>VZTH01014092.1:192625-233240 GCA_013397815.1 Aleadryas rufinucha
GTGTCCGACGAACCAGATTTTTACTTGCTTTTCTTTCGTATTCATTTTATTTTTTTATTGGGTTTTTTTTTTTTGGTGTGTACTGTTATCCCATATATGGTCCCAGTGCTGCAGTGTGATCCTACAGTCATGTCGTGACTCCGTGCAGGGATGTGGGATGTTCCAAACAGCATTGTTTGGGATCTGTGTTGTCATTGAGTGGGGCTTTTTTTTTTGTATAGCAGCTCTGATGCTTCCTGCTGACATGATCCAGTTGTTAGTGAGAGGTTTCCTCTAAAGGACACCTTTTATAAGCAGCTGAGAGATGCATCACAGCAAATTTGGGAGTTTGACTGCAGTTGGCAGATGTCAGTTCCTCACATATTTCTACTTCGTTTTTGTCCTTAAACCAAAGGAGATTAAACTGGTTAAGAGATTAAGGCCACAAGCCAATAAGTGGAAATATGGGTTCTTTTCACAGCTATGTGCAAATCATACTTATCTGTCTGTGGCCTGGATTTTCTGTCTGTAGACTGAGGGATGACAGCGGTTGGCTTTGTAAAGCACTTTGCTCTCCTGGGGTGCAAACAGCAAAACAAGTGCGAAGTGTTATGATTCATTGCCTCCAGATCCTTACACCGCTCATGTCTCTTTCCTGTTGCTTTGGTGTTTCTTTAAATGCTCAGGGAGAATCACAGTGAGATCGAGAGGCGCAGGAGAAATAAGATGACCCAGTACATCACCGAGCTGTCGGACATGGTGCCCACGTGCAGCGCCCTGGCTCGTAAGCCTGACAAGCTGACCATTCTTCGGATGGCTGTTTCCCACATGAAATCCATGAGGGGCACTGGAAACAAATCTACTGATGGAGCTTACAAGCCTTCCTTTCTTACAGAACAGGTAGAATTTACAAAAAAATGTTGGTTTCCTGTGGTTTTTTTTGGTCTTGAAAGATGTGAGGAAATGCTGAGAGGAGTAGAGCCTTGATCCTTTGCTGTAGCGTAGCAGCTGGTACCAGTTACATATCCAAGGTGTGAATACAGATAGTTTTTTCTGACTGTTTGGACTTGATCTTAACACTATGACAGACCTTTCTTTTTGGAGAAGCGAATTGGCATTCTTATCATTGAGGTCTGTCCATCTGAAGAGCAAGTCGCTCGCTGCCTCGCAGAAAGGAATTTTCACCTCCAGATCTGGGTTCTTCCCATCCTAACAAAGATTCTCTGAAATAAGTGAAAAGGAGTCTGGAAAGACCTGCCTCTCCCACTGGGGATTAGAGGAAGGTTAAAAACATTGTTTAGTCTTAATGCTGGCGTTCCCAGCACCTGAACTGGGCAGAGATGAATCCCATCTGTACTGGCTTTGCATTTTTGGTTGCATTTTTGATGGAAGAAGGAAGATGCACCCAGTGCTTGAAGGAAAACTGTGTTTACTGAGCACATTGAAAATTCCTACCACCTCCATTGCTTTCGAAGTCCTATGGGTGTAATGTTCATTTTTGTGGTCTGAAGCGATTTAAGCACTTGCACATGGAAGTTATGGCTGGAGGCANCAATAAGTGGAAATATGGGTTCTTTTCACAGCTATGTGCAAATCATACTTATCTGTCTGTGGCCTGGATTTTCTGTCTGTAGACTGAGGGATGACAGCGGTTGGCTTTGTAAAGCACTTTGCTCTCCTGGGGTGCAAACAGCAAAACAAGTGCGAAGTGTTATGATTCATTACCTCCAGATCCTTACACCGCTCATGTCTCTTTCCTTTTGCTTTGGTGTTTCTTTAAATGCTCAGGGAGAATCACAGTGAGATCGAGAGGCGCAGGAGAAATAAGATGACCCAGTACATCACCGAGCTGTCGGACATGGTGCCCACGTGCAGCGCCCTGGCTCGTAAGCCTGACAAGCTGACCATTCTTCGGATGGCTGTTTCCCACATGAAATCCATGAGGGGCACTGGAAACAAATCTACTGATGGAGCTTACAAGCCTTCCTTTCTTACAGAACAGGTAGAATTTACAAAAAAATGTTGGTTTCCTGTGGTTTTTTTTGGTCTTGAAAGATGTGAGGAAATGCTGAGAGGAGTAGAGCCTTGATCCTTTGCTGTAGCGTAGCAGCTGGTACCAGTTACATATCCAAGGTGTGAATACAGATAGTTTTTTCTGACTGTTTGGACTTGATCTTAACACTATGACAGACCTTTCTTTTTGGAGAAGCAAATTGGCATTCTTATCATTGAGGTCTGTCCATCTGAAGAGCAAGTCACTCGCTGCCTCGCAGAAAGGACTTTTCACCTCCTGATCTGGGTTCTTCCCATCCTAACAAAGATTCTCTGAAATAAGTGAAAAGGAGTCTGGAAAGACCTGCCTCTCCCACTGGGGATTAGAGGAAGGTTAAAAACATTGTTTAGTCTTAATGCTGGCGTTCCCAGCACCTGAACTGGGCAGAGATGAATCCCATCTGTACTGGCTTTGCATTTTTGGTTGCATTTTTGATGGAAGAAGGAAGATGCACCCAGTGCTTGAAGGAAAACTGTGTTTACTGAGCACATTGAAAATTCCTACCACCTCCATTGCTTTCGAAGTCCTATGGGTGTAATGTTCATTTTTGTGGTCTGAAGCGATTTAAGCACTTGCACATGGAAGTTATGGCTGGAGGCAATGCTTCTTTCTCTTAGATAAACAGCAGCAGCTGCTGACCTTTCAGTGCTCAGGACTGCTTATTCCAGCTCTCCTGGAGTGTGTTTCTGGAGGGACTGTGCCATTCTGCTGGTGGTACACCCTAGTCACTTCTCATTGCAATTTCTTTGGGGTTTTTTTTTTTTTCATCTTGCAGAATTACAGAGTTTTGTTTTCATATTTTTAAATAATGTTTGTAAAACTGCTTATGTTATCATCAGTATAGTGTGGCCAGCTGTGCTATGAGGTTTTTTGTGTAGTCAGTGGTTCAGGATCAATGTGCTTTCTCTATAACAAAGCAGCAGAAGTTACCAGTCTGTTGAGTGTTTCTTGAGATGAGTTATCCATTTCTTAGTAGTTTGCCAGATTTCTATGCTCACTTTATCAGCTAATATCTACCCCTTGCACACCAACCCTGCTGAGCTGTCTCACCTGGAATGGGACTCAGGTTGTCCAGAGCTCTGTGTTTGAGTTGCAGGTGCAGTATCTGAACAAGCTCTGGTGGTCACTGGAGCCACCAAGGGCTGTTCACGCTTGTTTTCCAGGAACTGGAGTGGTGGTTGTCATCCTTTGCTGTCAGAGGTTTTCAAGCTCTGTTAAGGAAAGGTGGAATTTCTGGGTGATGCTGAGGCTTCATACTCACTGGCTGGAAAAAGAAAGCAAAAAGCAATAAAACCTCCTTGTGTAGTGGCTCAGGCCCCCTAATGGAAGAAGAGGCTGGGGATTCTTTCCTTGTTCCCATTACACTTTTTGCCTTTTATCCAGTGACTGTTTAATTTACAAACAGAGCTCATCTTGAGCAGGGCCAGGGGGAACCAAACTAGAAAGTCTTATTGGTTTCTTTCCAATTAAATTATTCAGTACCTTTAATTAAGGGATGAGTTTGCCATGAGTTAGAGCTGTTCATTTCCTCTGTTTGTACTCTGAAATATCTTTTTATTTTTTAATGTTAGATGCCTATCTCAGAATATGCAGTGAGTATTAGTTGTTTATTTTCCTAAAGTGCATGGAGATCACCAGATGAAAGGCAATAACAGAAAACAAAATGTTGTTTGTTCTTGAGATGGGCAATTTATGCCTTGCTGCAAGTTTGGTTGTGTTGTTACATCAGTGAAAATTTCTTTCTTGGTTTTGATCAGCTACTAAGATCACAAGAAAACAATATTCTGTAACAGTGACAGATGTTATATTTAATTCCCTTTCCTTGCTGGCATTCTAATCAAATCCTTTCTTTGGAAGGAACTGAAACATCTTATCCTGGAGGCTGCAGATGGGTTCCTGTTTGTAGTTGCAGCTGAGACAGGAAGAGTGATCTATGTATCGGATTCTGTGACTCCTGTGCTCAACCAGCCTCAGTCTGAGTGGTTTGGCAGCACTTTGTATGAACAGGTTCATCCAGACGACGTGGAAAAGCTGCGAGAGCAACTGTGTACATCTGAAAACTCTATGACAGGTCAGATATGTCTGATGTATGGTTCTGTGTGTTCAGGATCCCTGGAGAGCTTTTCCTGACATTCACAGTGCCTGGTTTAAAAATCTGGTTAAAGTGAAACTCAGCAAGATTAAACTGTGTTTTCTTGCAGGCAGTACAGTAATATAAATCTTTTGGGTGACTACATTTTGCTTCCTATTCATTTGACTTCAGTCAAACCACCTTCATGTTGCTCTACATTCAAACTCTGGTTTGGAATCTGGGTTGTTCTCAGGCTTGGTTTGGAAATCTAGATTGTTTTCATTTCATCCTCAATGAACTTGTGACTGCTTTACAAGTATGTGTTTCTTTAGGGCAGCGTTTAATTTGAAGTCAGAAATCATACTTCAGACTTTGCTGTTTTCATACAAGTTCCTTGTGGTTTGCTAATCGGAACCTTGAGGGGAAAAAATCCAGTGTTTGGCAACTGAAAATATGCTGGATTTTAATCATGAGGCTCCTGTGCAGTAGTGCAAATTACCTGTAAGTTAATTACCTATCACGTTGCACATAAAACTAAACCATATTCATATCTCCTCTACAACTCTGGCTTTTACAGTTGTTCATGCTCAAAGCTGCCAATAGGAAACTACCTTGTCTTTAATAGGATATGTGTGTGTTAGAGCTGTGATAATTAGCTAAATCCTGTTGTAACTCAGACTTGGAAAGAAGGAAACTCCACTTCTTATTCTTCACATATTGTGTTTATAGCTGAAGGAAAAAACGTAGGGGATAATATTCAAAGAAACCCCTGATCCTTGCAAAAGTCACATAATTTCTCTTTGCTTTAGTAGTTAGGATTTCTGACCTGGTTTGCTGGAAGTTCTGTTGTGTTTCATAACTCAAAGGACAGTGATCCAGGTTTGAGTGAACCTGCACACTGTTTACAGCTTCCATGTCAAAGCAGTGCCAAATTCATGATTTCCTGTGGTTTGAATGTGATGTGGTTTTGGCAGAGCTTTCATGTATTCAAATTGGGAGCTCAAAGTAAAATTCTGTGGTGAAAATCCAGATGGATAGAAACCAAGTGAACAGTTAGGGGAACCTGTGCAGGGCAAAACAGCTGAGTTTCATACCACGAGACTTGCAAAAGAGCACAACCTCTGTTTTTATTATGTAGCCTGTAACACATTTTAACCTACACATCTTGTCCAAGAAGCAATTACTCCAGAGCCTCAGTGAACAGTCATGTTTTGACTTTCAGAAGTGCTCAGTTGTGGGACTTAACCTGCTCAAACTGGAGCTGGACTAGACAAATGCAGAGCACTTCTGAAAACCCAGCTCTGTATTTGTTCCAGCCTTAGCTATGGGGCTTTTCTTCTGCACTGAATTGATCTGTAGCCAGTGGAAAGAGAAGTTCAGTGGTATTTATAGAGCTAAATCTTTTCCCTGCCTGAGTCTTTTGGAGTTGTCAGATTGACACAGAAGGCCTGTAAATCTGGTGCACACGGACAGCTGAACATTTTCCCAGTGTGAGGAAAGCAGGGGCTCCTGCTCAGCTTTTTGAGTAGTTCTGTTTTAAAGGTGTGGCTGGTGAAGCACAGTAATTTTGTATACAAGTAGTTCTGTCACTCTGTGGAGCATATAGATGACCAGAAAGCTCTAGATTTATTATCTTAAACTTGTATTCCCTTAACTCCATAAGGTACCATTAAATAAGAGAAGCAGTCTTCTTTAAGGACTGTCAGTCCAGCCTCAATTTTTGTTTATGAGTAGCATGCAGCAGGACTTCAGCACCATCACTCTTGCTCCTTTGAGATATCTTTCTAGGAGAAAGGTGATTCTAGAGTCCATTCAGCCAGTTACACTTCCCTTGCTGTAACACAGGCCATATTGAGAGTAGCAGTTTTGTAACAGGTACTGAATGAAATATCGAAATAATGTGTGCCTTAGTGACATTTTAAAAGATGTCAAGGAGGCAAATTCATTTCCTCTAATTCGGTGTTTATTGAACCAAGTTTTCCTTGGCTTTCCAAAGGCATGTTTCATGCAGAACAAAGAGCAATGTAGAGCTTGAAAGTGATGGAAACCACAAGCCAGTCAGCTGCATGTGAAATTTTTTTTGCTCAAAGTGAAGTTCACTTCAGGCATCAGGAACATCCTCATCTTTTGGTGACCTCTGGCTGTTGAGCACAGGATCTGCCTAGGGAANTATTTATAGAGCTACATCTTTTCCCTGCCTGAGTCTTTTGGAGTTGTCAGATTGACACAGAAGGCCTGTAAATCTGGTGCACACGGACAGCTGAACATTTTCCCAGTGTGGGGAAAGCAGGGGCTCCTGCTCAGCTTTTTGAGTAGTTCTGTTTTAAAGGTGTGGCTGGTGAAGCACAGTAATTTTGTATACAAGTAGTTCTGTCACTCTGTGGAGCATATAGATGACCAGAAAGCTCTAGATTTATTATCTTAAACTTGTATTCCCTTAACTCCATAAGGTACCATTAAATAAGAGAAGCAGTCTTCTTTAAGGACTGTCAGTCCAGCCTCAATTTTTGTTTATAAGCAGCATGCAGCAGGATTTCAGCACCATCACTCTTGCTCCTTTGAGATATCTTTCTAGGAGAAAGGTGATTCTAGAGTCCATTCAGCCAGTTACACTTCCCTTGCTGTAACACAGGCCATATTGAGAGTAGCAGTTTTGTAACAGGTACTGAATGAAATATCGAAATAATGTGTGCCTTAGTGACATTTTAAAAGATGTCAAGGAGGCAAATTCATTTCCTCTAATTCGGTGTTTATTGAACCAAGTTTTCCTTGGCTTTCCAAAGGCATGTTTCATGCAGAACAAAGAGCAATGTAGAGCTTGAAAGTGATGGAAACCACAAGCCAGTCAGCTGCATGTGAAATTTTTTTTGCTCAAAGTGAAGTTCACTTCAGGCATCAGGAACATCCTCATCTTTTGGTGACCTCTGGCTGTTGAGCACAGGATCTGCCTAGGGAAAAGAAGAGATTTTCAAATGAAAGTGTAACAGTATGTTATGATTTTTAATTTTGCTCTCCCTCATTTTCTCAGGGTCCATTTTATCCCCCTTCAGCCCTTGAGCTGTGGAAGCAGTGGCAGCATTTTGACTAAGGAGAATCTTCACTTGCCTTGCAGCAGATCCCGGCAGCGTCCTTTGGTTGTATTTGTCTTGTTACAAGTGCTGATCATTAGTGCTCTATTGCTGGGATTTTCCCAGCACCTCTCAGCAGCCCTGCTACCCAGAGATGCTGCTCCAGACCCTGAGAACTTGGGAGGCTGCCACTGCCAAAGGGGAGGGACAGAGAACAAGCCAGTGGAGGAAGCAGGCTCCCGCTCACATTTCTGCCCCCAGGAGTAAGGCTGGGACTGGGGCTGTGCTCACATGAGCATTTCTTTGGCAGTCACACAGCTTATGCAATCCTCACCTCATTTCACCCTCTCCTCCTTTGGCATTTATGTGGTACTACATATGAGTCACATCAAGGGCCTGGCCCAGCTGAAAGCTAAACTAAGCTAAAACCCCTTGGTTTTGGTAGAGACAACTCTTTGTCCCACCTTTTCCTGGGGTTTCTTGAACTCTTTTGAGTGCTGACACCAAGGAGAAGCAGGAAGTGAATAGTTAGGAGGAGACAGGACTTCAAGAGTTGTAAAATGTATGTCAAATTGAAGTGCCTGGTAACCATGGCCTCAACCACATGGTGTGTTTGGGGAGTTAATTGCTTGCTCTTCTTTGAAATCTTCGGATATGGGGAAGGATGGATAGTTGCTATTTCATTTCGTGTCCTTGGGGATTTTATTCCCTGGAAATGGAACAATTGTCTGCTTGTTTATTGTGCGTTAATTGCTAACACATTGTAGCAACAGGAAAGCCGAACTGTGAAGTGTATGAAAGGTTTGAAATGATCTAGAAAAGAGCAGCTGAGCCGTGATGATGGCAACAAATAGTGCTCCCAAGAAGTCTTTATGTGCGTCATGTGCATGATTAATCAGAATGGGGCAGATATTCAGAGTGATAATTCATTTTCCTTTTCTTTCCTTTCACTTTTTCTTTGTTGTTGAAAATCTGCAGATGTCGAAATAAATCACTTCAAGTGTGGATGAAGATCCGATCCCACAGGAGGATCTGTTAGCAAAGACCTCTTTGCACTTAGGGTGCACTGGTGGAACTTGGTGGGTGCTGGGTTCAGGTGCAGGCTCAGTCCTAGTGCAAGTGAGAGCCTCTGAACATGTGCAGCCAGAAAATCTCTAATGGTGCAGGGAGCAGACAGAACTTAGATTTAAGTGCAGAGAAAAACCACTTTTGGAGAATTCCCCTGCTACATTAACTTTCAAAAGAAATGACTGAGCAAGTATTGTAGACTGTCCACCTGTTAAAATACAGTGTTCCAGAGCACTTTGAAAGACTGATTCCTACCAATCTAATTCTCTGTAAGTAGTTCATGAAAGAGTAGGGTGCTGAACACAGACACCTCTGTATGATTGCCTGGAAATACCCCACGTGATTCCATGATGTGTCTGAGATCAGGGCTGTAAGATCCCTGTTCCTGCACCCAGCATCTCCAGTGGTGCAGGTGGGAAACACCCAGGTTTGGTACCTTCAGTTCTGAGCTGCAGGGCAGCACGGCACAAAAAATCCCAGCTGTAACATCTCCCTTCAGCCTCACCCTCTCTGCTCAGGCGAGGCAGGCAGCAGGATCTGCAATCCCACCCATGACAAGGGCTCCTCAGGACATTCAGGTTCCCCAGGAGTCCTTGCAAACCATTTCAGCTGAACAGTTAAGGGGTGCTGAAAGTGCGGAGCAGCGGCTGCAAGAAAATGATGAGAACCAGAACCTCCACAGCTTTCATTTTCAAGTGATCCAAAAACGACTAAGTCACTTCACTTGCTAGCTGAAAAAGATTAGTTGAGGTTACTTCTGGACAGAACTTGTGTGCCAAGTTTAGTCTTGGCGTGATCTTTTATTGCCATAGTTTGTAAGTGTGACAAAGTAGAACTTTATGATGGAAATGGTGACTGACCACAGCAAACACTGAACTGATGGGTATCCCTTGAGAAGAAAAGAGCATTGTGTGACAATTGTTTGAGGTCCATGTATATTGTGGAAGCATCACTCCCTGTTATACAAGCAGAGATTTGGACTGGGGAACCTGTCTCACAGAACCTTCTAATAGCACGTTGCCTTGGCAGTGATGATTTCAGCTTAGGCAGTTTTGTGTCCAGCTGCAAACCCTTGTTACCAAGCAGTTTGTAGACACAGCCACAAAATCCAGATGTTGTAGATAGTAACAAATTGTAAAAATGAGAAAATTAGTGTTCAGCTTGAAAGAGGGAAGTGCCAGAGACCAGTGGCTCACCAGTGGAGGAGCAGAGTAAAGCATTCCACAGCACTGAACAGATGATAAATAACCATGTGAAAGTGAAGGTTAGGAATGACTTTTCTCCTCAACACATACTCTTCCTGAAAATCAGCACAGGATTTTTTTGTGCTGTAAGCTGCCTATACTGCCATGTCTGTTCTCCAGCTCTGACTTCTGCATGATCTTTCTTAGAAGAAAGGGGGTGGTTCTCATATTGACAACCAGCCAAGTGAATGCAAATGTGTTTTGAACTCTGACTTTCCATGAATTATTTAGAACTCCAGCTGATACAGAGAAGAGCTGGATGAGACTCCTGTTTGGCTTCCCATATAAAATTCTCCAAAGAAATTCTAAGACTGAGTTGAGCCATGACAAGAAACACAGCCCTGGCAAATACAGGTCTGTTCTGCCTTAAATGTCATCATCAGTAATAGTAAAACTTATGTCTAATGGAAAAGTAATATGTTATCTGAACAATGTGTGGGTTGAGTTCTGCACTGTGTTGTCAAATCACCATATTAGTTTCTCCACATCCACTTAAAAATTGGATCATCTTATTTATTAAAAGGAAAAAAAAAGGGTAAAAATTCTATTGTAGGTATTTGTGCCAAAAGTTCTACACCAAAAATACATTGTCAGAAAGTCTGTCTTTCCTCTGTCTTTTGTAGATGTTAAGATACTTGTCAAAGATTGATACTTTTCTACTCAGAGCTCTTAACAATCCTTGGGAAAAAAAAAGAAAAAGAAAAAAATCCCTTTTTTTTGGGGAAGTGGATTCTTGCTGAGACAGTTGACTAAACAAGAAGCTGTTGTAGAGCTCCACTGGGACTTTGTTCTGTAGCCTTTGGTTCTGAAGAGCACATTTATCAGAGGTTTATGCATCAGAAAGGTACTCTGCGTGTGAAGGGTTGTTTCAACTGCCAGCACTTGATTTCTTTACTATTATTATTTTTTTTACTTCTGTCTGTGAGCTCTTTTAAGTACATGAACCCTAAAGAGCCATCTGTCTCTGAAACGTGCCCAGCCCAGCAGATTAGGAAGTCAGAGAACAGAGAATTAAAACCAGATCCCAGTATTTTTGATTTTAACATCTTAGTACAGGATGTCTGACCTAGTAAGACTGTTGCCTCTGGGCAGGTAGGGAGCGAGTTGTATAATATTTTGTTTATAGAGAGTTAATGGCTACTTGTGCTTTTTATCCCAGGATGAAACAGAGGTTCCTCATCAGCTGTTTTCACTGAATGTCCTCAAAGCATCACAACCTGTAGAGCGAAGACAAGCAAGGCACCCAGTAAACAACACACAGCAAAGCTGGTGGGATGGGGAGGAGAGAAAGTTTCCACAGACATGATATGTCCTGAATTCTTTCATGTCTCTGCAGAGCTGTCCAAGACTTGACTCAGTATTTTATGGGATTTTTCCACCCACACACACATACCCACACAGCCCCCACTTTATTCCTTGGAGGGGTGGAGGCTGGAGGCAGCTGTGTCAGGGTTATTGTACCTGCAAAGGAAGGTAACAGAGAGATTTTTTGAAAATAGATGCTTCAGCACTGTGGTTGCCCTGAAAAAGAAGGCACAATTCTTGGAGCATACTGCCCTGTATAGAATATATATATGAGTGATTGATGTAAACAGCATATTTCAGGTTCCAGCCTGTTTTTACTGTAGAAAAAGCCCGTTTTGGCAAGGCATCTTTTTGTCTTTTAAGTGTGAAATCTGGAAGGAGATTTGAAATCCTTGTTGTTGACAGCTACCAAATCATCATGTGATACCTGTTTTTCAGTGAAGCTATGTGGTCCCACTGGCATTGCGGAGAGCGGAGAGGATGTTTCAGATGTGAGACTTTCCATCCTCACCGGCCCATTGCTGTGCCTTTGTTCCAAGAAAAAAGACCTGCCCACGTTTTTGAGGACTGTTTGTTCTCCTAGCAGGAAGGGCACAGTGCCAGCCAGAGGTGGCCTTAGAACTCGGGCACTGCCAAGCACAGGAATTTGTGGATTTTCAGCTTTAGTCTGTTCAGCCTGCGGGTTTTTTACTGGAGGAAATGAATGTCCTGCTTCTTCCATCCCCATTCTGTTTGCAAGTAAATGAATGAGTGCAGGAAACAGGGAACCTGTGACTGTAGGGCATCCTAGGGTGCCATTCCTGCCCTTTGGCACACTAGACAGTAACACAGAAATAGGAAAAAAAACACAGTCTGCTCTCAGAAAATTTGTGCTTTCAAGTGATCGTATTTTAAATGTATGGAACATTTAATCTCTCAAGCATTCCAAGAGAATTTTGTTTTCCTTTGGTCTCTAGGACTGTTTCTGGGGGGGGAAAAATATCCCAAATGCTGGGAGAAGCCAACTATGTATAAAACAGTTCAAAAGCAACTCCTACACAAACACTGTGGCCCAGTGGTCTCCCTGCTGCTGACACATTCCATTTGGGTGGATAGCACTGGAAGGGAAATCAGTGATAATAAATTGCATTTTTTAGAAATTACTTCGGTAATTATAATGGTGGTTTAAAGAGGTCAGTGCATGCTTTTACCAAAACAAGGAAACAGCTTTAGCCTAGTACTCCTGAGACAAACTTACTACACCTGATTAGCACCAGGGAATGCTTTTAGGGTGAATTTTCAGGTGTTTGGACATGCCACGTGCAAGTGGCTTTTGTGGTTACTATTTCTTTTCAGCCTTCACCTTGAGTTTCCCACTCAGAAACTGCTGCATAGTTGGGTGTGTTATCACAGATGTTGGACTGGATCACTTTCACTTGCTGGGTTTCAAGGCTGGTGGGTATTTCTTTAATGTTCAGTATTTGTTCAACCCGCTCTGTTTTGTCAAACACGATGAGATAGATGGAGTTAGTGGGGGTTTTTTCCCCCCCTTTCAAAAATACTGGTGTTTTACAAATACCTGAACAGCTTCCTCGGTTAACACATTGGCAATAAAACAGTTCAGGTGTGCCTCTTGGAGGGTTTTGGCACTGGCAAACTCAGAACCCTCTCAGATGCTTCCGTGCTTTGATGGTAATCGATGCTGGGAGAATGCAGGCTTAACATCTGCCTTGTGGAGCAGGAGCTGTGAGCGTTGTGTTGTCTCTCTCAGTGAAGTCAGCACAAGGCACTAAAATATTTTCTTGCTCGTGATGAGTTGTAGTAGCAGCCTGGGGAGGCGTGGGGAGGAGGGGTGCCTTGTTTGTGGCAGTGTTCCACCCGTACTTGATTTATCCCGTGCTGCTTGCTGTCCTCTCTCCATCCTTAGCTGAGGCTCAGCTCTGTGGCACCAAAGGCAGCAATTCTTGGTCTTTGATTCTTCCCTGGCCTTCCAGCAGCTTGCTGAGAGCACGGCTCCCACTTGCTCCTCTCTGATGCCCCTCACAGAGCTGCGAGGAGGGAAAAGCCTCTCATGGGGCAGCTCAGAACCAGAGTGGGAACGTGGCCCACGGGCAGTGTTCTTTAGTTTGATCTGTTCTGTTGCAGTCCCTGGGATGTGAACTTTACATCATCAAACATTCTTCTCTCTGTTTTCGTAGCGTGGAGACTTTAGCATGGGATTTTTAAGTGTCTTGAGTCTTCAAAAAGAGAATTAAAACCTATAATGATGTTTTGCCCCACACACCTTATTTTAGTTGAACTAAAGAAGTAGCCTGTAAAAACAACCAGATGGCATCCCTGAGCCTTTTCCTCCTCCCTCTCTTTCCCTTCTCATGTGTTTAAATTTAATTCTGTTCACGGCAAAATATCTCCCAAGGTCATCTTGTGGTCATTATTTATTTCCTCTAATGAGCTAATCCATGGTGTGTCACCACAGCCAGATTTCAGAACCAGACAATACTAGTATTTACTAATAAAGCATAAATCCCAGTTACTTGAGTTCGATAATGAAGTACAAATAATACAGGATGCCAGGAGCTGAAGCATTTTTGGCAAAAGGGCTTTTCAGTAAAGCTTCTTGCTGAGCATCCAAGTGAAACAAGTAGGTTAATTTAGGAGCTACTTACAACCTTTATGTATTGATTTATTATGCAGCTGTGAATGATAAGAGAATAAATTATGTATTCCAGTGTTGTTTTGGATAGCTGTTCTGTCCTGGGAGTATTTTCTGATGGTGCTTTGGACTTTCTGGGATTTCCATCCCTTTTTCTAGTTACAGGAAGTCCAGCTGTCTTTCAAGGAGCTGTTTGTACCTTGGATCACTGGCAGGCCTTACTGTGATGGTTTTCTCCAGCTCTCTTTCCTTCAGGTACATCTGATATTTGTGCCAGAAGGGCTGCCCCAGCTGCCCAAACCATGGAACCATGAACTTTGTCATAGGTGCTTGTTTAGGGACTGAGCCTGAAAACACCTGCAGAGATCACAGATAGATGCTGTGTATTTATGTCTAGGGAGAGCTTACACATCTATATGGGCTTCTATAAACTGTTTTATTTAATATTCTGAATGTGTCCCATACTTTAAGTAACCATTCTCGAGAGTTCAAAGTACATTTAGTTAAAGTGTTTTACGGGTTGATTTTTTGAGGGTTTTTTTTTTGTGTTGTAACTTAACTTTCAACATATGCTTTGAATTATTTGCTCCAGTTTCAAGTCCAGTTTTTCCAGGTCCATCAGCAGAGAGACGTGCATGTGATCTGTAACACTATCCCTTCAGATAGTCCCTTAAAATTAACTGAATAGCAAGGCTCAAAAGCCCACATAGTTTCCTTTTTAATTTAATTAAAATGATGCATATTTGCCCAACACTGTGGAGAATGACATGATGCAGACTGGTTAGTCAAACATGAAGGCAGGCACAGCAGGGACTTTTTGGCCTCGTGAGCTTTTATAATAACAAGTTGTATTAAGCAAACAACTGTGTAATATGAGGGGTTTCTTATTGAAAAACAAGAGGGGGTGAGAAAGCTTTTCAATTTCCCCCTTGTGGGTCAGTGTCTCCAGCTGGTAAGTAGGAAGCAGACAGATATTTAAAAATAGGTGCATTTCAATTGCATTACTTCTTTTTTTACTTTTTTAACTTTGCTGTTGATTGGATCAACTCTTCATTCTGTTGTAGGAATGTCATAACTTGACTCTTGATGCTTATACAACGCCTCTTGCAATTAGATGATGTAAACCTTAACATATTTAGAGAGGTTCAAGTAATCCCCCTGAGAAGCTAAGCTAGCGAGGAGAGTGAGCTTTGATGGTTTATATTTATAATCATGGAATAGTTTTGCTTGGAAAGGACCTTAAAGATCTTCTCGTTCCACGCTCCCCCCCTGCCGTGGGCAGGGACCCCTTCCACTGGACCAAGATTCTCAGAGCTCCATCCAGCCTGGCCTTGGACACTTCCAGGGAAGGGACATCCACCCTCACCACCCTCAGAGTGAAGAATTTCTTCCTCATGTCTAATCTAAACCTGCCCTCTTTCGGCTTAAGGCCACTCATCCTTGTGCTTTCACTCCATGCTCTTGTAAAAAATCTCTCTCCATCTGTCCTGGAGGCTCCCTTTAGGCACTGGAAGGGGCTCTAAGGTCACCCCAGAGCCTTTTCTTCTCCAGGCTGAACAACCCAGCTCTCCCAGCCTGTCTCCATGGGTGCTCCAGCCCTCTGGGCATCTTTGTGGCCTTTGGGCTAATTTATTTCAGGTTTTATACTGATATATCCAGAGGTTTCCACTGCATATAAATATAAATAAGACACTCAGCCTGTAGTCTTCTCTTGGAAGCATAAATTTAAGCTGATTATACCCTATTAAGCATATAGGTGTCATGAGATTTATATGGACTTAGTGAGAATCACTGTGCATTATATTATTGAGTATTTTTATCTACAGCATGTTGAGAGCTCATATTAGTCATGTGAGCTTGGACCCTGTTGCTAGCTGTACCTTTTCTGCTGACTGACTGCAGGCAGGAAAAACCATTCCTTTGGGTTCAGTGTCCTCATTTTCAAAATAACAGTAAAGGTGGAGAATTCCTCTGGAAGTTGCTGTGATGTCTGCTAACATCAGATAGGTGCTCCAAGCCTGTCATTTATTTTGTTATGTCAGCACATTTATTTATCAGTGTATCAGCAGCGCTTTGCAATGCAGTGGTGTGTGCAGTGGGGCAGGGCTGTGGGGCTGCTTCCTGCTGCAGGACAGAACAAGCACATGAGGGCAGGGAAGCCCCAGCCTGGCAGAGCTAAAGCAGCCTCATAGCATTTGGGTGGAAGGCAGTGCCAGCTTTGGAGCAACTGAGTTTTATCCCTGCCATCCCACAGGTTCCTTGGTTGGTCTGTGTGCAGTGTAATCACAGCTGGGAAGTCCTGTGTGGTCCCTGATACTGTTCCAGGCTGTGTGAGGCTGACTGATTTTACAGTTCTGCTGTATTCTCGAGGGATATTAGTACACCAATGGCCCCTTGGCTTCGTTCTTGTGGAGAATTGGCACAAAATCCTGTGTGGCAGAGGAGAGAGGTGTAAATGTTGTGCTGCTGTATAGCAGGCTGGTAGGGTCCCATGTAGGGCTGGCAGTCCCATGTGGGCAGGTCCCATCCCCTCTGTAGAGTCAGGCCAGCTGGGAAGCAAGAGTGGGAAGTGTGCATGGGGGCACCTTATTTCCACCTGCAGTGCTTATTTCTCCTTGAAACCTCTGAAAGGATCATGATTTTCATATCATGGAAGGTTTGGATTGCACCAACCATCTCCACATGATAGGAACGTGTCCATTTTTGTCACTGTCCCCCCCACCTCGCCCCCTGCCTTGTCCTGAGTTTCCCATAAGCCAGGGAGGGAGGTGGTGATTCTGGTCCATAAAGGCTGTGGTACCAGTAAGGGGTGACCTGTGCTACCAGACACCTTCCAGGCAGAACCAGAAGGTTCTGCCCCACAGAGGGGACAGTCTGGAGAACAGACCATTATTAACTCATTGAGGAATGTGAAGGAGGAATGTTACAGTAAACAGCAGGATAGCGAGTATTGATTTGGGAACTGCACTGCAACCTTGATGTGAGGGAGAAAGGCAGGCTGTGAAAATCAGCCCTGGTTCTGGGTGCACTGGATAACTGATGTCAGGATGGTTTTAAGTTCACCTGTGTTTTGAGTATTGATGCTGTTCCTATTGCTCAAGTGTTTGCTTTCCTCTCGATGAGGGGGCAGAGAGGTGCACTTCTTGTCAGTACAGTTTTATTAGGATTGTACTCTTTGGTGTGTACTCTGACATGGGTATGTGCATGGTATCTTTGCTCTTATGAGCTTTGCCTTTATGTAAATAATAAGCCCCAGAATGCTAAAAAAAAAGACTGTCCATGTTTTGGGGTTTTTAAAATTTGTATGTTATTCTATTTGTGTATTGCAAAAGTCTTCTGGTAAATGTGAGTTCCTAGAAGGAGAGTCTTCCAATACTGTGTTTTCTTGGCTGTTGTGATTCTTAATGTGTTCTGTAATTTATTTTTTTTATATTGGAATCCACAGGGTGCATGTATATTTATTACACTTAATAGAGCTTAAAGCTCTTGCTGAGCTGCACTAAACACGAAATAAAATTGTATCCCTTACAGTTGTAAGGCGTACATTGTAAAGTTTTTTATTTCCTTTTAATTGTTGAATTAATGTAGAATAATTGCTCTGGCATAAGCTTATCAAGAGTAATTTAACATAAATTGATCAAATTTAGGCTATTTAATCTTATTTGAGACATTTTGTTTATGCATTTGTAATGCATCTGTTGTTTTGAAGAGGAACTCTGTCAGCTGAGCACCTCAGCTCTAGTCAGTGCATATGTGCAAGCTCATAAATGGCAGTTTCATGAAGAGTTTCACCTTGTTTTCTTGAACTTGACTGTTTATCCCAAAGGGTGACCTGTATCTTGATTCTCTACAAACTGTAGGACACTCAAAGACTTTTAAGCTGATAATTTCTGCTAATTTCTAAAGACTTAATGTACTAATACAGAGCACCACGACAGAAATCCTTTGTTCCCTGACCCTTCAGTTTGAGGGTGAGCTCACATTTGGAGTTGTGTTCAGCAGCAACAGTACCTTGACCATCACTTGTGTTTTTATTTTTAATTATTTCCTCTTGTTTTCCTCCATCCCGGTCTTGCTTTTTCCGGTTTTATAGTAAGATAAAGATGGCTTTAGTTTTCATAAGGATTTTTGGGTGCAGTATTCCTGTGTTCTGTTTGTCTTCCTTGAGCAGCCTGTGGAGTATTTTTGATGAGCACAAAGTCATCTTTTGTTACCTTGTCCAAACCAAACTTAGTTTATCCTTTATTTTATTTTGCCTGGAAAGAAATACGTGAACAATCGGTGGCTGAGAATAATTATGAAATATCTGACTTTGTAAGAGAAGATGTTATCATCTAAAAGGTGAAACTTGCTGGGTTGCTGAGGGTATTGAGGTCAAGGTGGGAGTCCATATATTAATTCAGACTGTTTCCCTGTCAGGTCTGTGATTCTGTGCAAGACAAAAGTCCCATTTACTGATGAGTTAGAGGGAAATGGAAAATTGTATCATGTACTTTGCCAACAGTGTATCTGTGCACATGAGGCCAGAACAAATTTCTTCCCAGATCTGTGAGCTGGATGTGCTGCAAACTGGATGTGAGCACTGTATGGTTGTTTTAGACCCAGCCATTTCAACTTGCAATGAAATTTTTGCAGAAGAATGCCCTTATGTAACAACCCTTCTTTCTAGTTACAGACTGCAGCATTCTTGGGAGCTGGAAATCCAGCACGGAAAGCATTTGTGGTAGAATTAGGTGCTGAAGTTTATGGAGTTTTGAATCCACAAAAAACAACAACAACAACAAAAGAAAAACAACAACAAAAAAAGAAAGTACTGAAAAAAGTAAAAAGAACAGACTGTGTTTGATTATCAGGCTATAAACCTTAGCATGCAGTGCCTAAACGTGGAGGAACAAATTTTCTAACAGGCTGGTGCTATTGCGTGAAAGTGGATTTGAGCCAAACTCCCAGATCTGAAACCCCATGAACTTCAGTGGGCCCAGGCCAATCCTTGGCTTAGCTTCATCTCAAAACATTGCAAGCACAGAAAACAAGTTTGAACATTCTCGGTAGCGACTGGAGATCCAAAAGGGGAAGGTTTGTGCAGAACCCGGTCGCTGTTCACACACGCAAGGGGCACATCAGTGCCAACGGGAACATCTGCCCCCTTGATCATCATGAGAATGTTTTTAGAGCATCTTTGAAAACACCCTGCAGGGAATGTTTCTGGCATGTGTCCTCACTACCTGAATCTGTTAGCAATTTATCTCTTTACTGGTAAGAGCTTTATGTGGCTTCTCTAATTCTACCCAAATAACCAGCTTGCCCGTTGTCCTCACCTCTGTGTCCCTGTGTGCCAGCCCTTTCCTGTCACAGCAGCTGACATCAGGTTCCTGGATCACACAGAACAACTGGTTTATTACAGGTTGAATCAATACTGCCTTCTGGATGGGGGCTGTAGTGGGGAGATTTCAGCAAATTACCCATTGTACCCAGACCGGCCAGAGAGATTTATGTGCCCGTTTTAATCAGCATTGTGCTCATTTGTTTGCTTGCTCCTTCTCAGGAGAGCAAACTCGGGTTCCCTCTGAGTTGTGCAGCTGCTGTAAAGGGCAATAAGACAGCGGTGTCAGTCACAGCAGTGCTCCTGCTCACAGGGTTGTGTCTGGAGCTGGAGAGGGGAAAAGTTTAACACGAAAATGAGCTACATGCAATTAGCAGTTTATGGGGAAGCTCATAAGGGATCCAGCTGGTGGTGGCACTGGGCTGTTAAACGGCTCTTCTGAAGAAACGAGGAGGAGAAATTAAAAAAATACACACATGCACTGTTCAGTTAACAGAAGTTGTCAGAGCATCCTGGAATATTTCTTATTAATAAGAATATAATTGCCAAGTTTAACATCAGATGTGCTTTGTGTTTGTCCCATGGAGAAACCTAAATGAGCATTTATCACCGAGGATGCTGGAACAAACAGAGAGAGGAATATTTTATGGTTCTGTGACAGAGCCATCACTGGGACATGCCACCTCCTTGAACTGAGCTGCTTGTGTGACTCTGAGGTGCAATTTGTGCCAGTTTCCTTGATTTAGTCTATTAATCTATAATTAATTATAATTTTATGTATCTGTATTTAGCTATGATTAATCTATAATTCTTCCTCTTTTTTAGATAATTTGATCATAAGATTCTAATAACAAATGAGACACAAATGTTCTATATAAAAATCTGTAATATATTGTTAGAGCTCTGCAAGGTTGACACATGGACATGGGACTATTGAAACAAGCTGCTGAGAGAGCTTTGTCATAATATCAGGACAGCAAACACTTCTCTGACTCACATAACCCCTGCAGTGATTTTGTAAGTCAGGGCAAAATTTAGAACTCTTATTGGTATCTGGTACATATTTCAAAGACATTGCCAAACAAAAAGCTAAATTTAAAAACTCTGACTTTTGTTTTTGGGGGTTCCAGACATGCCAAAGGAACATGTGTCAGCAATTTTAGACTTAGTGGCCACGTAATTGTGAAATATCCTTTCTTTTTTTTTTTTAATAGATGCTCTTGGATGATTAAACCAGAAATTTCTATTAGCTGTTTGAGTTACATTTACTGTCACTGTTTTTAGATTAATATTAGTGTCTCTTCAAGAATTTGTATTGGAATGAAAACAGAAAGTGCACAGAAAACAACTTTTCTTTTGCTTGTGTGTATGACAAAGCTACTGTGCCCTAAGAGAAAATTGCTTGTAATGGTTTGATTTCACTGGCCTGTTCACATGGACATCCATTGGGTCCTGCACATACATTCTGTCTTTATGTGCTTTGTCATCTATTACTTTGGTTTGTGAATGAGTTTTCCTCCTGCCTGATGGTATTTTATTTCTCTGAATTGTCTGATTAGTTGAAGGGATGGGGAAATAGACTGTGACTTTGGCTATAGAAAATGAGACAGAGAGAGACTGTCCAATGCAGGGAAGGGAAGTGTTTTAGAACTTCAGATCCATCCTACATCGCGGGGTCAGCACAGCTGAGCTGGGAAATGTGGTGTGAGTTCTTCCCAGCTCACACCTGAATCATTGACCAGGATTAATCTATAGCCCAGTGCTTTAAATTGAAGCACCCTTAGGAACTGTTCCCCAGTCATGCTGACTTCTTCCTAATCCGAGATACACCTTGGAGATAACACCAAATGAGGTCTGACCCTCTGTTGGCAGGGGTGGCTTTCCTCCAGAAGGAGTTATCTGGAGTACACCTTAAAACTAAAATGCTGCTGCCTAATCCCTTATGTAAAACATTAAACTATTATGTAATTATTTCATTCCCATTCATGGATGGAAGTAAATATTTAGAGGTAGAGTAATTCTGAACTTAGTGTTTGGCAGTAAGTTTATTTCAGAACTTAATTTTTGGACAGAGACTTTTAGGCTGGTCTGGTGAGGGAGACTTACAATTCTGCATGTTTTCTTCAACTCAATACAGACAGAATAGGCACCTTATGTTGCTGTAACCCTGGCTACTTACACCACAGTGAAGACCTAGACTTGTATGGTTTCAGTTACTGAAAGGTACCCACCTTAAACATGTGGGTTTGCTCATGGCCATGTGTTCTCAGCACTGGTGGCTGGCATTTAATTGCCTGGCAGCTGCTCCACTGCATTTCTCTTGCCCACTGTCACTTTTGTGGCTGCATCCAGCCCTTGAGCACTGGGGATCTGGGCCAGTGATTCATTTCCAGTCCGTGCTAGGTTTTGTAGTGATCTCTTAGCACTTGAGCTGTAGATGTGAAAATCCATTCTGTTAGTTCTGTGGTGGTAAGCAGAAGGATTCTGGGTGATACCCAGTGTCCTGAAATCCCTGATCTGAACCTGTCTGTAGTAACCAGCCTTCTGTTTTAAATGAAAAAATTAATCTGTTACCCCCTTCCTACCTTTGCATTCCCTCTGTCCTGTCCTCCCTTGAGTTGACTGGGTGGCTGTTGTCCCTTTTCTGAGCTGTGCCTGTGGTGTGTGATTCTGAGGGTTGTAGGGAGCAGGGTCCAGCCCTGGACCTTGCACAGGCTTGTGTTGCTGTGTGGTGAATCACATCATCTCACTGATCTGTCTGAAAATTAACTTTAGAAATGCTCTTGTCATGTCAGTACTTCATCAACTTTGAAAGGCCCCCACCATAAGTGCTGTTGTGACAAATCCTGTATCTCATCATCAAGGAGAAAAGTTTGGTTTTAAGTGCACCTCACCATCCTGACAGCTCTGACTGTGAGCTGGTGCTGTGGTGAGAGTGTTCTGGATAGGCACAAGCACAGGGAAAGAGGAGCATCTCTCAGGGGATTGATAAATGTTGTTTTATCCACAGTTCTGGTAAAGAGTGGAGCAAGTGGATGAACTCAAAAGCTATGCCTGCTGTCATTGTCTTGTTTGCCTCCAGGCATTTGACTCTGCCCTGGAAGTTGGTCTTGGGCCAGCCAAGGAAGGAGCCATCACTCTTGTGACTCAGAGTCAGCCTTGCTGAAATCTTTAGTTAAACCAGCACATAACTGACCCTCCCCTGTGAGACCAGGATCAAGATTTTTTTGTTGGTATTTTGTTCCCCTAACTGGGCTCATGGCATTGAGCTCATGAACTTCTTGTTATCATAGTTTCTAGTGAATGGAATTAAATTTGTGTACTGAACACCCGTTGCTCTCCCTGGCATTTCTAGGACGAATCCTGGACTTGAAGACTGGGACAGTAAAGAAAGAGGGTCAGCAGTCCTCCATGAGAATGTGCATGGGATCCAGGCGCTCCTTCATTTGCAGGATGAGGTATGCATTTACCCTGCGTTCCCATAATGGCTCCAGTCCTGTCTCAGCTTAGACTTCAGATATTTTGTTGCACTAATTAGACCTTGATTACAAACTAAAGCTGTGATGACACGCTCCCATGACGTGTTTCTAGGGTGCTTGCTTCTAGAACTGGAGCAAAACTGAAACTAATCTTCCTTTACAGTTCATGACAAAACAGCGCCTCGTTTCTGCTGGAGTTGTTATTGTCAGTGTGGGGTGTAGGTTCCTTTTTCCAGAGAACTTGATGACAGCTTCACCCCTGGAATGCTAACCTTTGTCTTTTCTAGTAAAGTTACTCAAATCGATACTTTGGGAACAAAGCTTTCGCAAGTGTAATGAATGCCCAGCTCTGTGTATTTGTTCAGCAAACCAAGAATATTAAAAGAATCTCGAAGATAAACAGGAATTCAGTTGCAAACCTGCCAGCTATGTAGGAATTAACCTAAGCCTGGTATGAATTAACCAGATGTCAGCTGGCTGATGCTGGATAAATGAGTAATTGTCAGAGGGTTTTTAATTTGCAATTTTCCAACTTCTCCTGCGTTGTTTGGGCTTCTTCTAAGATATTTGTCTGCCCAGTGCTTTTCTGGGGGCTTGTGAGCACTTCTGTTTCAGTGCTAACAGGCTAAAAGGCCTGTTGCTATTGCAATAAATTTGTCAGTGGTTAGGAGGGGAAAGTACATAATTGCATCTGTAGGCTGTGTCCAGTATAAATGCTGAAAACAGCAAATGCAAAATTCATTACAGAATGAAACACACAAAGCAAAATATTTGACATTAATTAAAGAACAGATGCCTGTACTTTGGTTATGTGGTGGATTTTTCCGAGTCCTGTGAGGATGCTGAATTTCTGGCTCCTGGGTGCCTTTCTAAGGTGTTTATAAACTTTTTACCTGCAAGATCAGACTTCAGAGCTATAGAACCTTTTCCCCCCTTAACTGGGAGGGAAGAAATAAACAGCCCAGCAGAGCAGCACTGAGAACACTGCTTTTTGTTCCTCCAAGCTGCACATCATGTTAGGAGGACTTGTTTGTGCAAAGAAAACCAGTCCTAGTGTCCTGTTTGCAGTTGTTTTCCAGCTTTCAAAACAATCCAGACTGCAGTTATTTCCTAGCACCCTGATTCCATTGCATGAGAGTGATTTTACACATGCCAGTAACCCCACTGTTTTTGTATTTCTAAATCTTATTTTAGTTGTTCATTTCTTCTCCTTGGCAGTGACTGATAAGAAACAAAAAAAAGAAAGGAATAAAAAGAAAACCTTCTGGGAAGAATGAGCCTCAGATAATGTGAACTTTCCTTGTGGTTGCTTCTTTCATTGTTGTTATTATTTTTCCATTAAAATTGAACTGCTTTTACCCTTCAAACTATTTATTCAGCTTCAGATGGATTGTTGAAGTTATACAGTTAGGCATACTTATAAATATCACAAAATACACATGAACAAGTGTTAAACAAAGTTACTTGACAGTGTAAATAGTTTGATCTTGCAAACATTATCTTAATGTCTACAGACATTGTAGCTGGTGGATGGCAGTGGAATTTTTCTGTCCAGGGAAGCTACAGGAACACTGGGATTGGTTTGTGTGGATATTTGGGATACCTGACATATTTTTCTCTAGTTTTCACCCTTGTTTTATGGCATTTTGAAGTGTGTCTATTCTTTAGCCACCCTTGGGATATCAATTTCAAATAGTCTTTAGCCTGGGGGAGTGTGGAAGGGAATCTTTTTCTAGTCTCTTTTATTTTCTAAGACAAAGAAAATATTTGTAGCACACCTAAAAAGCTCAGCCTGTGGAAGCAGCACGTTCTAAGAAAACATGAATATGCACCTTTTTGCCAGAAATAAGTATCCATAATTGTCTACTTATATATGGTAATAAAGATCTCAAAATGCATTTTCATCATGTGTATTTATATTCATATTTGAGCCCTTTAAAATACTAATTTACTTTTAGGTGTGGAAATGCTCCTCTGGATCATTTACCTCTGAACAGAATAACCACCATGAGAAAAAGATACAGGTACTATTACTTAATTTACCTCAAAGCAGCTGTAGTTGCCCTCAGCCCTCTCATTTGCCACTGGGTTAATGCCCACTCCAGCAGTGTTACCTGCTCCTGCACACACTGGATCTTCCTGCAAACAAAATCTCTTTGCACGTGTCACTCAAATCCTTTTCTCTTACACCAGCTCCATTTCTGAATCAATCTTCAGTATCTTTCTCAGAGAAATATTGCAGAAAACAGGTACAGCTTGAATAGCAACATAACAGAGCTGGCAGTGTACAGAGCCCTAGGCTGATGCTTGGGTGGTTCCAGCATAACTTACAAATACTGGTAAATCATTAGCAGTCATAGTTTGAAAGCATAAAGCTATTTTGCATGCCCATCAACGTGATGTTTTTGTGTTTCTTGTTCATTCAGGAACGGCCTGGGCCCGGTGAAGGAAGGTGAAGCACAGTATGCTGTTGTCCATTGCACTGGCTATATCAAGGCTTGGCCACCAGCAGGTTTGTGTCCCTTGTGGAAGGTGGTGTTCACCAAACTGTCCTTAGGACAGCTGAAAACCTGGCTCAGGTTTCCTTGCAGCAAGAAAAACAGCGATAATTTTAGTGTGGTGACCAATTAAAGCTCACCTTGAGAAGCTTTTGATAAGGAGAAATGAGCTGATGTTACTCAGGGCATCCCCATTTTTCCACGTGGCACCCTTCTCAATTTCATTGTCACAGAGCAACTGTAGGAATTGCCAGTATTGGAGGATTCCAGAAAATGGGGCCAAAAGTTTTCAACTTACATTGATAAACCAACATAAAAATAATCTGATTTTAAAAAGGTGGATGCAAATATACCTCTAGAAAACACCAGTTAATGCTTTTATACTTAAGTACTGAGTTGCAAGCACCTCTGTATGAAAAGAGGTGATTTCAGTTTAGGCACATGGGCGTTCACAGCGATGGTGTTACTCGAGAATGTTCTGTGTCTGTGATAAATTCTGTTTTGAGGCTGTTTTTCTGGGAATCAAGTCTTGGCACATTGCTTTGATCTACGGAGAAAAACATTTACCTGCTGGAACTCGGTGTTACATATGGGAATATTTACCTTTGAAAAATTCCAAGAGGAGACAGTGGAGCTCATCCAGGGCTCGTTATGAGCGGGGTTACTTGACCTTGGCGTTTGCAGGAGTTGAAGAGGTTGTTTGCAGTGTGACGGCGCCTGCTGGCACGAATCAAACCAGGAGCTGTCCTGCCCTTCTGTGGTTGTCCACCACGGCCATAAATCACATTGATGCAGGGATTATGGGTCCTGAGAGGTGGTTTGTACCGAATGTGTGCAGTGGTGTGCAGACACCAGCATGCAGGTGTGAGCTTCTTGTTGGTTTTCTGCTGAAACACGGTTTTGGAAGCAGAGGAAAACTTCCCCTCTTGCTGCTAGCAGGGTTTAATCAGAGTAGAGATGTTTCAATTTTGCTTCTATCTCCAAAGTGTGAGAGCACAGTGTCTGTAAAGTGCTCTGAAAATGGATGGTTTTTTTTCTGTTTTGTTTTCTTCTGCAAAAAGATTTACTTTTCCGTTGGTAATTTCAAACATAATTGAATTGAATTGACCGTGATGTACAGGATGTCTCCTCGGGAAGGTGTAGCTCAAATAAGGTTTTGCTTAGCTTGAATGGGAATCTTGCTGCATGTTATGGGATGTTTAAAGAGATCTGACTCTTCAGGGGTATATGTTGCTGATGCAGAGCTGCAGATGCAGGAACTCACGTCAGCACTAGACCCTGACATTGGCAGCGTGTGCCCTTCAGCCACCAGTTCTGCAGGACAGCACCATGGGATTAAAAGGATCTTCTGGGTCTTTGAGTGCCCAGTGGCCCAGTATCAATCACATTGCAAATCCCAGTTGGCTTTAGTGAGGTCTTTTCCCCATCTCAACTCTTCCAAAACCTCACTGCTTTCCCATGCCTAACAACCTCTTTAATTTTCAGTCCTCATTACTTTATGGGAAGTTTTTATTTTACTGAAGGTCAAGTGGGAGTTTTCCTGCCTTGTGCCTCTGTGTCTCTCCAGTGTTCTGGTGCATGTCCAGAAGGAGGTTATACCCTGTCAGCCTGGACTTTGCAGAGACAATCCAGCCCACTTCTACTTTCCATTGTCACAATGCATTCTCTTTACCCTTGTGACTTTTCTCTGCAATTGTTCTTGTTTTCACTTCACTCCTCAAAATGTAGGTCAGTGGCACTATACATTCTTGTTTCAGGTGAGATTGTAGTGATGGATAACAAACAGTGTTTCCTGTCCTGCCTGGCAGTGGAGGATACAGCATCCATCTCTTTTGTGTGGTGCATCCTGCAGGCATCCTAAGACATCTGATATAAATATATATATATATATATATCTTCCAGGCTGCCTTTTTCTCACTTGTCAACTGCAAATCTTGCTTTGAATTGTGTGATGTTTCAATTAGTAATACCAAGTTCCATCCTATTTCTGTTGCTTTAGCTTATGACTGTTACTGTTCCCCAAGTGCATGCTTATGCATTTAGTAATGCTGGATTTCATCCCATTCCTATTACTCCACTCCTCAAAATCACACGGTGCTCCCTTATGATATCCCAGTGCTCCTCCACAATGTTAATGCCTCCAAACTATAGCCCAGTCCTAAGAGATGTTTTTGATTTTGACAGCCTTGTGTGGAATTTCAGTGGTCTTTTATGTTACCATCCAAATTGTTACTCCTATTAGTCATGTCTGAGTGCCTTTCTCAGGGCACATAGAACTGCATCAGGGCCTTTTTCATGAGTGTTTCTTTGCCCTCCTGGTCTTCCCCACTTTGTGTTGGTGATTGTCATGTATCCATTGACTTTCTGAGTTGAATGTGAATATCCATGGGCTGAATTGTTCCCCTATATGTTTGAGTAAATAAGTGACAACACCACTGCATTTGTTCTCATTTCCAGTGGTAATTCAGCCATAATCTGCAAAGCAAACGAGATAACTACAGCAGTAATGGAATTTGCCAAGGCTTCTCTACCCTGTAATAAAATTACTTTGTTCAAATCAGCAAGCCCTGCAACGTCTCTGGATTCTTGGGAATAAATGGGCTTGTGCTAAACCACAGCTGTTTAAAAATTCAGCGGTCAAAAAGATAATTTTCATTTATTTTTCAGTTGCCAAGTGGACACTCTCATGTAAACTCCAGGTCCTTTTCTTTCAAAACATGCAGCGTAGCATGTGCATTGTATAGCTGATATACAGTATAAAGCATACATTCATAAGCAAAACAACAAATACTATCAAATGTCCTCAATCTGTACTTAGTCTCATTTGTTAAGCACTTGGTGTTTTCTGTTTTAAGGTTGAATTGCACTGTCAGTGGCCAGTGTTCAGTTTTTTTAGCCCCACACTGAATAAAACAATCAGTGTTGATAGAGAAGTATCAAGAGAAGAACTGCTCTGTGGTTGTTTTTGGTGGGATGGACTAGGTGCTGGTGCAGTGAGGAGTTTGTGCAAATCTGAAGTAATGGGAGTACTTAAAACAGGTGAGAATGAATAAGCTGCAGACAGCTGGTGGCATTTTTTAAGGACTGGGTTTGTTGTGTTATGGCTCAGCATGAAAACGCTTTTGCACATCCAGCCTACCTTCGTGTTTTTTCTCACTTGTGTGGAGCAGCAAGGCTCATGTACTGGCAGACTGCCCTCAGCCCCTTCTTCGCTGAGAAAGGGGAGAGAAAACACAGGAAGCATCATGCCTCACCCTCCTTTCAGGCTGTGTCTTAATGGCCTGTTCATTTTCCTCCACTGTGCCTAAAAAGACAGGTAAAATTAAGACCAAGTGCAAAACCTGGCATATGATACCTACACACTTAAATCCTCCTGAGTTACATGCTGGCCTCAAGTAATCAGGGTGAACCTGGTGTGGAAGTCAAAGGAAAAAGGAGTCAGATATTTCAGATGGGTGTTCCAGCCAGTCATGTTGTGTGTTTGGGTAAATAATGAGAGCGTGGTGTTGGGTTATTTTGAATGAGGTAAAAGGACCCCAAAAGTTTTTTGTTTGAAACTGGCTGAGCAGCAATCCCAGCCTTTGTCCCTCTGTTCCCAGCGAAGCAGCACAGACAGAACTTGTGATCCTCAGCCTAGACAGTGCTTCAAGTTCATAACCAGCCATAAAACTGAGAAGTGCTGACCTTCTCCTGGGTTTTCTTCCCGTTTTCCACTTAAGCAAGATTTGCTTTTCTTCAGTGTTTTTTTTCCCCTCTGAATATCTCATTCCTGGAAGGAAATGAGTCCTCTGTGGTCCATATGATACTTTCCTAATAGGTTTGTTTTGGTTTTTTTTTGTTTTTCATGCCATAAGATTTGGTGGAGAGAGACAATAAAGTTTGTCAGGATGTTGGTAGTTTTCTGTAAATCAAAGCCAGGATCTGCAGAAAGCACATAGTGAAGAAAAGAGATAGATACATGTTTCAAAAACTTCAAATAAAAAGTCACAGAATAATGTTTAATTCAGATAATGTTGAAATCTTTTTTTTTTTCTTTAGTTAAAAAAGAAACATTTTAGTCTTCCAAGTCAGACTTACGGTAACATCTTAACCACAGCATGCCAAAGCTGTTAGGTTATTTTAAAGTTTTGGCCAGAATCTGGACGTTTGTGCAAAGTACTCCCTCTTCCAATACAAAACAAAATAGTTGCTTGAATATTCCTTGCAGTGCTGTCATTTTTAAGGCTTTATTTATTTTTTTTTAAAGAGAGATTAATTTAGTTTTTATTGGGATTTTTCACGAGATTTTTATCCTTGGTATTCTATCCAAAGCCTTTTTTGTGAAAGGCTTTTTCCATTGTTTTGTATGGGAGATAAAGTCACACAGTGTAGTTCCTTCCCTGGCAAGTAACTATCAGAAATGGTTCTAATAGAGACAGGCATTATCAGGGGATTGCTGGTGACCACTGGACACTTAAATTCCATCTTTCTAAAGAATCAGAAATAATTTATACTTTAGTGTAGTGAAATAAAGCCATAAATCAATTAACACTGTTCTGTGTCTCGCAGAAAATATGGGGCAGAAGGGTAGAGAAAGAAAGCAGAAAACGAAGCTTTTCTCTTGTTAGAGCCAACTGGAAGCTCATTGGGAAAACGAAAAAGTTCCTTATGTCCACACCAACACATGCTGTTGCCCTGTGGGAAACTGTTTGGTGGTATAAAAGGACACTTGGAAATTAAATATAACCTCTGACGGCACAGCGTTCTATTTGTGATGCTCAGTTGCAGCTTAGCTGTGCCAATTGTTGACATGAACTCAGGCAAGCACAGCACTGTGTTTATTATTCGAGAGGGGTGTATATTTGGTGTTGAGAAATAAACCTTCTTTCAGGGTTGCACTAAAGAATGTGAATAACTGAAGTGTGTTTATTTTGTTGATGCCCCCTAAAGATCCGTTTCATGGCTGCTTTCCTCCAAGCTCTTACAACTCTTTTTAGAGATAATGATGGTACTTGGTGGATGTTTAGGAGCAATATTCCATTGTGTTAAGAGCTGGACAAGCTGGTATTAAGTGCAGTGCACATCTTTATTTACCTGTCCAACAGGAAATGTGCTGAAGCAAAAGTAAATCTCACCTACAAATGCACCCTTTCCATATAAAGACACCCAGAGCTGAATCTTTGGAAATACCAGCTGAAGAGTAAAGAAAATAATTTCTCTCTATTGAATGCTGCCAGTAATAGCACCTACATTGCAGAAAAGCAGACAATAATTTTGTCATATTTTTTCTCTTAGCTGCTTTGGGAAGGGGTTAGCAATCCACTGGGTCATGTATTGATTAATTCCAGGCAGATTGGTTTTTCTTCATAGAGTGTTTTGTGGCATAACCCAACTAACACATTTTCCAGTGTGCTGTACAGACCAAATGTAATCCATCTTGGGCAAAAGGGAAGGAAAAAAAAAGATTAAAATTAGGACAACAGCTTCCCTTTGTCAGCAGAGTGACCTCAGAAATAATGTTTCTTAGCTAGGTTTAATTTTGGAGGTTGTTTATGTTGCTTTGATTTTATTTGAGCAGTAGCAAGCATGGACCAAGTTCCTAAAAAGGAAAGCATTGTTGAAAGCTACAGAGAAAAAAAGATTATGCAAAGTGGAAGCTGTCCAGCTGTATCTCTGCTGTCCTTTGCAACACTCTGTGCCACTAAGGAAATGATTGGAAAAGCTTTTGAAGTCAAAGGAATATACTTTAAATTTGTCCTTCTCAAATGGAAAACTCCATTTGAAAGGGATCTTTTGGTTAAGGTTATCCAACTAGAATGCCAGGAGGTATGTCCTTAACACAGCACTTGTTAGATGGGACAATAATGCTCCTCCTTTGTAAAGCTCTTGAGACCTCTTGATAAAATTCTAGGTACCCTTAGGGGACTGCAAATAATATTGTGCCCCCAGATTGTGAAATTATTGCAGAACAAGTTCCAATATATTATACCAAAACATGGGGGGTTTTCTTTCAGATTTGGTGTATTTTATTACATAGTTCATTGAGGACCAAAAACTACCTGTAAAGTACTATTTGGAAACTGACTGTCAGATAAGATTCAACTGTTTTGATACATGATAACATCCTTAGAGATGACTCCATTCAGCAGCATTTTTAGTCGTTTTTCAGAGGTGTCATTTAAGGAAGTGGTGTGCTGTCATCCTCTGCACTGTCCAAAGATCGACTTACATTGGGGATTATAAATTCAGAGAATAAAGTGGCTGTTGTTTCAGAATTGGTAGCTGCTTTGCAGTTAATTTCATTAATGCCTTGAAGTGCCTTTTAAATGATTCACTGCCTGTTATGATTGAATTCCTTAAAAATCCTTGTGAAAGAGTTTACAGATCACTTAAAATAGGTCAGTGGTGTCACTCTTGGAAGACGTTTTCTTCGAGTGTTTTATATGAACTTGGTATCTCAGTACCGGAGTTGGGAAACAGCCTTAACTCGAGGCTTAGCCAACAAGCAAGTAAACAGTGCTAATCTGAATGTTCCTATTTGTGAAACACTGGGATGGAAAATAGTACACACATGTATGTTTTGAAACTGTTCCTGTGTTTGTAGTAGTTGCTCCTGTTACACAACTGGAACGAGCAGTGTTAGCAAAGCATCCACATTTTTTTTCAGTCTTTCAGCGTAACGACGCAGGTTTAGCCCGTTATAGAAAAAAGTAAAACCAGCTGTTAAATGTGAGCACAGAATTAGTGATTAATTTAGGCTGTGCCTTGTTTTTAAGGCTCATTATAAAATGTTATTCACAAAGGAAACTGAACATAGTGTGCATTCACTGACCGTATTAAGTGACCCCATGGTTCCATAGCACGCTGGTGGAGCAGCACTCATGGAAATGTTACTGTCCATCTCGGTGTATAATGGAATTTTAATATCTGCTTTGTCTTCAGCAGCCAAAATTGCTGCTACAGGTACTGTGTATATGCATGTGAGGTATGTAGGATTGAGCACAACTGAGAAGGATCATCTGAGCTGAACCCAGAAGTAATGACTGAATCTTAGAGAAGAAAATAAGGTTATTTTGTAAGATTTAGAACATCTAGAAAAGTACAGAGCCAGGACAGCAGCATCTCAGTTTATCCCAATTTCCTAATTATAACGGTATTTGTTATCATTTACTCCAGGAATGACTATACCAGAAGAAGATGCTGATGTGGGACAAGGTAGCAAATACTGCCTCGTGGCAATAGGAAGGCTTCAGGTAATGCCAATCTTTCCATGTACAATCTATTTCTGAAAGCATGATCATTGTTCTGGTGTCATTGTAAAAGATTGGCACTCTGTTTTGCTACTAGACTGTAACTTTTAACATGCCTCCAGTTTATAAAGTGCCTTGATGTGTGTGCAGTCAGTGACTTGTCTAGAACTTGTCAGCAGAGCAAAATGAAGCTGATTTTGTTGCATACATGTACTTAATCCAGTATCAACAGCAGAGATGCTCCTGAAGATGAGTGTGTACAGACCTGCCATTCTTTAGGGTGTGTAGGGCTGGGATATTGTGGGTGGTGAGAAATGTGGCAGCACAGGTGCTGCAGATGGTGAGTTGAAGTGGCCCCCAAAGCCAGTGATACGCTCCCTGCCATTTTTCCATTCATTCTCTCTCTGGCTAACCAACTACTTGAAAAACTGTGATTGCAGGAGTTACTCTGAAAATGGTAAAGATAAAGTAGTCAGGAGGCACTTCAGAAATCATAGCTTTATTCTCAGCATGCATTGTGTTGTGCATTCAGATGAGATGTGAGCTGAAGGAGCTGGGAGAATAAAATTTTCCTTCCTTTTTGTGCAGAGGGTTGCAATTGTTGTAGTGCATTTCCTTCCTTTGTGCATGGCTGAGCAGAGCTCAGAGCTCTGAGCTAAAGCAGTCGTGATGAATCTCCTTCACCGCAGCAGGGAGGACGGTTTTTATCTTCCTGGTCTGGGAATTCTGCCATGGTTGAACATGTTTGAGCCTCTTGCATGATCCCCTGCACTCACTGCCATCTGCTAGGAGGGGATCACTCCTCCTGACCAGGTGGAATGACCCTTTCACAGGTGCCAAACCCATCTTACCCGAGGTGAGCAGCCTGCAAGCGTTAGCATCTCTGCAGAGTGGCTCTCCATGGCCGTGGCAGAGCTACCGAAGTACTGCAGGATGGTTTTTAGGTTAATCATGCTTTCATAATCAAGAGTAATATATTCCACTAATGGAAAGAAGGAAGTTACGGGGGTTCATGTGTTACAGCTTCCAAAGAAAGATGACTTCCAAGTAATGTCAAAACATCTGTTATATTAGAGGAGCCATTGGGGTATGTGAGGGAGGGCAGGAGGAAGCTCTGTGGGTGGGTTAAATCAGAAAGGAGTCAGGGTGCACAAATTACAGAACAAGAGTTTTTAACAGCAGCTTGAAATCTTGCATATGGTTAACTGGCTGATCAGCTTCAAGCTAGCAAAAAAATGAGATTTTGCTCATTTTGCATTGTTAACAGAGATAGCTCTGGAAGTTGTAAGAAAATCAGTGGTCTCCTTTGTAGCTCCAGTGTGAAAGAATGGATATGAAGTGGCCTGATAGCACAGATTTCAGGCAGAGAGCTGAAAACACATCGTTCTCTCTGGTGAGATTTGAGAAATACTTAGAGAACTGTGTTTTTCATTATGAGCAGCCGCTTGCTGGTCTAATAGCCCCTACCTCAGCCTCTGGAGGACTTGGTTCAGGTTCTGTAGGTGTTTCAGGTGAGGTTCATGTCACCTGAAACATGAGTGTTTAGTCTGAGCAGTCCTGTTGGTTATGTCTGCAGATAATGGGTTGGCTTCCTATCCTAAAATGAGTGCACTGCATTGTCCCCTGCAAGTCTTTCATTCTTGGTTGACAAAGATAGGAACCACGATGCCTGATGTGCTGCAAAGTGAGGTGAATCCAGCTGGACTTACATCCTCACTGTGTCCCCCCTTCTTGGGAACCTGTGGTGTGTTTGTTTTTCTGCTGTGCTGTTCAGCCCCGATAGATGCCATGGGGTGAGGTGCTTGCCCTGCAAACTGGACCAAAGGCTGTTCTGTCATTTATCTGTGCTGTTGTTTTATTTATGACCTCCTTCAGTAGTTAACAGCCTGCCAGCAGGTTCTGTTCTTCATGTGTGGAGTGAGATTTGGCTTTAGGTGACTGTGGTGTGGACTTGCTTGGCCCTAGGTGACCAGCTCTCCCGTGTGCATGGACATGAACGGCATGTCGGTCCCCACGGAGTTCCTGTCCAGGCACAACTCTGACGGGGTCATCACCTTCGTGGACCCGAGGTGCATCAGCGTCATTGGCTACCAGCCCCAGGTCTGTGACCCCTGGGAATGGGGAGAATGGGTCAAGCTAACGAAGAAAAATCCCATTTGCAGACATGAATTATTTGTAGCTGATCATTAATGAGTCATGCACTAAATGCTGTTCGTTTGTCTTTGCTGTCCATGCCTCTGTGTGGGGTGTCTTTTCATACCTTTAGATCTGATTAAAATTCTAACAGCAGAGTGCTCTGAACCTTGCACAGCTTTCCAATGAAGACATTTCTGTGATAGAAAGCTAACAGTGCTTGGAGAGAGTTTTAGTCCTGTAGACCTTTGATTCTGCCAATCTCTTGAGCAGTAAGCAAACATAATTTACAGCATCTATTTTCCTTTAGGCTTACATCTGCTCCTCTGAACAGGAGGCTAGTGCAGAACTGAGTAGAATGGTAAATGAACCACAGCTCTCCCTCAGATAACTCCCAACAGTTGCAATTCAGAGGCAAAAGTAATTCCTTGTTCATTTGCTTATTCATATTTTTTTATTTTAAATTGCTTTATGATAACTGTTTTTACAAAAATTAGTGCCATAAAATGAGCTGTAGTAGCAATGTCAGTCTTTTCAAGACACCATTTCACAGGTTGTAGAAAATCACTTAAACTTTTTTGTAAAAACTTGGTGGATGATGCCTACAAACCTTGTTTTTGTGGTTCATCCCTGATTAACTGAGTAGTCCCATTAAGGGTGGTAGATCTTGTGTTTGCAAGGATTACTTGCAGGTCTGCACGTGGATTTGTATTGTGGTTTGGGTTTTTTACATAGCTTTATGTTTTATTCTAGGATCTTCTGGGGAAAGATATTTTAGAATTCTGCCATCCTGAAGATCAAAGCCATTTGCGAGAGAGTTTCCAACAGGTGCTGTGTCCTGCTCCTTTTGTTCCACAATTTATGATTTTGTTATTATTTTGACCACAGAAGTAGTTTTTATTTTACAGTCCAAGGTATTTTTTTCTGTTATGCAGGACAAGGAGTGACAAGATACAAAGCAATTTGTTGGTCAGTTAGCAGTGGGTTAAGCTGCATCATAAATGGTAGTCTAAACTGCAGCATGGGTTCACAGTGTTTTCAGAAATAAATCCTCTAGTTATATATTTGGTTTTTTGCTGCACAGGGTGAGCTGTTTTGGAGATGCCTGTATTGATCCCACTATGTTAAGTGGTAACCAGAATGATTTGCCTTCCAGGGTGGGCTGTTGATTTGGAAGCAGTTACATCCCTCTGTGACACTGGTTTGTAACTGAGCTCTCTGCTAGCATAGATGATTTGCTTTTTCATGTACTGTAGTGGAGTTACACCAATTAACATCAACATGTAATTTGGCCCTTTTTCCCAATTAGAAATTGAAATGTACAGGGAAGTAACAAAAGAAATACAACATACAGGAAGAGCTACTGGTTTGGATTCGTTTTTACCGTGGGCCACATTTACATCAGCTGAATCAATGGCATTTATTCCATTGCAGAGCTTACTGTTTCAGCTTGGTCTGGGCCATGCATTAGCAGTGCTTTCCCTGAGCTGCCTCCTTACTGCTGGGCTTCTCAGTGCCTTTCCTGCTGCACCAGAACGCCCAGCACAGGATGTTTAACCGATTGCTGAGGCTCAGTTGATCTAAGTGGTTCCAGATTTTCTAACAACAGCCAATAGCTCAACCAAGTTGTGTGTTGATCCATCTTGCTTTGGATGCTGAGATGTATTCTCAGCTGTGAAATGTGGATATGAAGTGGCTTCTAAATAATTCGTATAGCCAACTGTTTGTTCAGGCATGACACGCACAGACAGAGCCTCTTGGGGAAAAACAACTCAGTGCTGTGTCCCTAGAACAGATTGTGAAACTGAGGTTGTGGTCTCTGCAGAAGCGTTGGAGACAGTGTAAGATATCAGTGCTCCTGAGCTGTTCCCTTGCACACACTGAGTGCAGACAGCAGCATTTTAAATTCAAGATGTTGCTTCACAGGCTGTGAAGAGTTCAGTGCTTTGAACAGGTCACCACACCCAGACATCTCCTCTGCCCCACCTTGGCTGGGGGTGTGATACTGCAGCTGAATCTTCCCAGGCTGTCACCAGGAGTCAGGTCCTGCTTCCCCTCTTCTCTGCTGGCTGCCCTCCTCCCCACCCTTCCTGCTGCCTTGGTGCTGGCACAGATGGAATTGCTGGGAAGGCTGAGGCACTAATTCCTTCTGCATGGCTCTTTCAGCTGGTGGAGCTGCCCGAGCTGGTGCCTGGTGGCGTCAGCGGCGCGGGAGCAGCGAGAACACATGTGCTGTTTTTCACTGGTGCCCAAATGATTGATTCCACTCATCTGTCCAAGAGACAGTGACAGAGAGCTGCTGGATAATGGCCTGTCACACGTCTGCCTGCAGTGAATCCATCCAGGGCTTGCCTGGCTCTCAGCAGGGCTGACTAACGAGCGCTGCAGTTAATGACTCGGTCCTGCCTGTGCTCTCTGCCTGTGAGGCTGTGGGAGGCTGCCAGAGTGCCCCTGAACTCGGCTGCTGGGGACTCCACTGTCCCCACTCACTGCTAGGCATGAGCACAAGTGATTTGCTGTATCAGGGACCTGCATGATCTGCTTAAGGTCATTCAGAAAGACAGCAGGAAAAAATGCAGTTAGAAGTGAAAGTTCCTGCTCACTCAGTCTGTGTCTAATCTATGAAAAAACTGTGCCATTTCTTTAGCAGGCTATGCCTTTTTGGGTGTATTTTTGTTGATTACAGTAGCAGTGTGATTGGGGCTGTTATTCCCATCATGCAGCAAAAGGCTGAAGTAAACAGTTAAGCTTTGCACCAGGTGGTTTTTATTTCCAGAGAATATAAGAAGGTAAAGTTTAATCATTAGCTTTGAATTTTTTTTTGCTGGTTTGTTTGTGTGTTCTGTCTTAAGACAGTTCAGGATTTTCCCACCAGCAATCTCTCTGCTTTATATATTATTACAGAATTACTGTTTGCTTAATCGAGGTTTCAGGGTAATAGATCACTGCTGTTTATTTTATTATTGTTAGTTTGGACTTAAAAAACTCTTAATTAAAAAGGTAACTGTGATTTCAAGTAAACTCTTTTTTCTTTTTTTCCTGAAACCTGAAAACTTGACACTTCTAATTTGCTGACAGTATCAGAACCAGGCTGGTGCATAACAGAGAAGGGAGGGAGGGTTTTGCAATTTTTGGTCAATTGCCAGTCTCTATCTCAGAGCTTTACTTCCTTGGGAAGATAAATTCATTCATCAGGGTGGGAAAAATCAGGCCAGAATAAGATAGTCTCAAGCCTAAGACCAACAAATACAGGTTAATATCAAAGGGTCCAGAATTATACAATAGAAACAACTCTTGGATACCCAGTAGGATACTATTCAGATTGCACACTTCTACACCAGCTCCGTGGTTTCTACCCTGGGTGTGGTAGTAGAAAATTGCTGATAAAAGAATGTCACTCAGTAAACTCAGAAAAACCCTATAAAAGCATTAAAAAACCTCCAACAAAACCACCCAAAAGTCATTTACGTCAGGATGATTTGGAACTTTCCTGGGCTTTGCTAAAGCTTTTTGTGTCTTCTATTTGCATTGTCTTCTATTTGCATTCTTTCCATTTAATCCTATATCCAGTTGATTAATTTGAAGTGCAAACCTCTGAGGAAAACAGGATTGGAACATTTTTCTTAATCCAATGGCTTGTCAATAAAGACAGAGGGTAAATAGTGGGACTTCTACTTTTAGAGAATACAGGCTGCAGATAGCTAATAAAAAGTAAATTCCAGATGTTAAGGATTAAGAATCCACAAGATGTGGCATTTATTTGCACTAGACCTTCCCTTTCCTTCCTTGAGGCAGCCCTGAGATAGCTTGGTGGAAAAGCTGTAAAATGTAAACAGAGATAGGCCAGGTAAGTGCCAGCTGAATGACTTAAAACCATGAAAGTTTCCTTCTGGCTTAACCCCAGATTGTTGGATAATATTAACATGGACAGTGGCTTATCAGTGTTCTCTCCATTCAAACACTGGCTCACTCTTTTTTTCTTCTGAAAGCCAGAACCAAGTGTTTCTTGGTAACAATTTGCCATCCTAGAGAGTCTTTTAATATGTTTGGGGTGGGGAGAACCAACCCCTGATGGTTTCTAAAAAACCAAAAAATAAACACCATTGTGTTTAAGCATTGTCCTAAATTTTGATGCTGATTTATCAGATATATTAATTGTATAGCTGGATATGCAAGCACAAAAGCAGGCAGTCAACCTCAAAATGGCTTTTCTTGTAGGCTTTTGTTCAGCTGCAGTGATTGGTTTATGGTTTACATATAAACATTTAAGAGATCCTCAGTTTGGTTTCTGTCAGTCCCTCGATGAGTGTTTCACATTTAAACATTCTTAAAGTTTCTCTGTTGGGATAACAGCACAACCTGATGATTGTCCTGGATTCTTTTAATGAGCAGGCTGGGAAATGGCATTTATATGACAAAGCTTGAGGATTTCATTCTGAAGGAGATAGCTGTAAACATGGATAGGATTTTTGCATATCCTCTCCAAACTAAGAATTCCTCTGCTGTGTCCGTAGCTTTCTGCAATTCAAGTTTAAAACGTACCAGTTGCTGCTGTTGACTGTTCATCTGCTCAGCAGGTAGCAATCTCCTGTTATTAACCTTTCCAAATGGCTTTGCAGGTGGTGAAACTGAAAGGTCAGGTCCTGTCTGTGATGTATCGTTTCCGCACCAAAAACCGGGAATGGATGCTGATCAGAACCAGCAGCTTCACGTTCCAGAATCCGTACTCCGACGAGATCGAGTACATCATCTGCACCAACACGAACGTGAAGTATGTGCCTTTCTGGGTGCTCACCCCCGGGGCTCTGAAGGAATTGTAACCATTCTTTTTCTCTGTGAAGCACATCCCAGTTTTTTAACAGCTCCCTTTGTTTCTAACAGTGCAGGCTGCAGCAGGGTTTTCCTGCATCAGGACATCTCCCAGTGTAGCTGTTTCTCTGTGTCATTATCCTGTGATGCTTCCAGGGCCTGGCTGTGCTGGGGGGAAACGTCACTTATCTGTTATGTCATTAGACAAGGCCATTGATCTCAGTCCAGGCTGCCTTGGACTAACACAGAGCTTCCAGCAGCACAGCAGCTGTCCTGATACTGGGGGAAGGTTAGCCTGACTCCTGAGCTAGAAGAGAATTCCGTGTCCATGCTCATTGTGATTGTACCATTCTGTAATTCTGGGCTCTTCTGCTTGAGCTGTGTCTACTCTTGTGACCTAATGAAGCTGGCAAAATTATTTCCTAGTAGGTTTGAGTGGGAAGGGTTTCTGATAGTTTAGGTCTGATAGAATATCCCCAAGTATGGGGGTGATCCAGTTCCTTATCTTAAGAGGGAAGTGAAATCATCCTGTCTTGGAACTAATATTTTCAAAAATCTTTCATTTGGCCTCTTAAGAGGAGGTCACACTCAGAGCATGGTGGAGGTTCATCTCTGTGGACTGAGCAGAGGTGCTTTTGGAGCCTCAGAAACTGCAGAAGCTAATCTGGCCTTGATTGCTTTATAGTGTGGGGTTTTTTAATAAATGTTTCTTTCCAATATAAAATTAATCTATTCCTAAAATTAAATCTGCTTCTGGTCTGACCAGAAATTTTTTGCCAAGTCTTTAGCTGAGAGGAAATTACTTGGTTTGAGATCTCAGCCTGTTAGACCATGTATTAGAACTGCTGAACGAGCAGTCTGCTGCTGGAGGTGCCTGCTGAGAGCTCCACTGCACAACCAAACCCCTGGGACTTTGGCACTGGAGTTTGGAAGTGCCTCTGGGCATTCCTTGTCTTACTTCTTTGGATATGGCAATACCTGGACTGGAAGGAAGGGCTGTGCATTCACTTAGATGAAACCCAGCATCACAATTGTTTTCCTCATTTTTTTTCCTGCATACCCAAAAAGTTGGGCTTAAACTGAATAGTTATGCTCATTGAAAACAGGCAAATGTGTCTTGAAATCAGACAGCTTGTCTGCACTGTGCATCAAAATAGCTATTTCCACATTCCTGCTGTCCCATAATACTTTTCCAAATAATTTGTATATGCAAAAACAGGCCTGCAAAGTAAAAAACATCTTCTGAGGTTTGTCCCAGGCCGGCTCAGTTGTGCTTTGTCCCCGAGAGGCCACGGATGAAGAAGTGGGGCTGGAGGCTTATGTTGTGTTGACTCTGGGAATGGTTTTTCCTGAGCCTGCACTGTACAGTTCAGCTTGGCACCACAGCACTGCCTGTGATGAGCAGGGCTGTGCCAGCTCCTGGCTCTGCTTCCCTCTCTCTTGCTAGGTTTGAATAACAACCCAGAAATGCTGACCTAATATGGAAGTTGCCTGCTGCTACTTTGACAGAGGATGTTCCCCTCTTTCCTGTCATGTTGAAAATGTTCTGAAGCGGGCAAGATACAGCCCATTATACTCCTGCTTTTGAACAGTAGAAAGAATGCATCATTCAGGCTGGATTTGTTTTTCCCCCTGTTCTCTCCCAGTTCTCAGATTTCCAAAGAGGACTTACTGTAAAGTACTGCAGTTCCTGCCTGTTTCTGGCTTTTTTTTTTTTTTTTTTT
>VZTH01014092.1:233264-313499 GCA_013397815.1 Aleadryas rufinucha
TTTTTTTTATTTGCACATTTGGGGTCATGTTTTGACTTCTGATTTCCTAGCTGCCCTGAAGAGTTGTACGTCACGGTGTAGCTGGTGATTTCCAACTCCTCGTTACGCTGCTGCTGGGACTGGTGGTTTGGCACCAGCCCTGGTGTGTGTGGCCATCCTTTTGTGTTCCTGGAAGATGTTCTGGGTCCAGCAAGGTGCTTCCCGTGGAGACCAGGCAGGGCTGCCTTGCTCTGCCCAGCTGAAGGCACAGAGACAGATTTGATGTGCCTGTCACTGTGGTAACCTAGGCAGCCCCATAAAATACAGGCTTGAGGTAGTTAAAAATCCAGCGTGAGATTGTAAAGACAATGTAGCCGAAAAATCTAGGTTTAAATCAGTTTTTAACTTAGGATGGTTTAAAGCCACAGTATGTACATCTGTGTGTGTCTGTAAATGGAACAGCTCAAGTTGGTCAGTGAACAGCATTTTCCCAAAAGACTGTAGAGGGCAGTGATGATTCCAGTTGTGGAGGGATTAATTGATTTTTGCTGTTATTTGTTGGCTTGGTTTGGTTGTTCTGTTTCTTTTTTTTTGTTTCTTTTTCTTTTTCCTTTTTTTTTTTTAATAAAGATACTCCATTGCAGCTTCAAACAGTCAAATGTCCAAACTTGCTTTTGGTACAGAAGGATAAGGAAACATTAGGTTCAAATGTTCACTTAGTTCTTTGCAAAGAAAAAAAATAAAAGAAAGGAAAACTTCTCTCAGTTTCACTTGGGTGTAGTCATCCAAGAGAAACTTCCTGGAGAAATGAAGCATTTAACTTGTTGCATTTGTGCTGTGTTCGGCTGAAAAGAAGAGTCCCCTGTTAGACCACGTCTTCCTGTGTAGTTGGGACTGTTTGATTTCCAAAGAGCAAAAAATAATTGTTATCAGCATTTATTTAATATACAGATAGAGCAGTAATGGAAGAAAACAATGCCATGGTGGCAGATTATATAAAGGTCTTAGATATATATATATATTTATATGTATATACATAAAAATAAAGAAGAGACATACTTTTATGACCTTTGTGTAATATTTGATGTTTCATTTTTGGAAGCTGCAAATCCTACACTGCACAGTGTGAATTTATGAATCCTGTGGTTGTCCTGAGACTTTTTGTGTTGGAGTGAGCTGGCACAGGTCGCTGCTGGAAGCAGCCTGCTGGATGAATCAGCCTCTGGGAGAGATCCCTTCTGGTCTGGATTCTCGTGGGCCAAAATACTAAAGAGATCAACTATCCTGATAAAGTTCCAGTTGGTGGTAGTGGTGGTAAAGACTTTCTCATGCTCTCGTGCCATCTGTGGTCTGTCTGATACTGGTGTCAGACCAACCCTTTCACAGGAGTGAGTTGAAGCTCCAGGCTAAAAGAGGGAGATACTGAGAATTTCTTAAAGAGGATTTTACAACCACAGCCCCAAGGCTTTTACTACTCTGCTTTTGTCCAAACCAGACACAGGAAGCACGTGTGCCTGTATTACATAAAAATAGCTTGGTAGGGATGCAGTAGTGTTGTTTATCTCTCACCAAAGAGCCTGTTAATTTTAAAGTTCAAATCGTTTTTGTTTACTCTGATGCCTGGAAAGGGAACCAGTGACTTCAATTTTCGTAGAGAGGGCTTAACATCCTCTCGAATGTCAAAAGAACTTCCACAGTGTCTTCTTTTTTCCTCCACGTGTATTTACTGAAGTGAATTTGAAGTAACTATCAAAGCCTTCAGATTAACTGAACCATTCCTTGTCCAAGCCAGGGGCTTTTCCAGTTTCATATTTACCTGTGGGTGTGTTCCTGCAGAATCCTCTGTTGGCCCAGGCAATGCCTCACTTGCTGTGTTGGGTATCCTGTAGAGCCAAGAAATTTTTCATTTACTCCTTGAACCCCTGAAACCGAAATTGAAACCAAAGACAGTTTTTGGGTTCAGAATCAGAAGGCACTTTGAGTTTTGCCCCAGCTGATGATAATCCCTTGTTCTGTTTGGTTTTTACTGTCCAGCAGTTGGGTGACTGAAGGGACCTGCCTGTGCTGGCTGTCACAAGGGCTGGTGAGGTGGCAGGGTCTGAGGCAGCCACAGCAGCAGCAGCACTGAGCTCTCCCTGCTCGGCTGCTCCATGAATTGCTGCACAGTTCCTGTCAGGTTTCAAGCACCATTTAAACTATTTGTACAGCAGCAGCCAACAACAACAGAAGATGCTGCCCTGGCTTTGCGTTTTTAATTAAGTGCAGCATAGCTTGCACGGAGTTCAGTAAAGATACACACAACTATTTGGCTTTTACAGGAAGTGGATTTTGGGAGGTTGTTCCCAAAGTTCGGTGCTGTTAACACAATGTGGTGTTTATATTGTACTGCAGCTTAATGAGTATTAGAGATGAAAGATAGAGAAGGGCGAAGGAGCACCAAGTTAGAGAAGTGCCTGCAAAACAAATAAGGAGCGAGTGTGCTGTTTGGTTTGGCTCATTTGTATGTATATGGCTGAATCAAGAAAACATTCTTTATAAGGAACAGAGGAGACCTAATGTGCTGTTTATTGACACACGCACCAAGTCGGTGGTAATAAAAACAAATGGAACGGTGTAATTGGCTTTCACGTTAACAACGGGATTTAATGGGTGTTTATTGTCCACGGGGTGGTATTTAGAAACTTCCCCATAGATTAAATTGCCTCCCATAGTTCTGTTGGAAAAGTATGCATTTTGTGCTAGTGAACAAAGAATGTCTTTGCGTTCCAGACGTAATTTTTAGGAATTTTCCGTTAGCTGAAATAATAGGGAAAATCCATGGCTCTCTAATGACCTGGAGGACTGCCCTTTTTTGCATGTTACTGCTAGGACAAGAGAGATGTCCTGTATTATGTGTTCTCACACTGTAAGGCCCGCAGAAGGCTTTTGGCCACTTACTCTGACCTGCTGTTTGTTGCAGGTCACAGGTTTTTGCCATGGAGCGTAGTAACTGACCAAAGTGTCTTCTGGAACAGCTTCAAGGGATGGCAAAATCTGTTACTTACTTCCCTAGCTTGTTTGAGTGATCCCTTACGTTTCCACCAGTTTGTGTCTAATTTGTTGTTTGACATTGTCTGCAAGTTTGTCTCTCAGTCCCTTGGCATTTGAATCTATTTCAAAATTTAAAAGAAGATTTGGATGAAAATCTAAAATTTAAGCCTGTGGCTAACAATACATTATTATTTTCCAGAGTTTCAAATCCGTGGTCTTGCTGTTTTGCAAAATCTCATCTATTCCTGGCTGTCCAAGTATCGTGTCTCTCTGGGGGAAGATGCACATGGTGTGTCATTCCCATTTTTTGGGTGATTTTTCCTTCAGAAAGAAGCCAGAAACATACACAAACTGTAAGAAATGTCAAGGATCATTTACAAGTATCAAATCCAAGTATTTTGTCAGTTCATCTCCAATCTTACCCTAATCTCTGAGCTCTAGAATGATTGGGGGGGTTTATATCTTCTTTGCTAACTGAGCCAAGAGTCCCACAGAGATGAGTGTTCCACCTGTGCATCTCCAGGCCAGAAGTTTTCTTGCTTGTTGTGACCAAGTTAATGGGAGGTGCAAAACATCTGGATAACTTTCCAGCTGCTGAGGTGTTCTGTTATCAGGCATCTTCCTGGAGAGCAAGCTTACTGTTTCCTTCAGCAGGATCAGAGAGGGGGTCTGGTGTGTTCAGCATTCACACGAGGAAGACAATGAATTAAGAATAGTGAATTTTTAAATCCTTTGTAAAGAGATTGTGTTCCATCCTCCATTGCTTACCCACCTACATTTCTGTGCTGTCACAGCAAAATCCTTCCCGTGCCCTGTTGCATTCCTGTGGTGCAGGTTTTCTCAGTGAGGAAGCTGTAAAAACAGATGGATCTCACAGGAAAGGATTGAGTAAATCATCTGAGAGATGTGTCACTGGGAGTGTAAAATAGGAGACCGTGACTGTTCCTTTTTGTATCTTAATTGCTTTTTGTAAGAAAGTCGTTTTGTCTCCCTTGCAGACAACTTCAGCAGCAGCAAGCAGAACTTGAAGTACATCAAAGAGATGGGCTGTCATCCTATGACTTATCTCAGGTGAAATTTCTCAGGTTTTTCTCTTTGTGCCTCTGATTGTTTAAAATGTAAAACAGTAGCAGATTTCAGCAGTGCTGAAAGTACATTGTGCACACTGCCCCTGAATTCCTTTCAGTCAAATATGGTAGAGGGAATTATCCCTTCCTCTGTGTATCTCAACAGGTGCCTGTTCCGAGCATACCAGCGAATGTTCACGAGGGTGGGAAGTCTGTGGAAAAGCCTGATGCTATCTTCTCCCAAGAGAGAGATCCTAGATTTGCTGAGATGTTTGCTGGAATAACTGCTTGTAAGTGAATGTCCCTGATGTTTAATTTTTAATACTGTGTTAAGCTTGGTTACATGATCTAGAGCACAGCTTCAGGGGAATGAAGAGAAGCTGCAACATGGCAGGGGATTTTCTAAGCAGCATCAGTCTTTGGGACATTTCCTAGGATCTGTCATTAGTTGATGTTTCCCCTGAAGATGGTAGCAAGGAGGGAAGGATGGCTTTTCTGTCATCAGAGCCACCTGGTTTTGATTCTCTTTTCATTTCACAGGGACACCTTAGGCAGTGCTCCTAGATATTAAATATACTGAGCAGAACTTTCCATTTCTAAGTGTGTATTTTCCTTCTTAAACAGCATATGTAAATTTATTTCTCTAAATAGGGATGTATTTCTCTAAATAGGGATGTATTTCTCTAAGTAGGGATAAGAAACTTATCATATAGTCTTAGGATAGGCTGCAGTTTTTTATCAAATCACCAGCTTTTGTATCGATGCTTTCAGAGGCATATGGTGCCTTGAAGTGTCATAATAAACTTGTTCTCTGGTCAGTTGAGGCACCTCCAGTCATGCTGCCTGGTTGTGAGGAGTCCTTGCTCTTTTCCCCACAACTTTTAAACTTGTTAGCGAGTTCTTCTAAGAGTGCTAGGAGTCTCAGGAACAGTATGTTGTTCTGTATTCCTTGGAAATTACTGTGAGGGCAGAGTCCTTACTGATGGCCTCACCAAAGGATTTCCCAGCCCTGTTCTTAGGGGAAACAGCCAACTTGACAGCCTTTGTCAGTCAGACTGATGGAGCTGTCTCAAGGTAGCCCCAGCCTGTGCTGGCTGTTGCCCTAACAGACAGAAATCACTAAGACTGGCAGCTGAAGGGATCATCCAAAATGTATCTGTAGGAAACCAGGCTCGCTAATCCCACTGCTTGTGGAAGAATTCATTGATTGTTTATTGTTCTTAACTGTCCTCACTGAAAAAGAGGAATTTTTACATTTGTTTTAAATAAATCAATGTGCAAAAGTGTCATGCAGTGCAGGGAGGAAACAACCCGCAGGGTTTGACTCCAGGGGTATTGGAAGGTGACCTCACTCTGTTGGTTTCTTATGTCTGGATTGGCTTTTTCAAATGGAGAAGACATTGTAGCTGCAATATATACTTGATATTCTGTCCTCCTGTTGCTAGGACTTCTCTGCTATTCCTGTTCATCCTTGTCTGTTTACTCTAACAGTGGAGTCAACAGCTGAGGCCATAAAAGGGGTCCATTAGAAGGTAGCAAGACTCCAACCCTAAACACCAGAATATGTTTTTCCAAGCAAGGACATCTTGCTTTTTGGCTGCCTTACTGGCTCTTTTTCAGGCAGCTCTCAGCTGTTTGTGGGGAGGGGTTGGGGTTAAGGGTGTCGCAAGCTGTGAGGTAGCCGGGAGGTTATGTTCTTGGAAATGCCATTTCTCTTTTCCTTCTTATCAATTTACAGGCTGTGCTTTCTTTGGGGACATTCTCCCTCCCTGAATTTCTCGTGGGAGCTTGTGATCCAGGTCTCCCCTGAATGATAAAGGATGGTTCACAGTTAGGGATGAGATACCCTGTCCAAAACCAATATTGACAAGCCTGCATGCTGCCTGCCAGGCATTTGCATTATGCTGATACCTGATCTCAGTCTGTAAGGACATGGGTTGACACAGGGAGATCTTGCTGCCATAATTGCATGTAGGGCCACACATAATTAAAACCCCAAGAGATGGGAGAGGAAGCCTGGCTTTACTGATTCATGCAAGTGCTTTGAAGCACGGGATGATGCAGTTCTTAGAGGGAGATTCAGTCAAGGGGCAGAAATGTTGAAAATACTGGGAGAAAGGACATCACTGACCAGTACAGTGGTAGAGTTTAAACAGAAACAGGTGAAACATATCAAAGAAAAAAGAATTTCAGTGCTGTACCAAAGGTGAGAGCAGAGAATGGTGTGTAAAATCCTGGGCAGGAATACAGCTGGGAGAGATGTGGGCCAGATTCAGAGGCTAAAGAGCATTCAGGGTAACTCAGGAAGGAGAATTAGCTGCTTGCTATTAGTTTAGCTGTTCCCTTTGTCTTGGCCTCATCCTGTGGCACAGACCCTGGTAGCTGCCATGGCAACTCTGCTGCACTTGAGGAATTCCAGTTCATTTGGGGCGCTCTCAATTTCTCTGGTGAGTTGTTCTCAAATATCTAAAGCACCCGCAGGATTTTGGCTCAGTCTCTTCCAACCCTGAGAGTTTGGTGTCCCTGCAAAGGGCGGCCTTAGAAAATCGGGCATCTTGTGCAAGAGTGACATTACTGCAGAAAAAGACAGATTCATCTGTCCTTCTTCTCAGAGCTATCTCAACCCATTCTCAATTCTTCCTGCCATATACACAACCTTCTCTAGACCTTCTGCCCATTTCTCCCTGTTGTTTGTTTTTTTTTTTTAATATGAGAGCATAATTTTGCAGCCCAGCCTTGGTTTCTGTGCTGGCCAGTAGGTAGCCAGGGAGGAATTTCTACAAATTTCTGCATTAGAAAGGACAAGCAATGACAGCTTGCATCAGTGGCATCCACGCTGCCTCTCTGAGGCTCCTGTGAGGGAATTTGAGGTGACTTTTTTCTTTTGGGAGGCAAGCTTAGATTCTCGTTAGGAACATAATGTAAGAACAGCTTAGGTAACAGAGAAGAGCTGGTGTGTGTTGGAGGCCTTCGGTGAGTCACGCTCAGGAGGTCTCTAAAAGCTGGGGAAAGCTAAAAAAATTTTAAACACCTAAAAAGTGTTCCTGTTATGTGTGAGTTGAGTGGGCCTTTTGTCCAAGAGAGCATCTTGTGAAATGAGTGGGAATCTGAAAGGAGCAAAGGGGAAAATGAGGAGGCAGACTTGATTTCTAGACCTGTCAGGTACATAGCAACAAACGGCTGCAAAACCATCAGTGAGCTGCAGGGTGTTTTGCACTTGGAGGGGAGATGGAGAAAGTGAATAAAGGGTGGTGTAAATCATTTTAAGAAAAGTAGTAGTGAGATTTCCCTGGGCTTTGGAATAATCCAATGCCAGAAGATTAAATTAAGGGACCAAATGGTGCTGTTCACCCGATCTTGTTTCATTCAATTAGAGATTGATCTCCAGTTGCCACATTAAGGCTAGACTGTAAAAGTTAATGGCATCTCTTTGTGCGTGGTACTCGCTATGCTCATTTGTCTCCCACCCCTCTGTGGTGCTTCCATCCTATTTCATGGCTCTTCATCCTATTTCATGGCTCCCCCAAGCCACATAAGGACAGCAAATTCCACGAGAGACTTGTGTTCTGCCTTGCCACAGCTCAGGTGTGCAGGTCTTGTGTCACTCAAAGTGCCCCCAGCTGCCTGTGGGACTGCAGTGCAGGTGGGGCTGCAGGTTGTCACCCCGAGATGAGCAGGCGATGCCACCAGGCTGCTGGGGAGGTGGGTGCTGCTCGGGCTGTCCCGAGGGAAGCAGATTGGCTGGTCAGGAGAGAGCTCTTAGACACCTTTCCTTGGGTTCTTTAACCCAGTGGGGTGTCAGCTGCCACCTCAGTGCAGACAATGTGTGTGGTAACAGCAGTGTGGGGCTGGAGGGCTTTTCCTGGTGCCCAAAATGTGCCCTCACCGAGGTGCACGTGCATCACACCTTCTTCAGACCAGGCTTGTTTCGTGTGCCATCCCTCCATGCCCCTGGGGAGACCTTCACACCTTCCTTCCAGAAAAGCTTTGTTGCCCTTCCCAGTCTGTGGCTGGGGGCCACACACCCCTCACTCCCCACCTCGGCCGGAGCCGTGCTCTGCCCAGTGAGGAGCAGCTTCCAGCAGGTCTGGGCTGCGTGGCCAGAGGGCACAGCCAGCACAGTGTTCCATGCAAACAGTGGCATTAAGGAGGCACGGCCTGGGAGGAGGGTATGGAGGAGACACAAACCAGTTGTGCCATTCTGGTTTCACACTGAATTGTCATACAGCCCTTTTGTGTCATTCCCAATGTTCCACAGGGCTTCTTCGTGAAGCTTGAAGAAGGAAAGAAAACTTCCTGCTGCATATATACATTACAATTGTCTTTAAGTAACTTTTCTTCACTATTTCCTCCCCTAAATTAATTTTTTTTTTGGGATTTGTTTTTCTCTTGTAGCAGATAAAAAAATGATGGCCTCTGCATCCACAGCAGGAAACCAGCAGCTTTACTCACAGGGAAGCCCATTTCAGCCAGGACACTCGGGAAAGACTTTCAGGTACTTAGTCCAGATCCTCAATGTATCAGTTTCTGTCTGACAGTGGGGGACTGTCCCCCTTTGACATGGTGGAAACAAAACCAACCCAAGGTGCAAGAGCTTTCTTTACATGAATGAATTTTACTCTGTGTACACTTCACTGCTGGTGATATCTTAGCACTTACTCTGGGCTTACAAGCTGAGATGATTTGGGTCTCTCTCTCAAAAATACTGGCTGGTAAGTAGGTACTTTTTGCTGTGATAATGTAATTGGAAAAAAACTAAGAAGCAACAACAAATCATGAAGGGAAATAACTCTGAGAGGTGACAGGGTCAGAGATCTGAGGAACATTCAACCAAGCTAGGAAGGTGCAAAGATTTGTTTTGCACTCACAGCTGTCAGTCCTCCTGCAGGCTGCCTTGAAGGGCACTGATGTGGGTACCTTGTCAAAGGGAACAGAGGGATGCTGCATCCATAGTCCCAGGTGAGGACTGGGACAGAGGCATGAGTGCTTTTCTAAGGCAGCTTGCAAATACACATGAGGTGGTGGTCTGGCATGTTCCAAGGCTTTTTTGAGTTATTGTGTGTCACTGCCTACCAGCTGGCACTGCAGGCTTGCCTAATCTGAAGTTTGTCTTCATTTCCAGTCGCTTTTGGAGAGTGTGGTAACAACAATTGCACTTACCTTAGTGCCTTTTGATGTCACCAGTGTCTTACTGGAGTTTCATTCTCCTGTTCAGACCAGCCAAGGCTGGGAAAGTGAAGGAACAGCCATTCAGAACCTCTCAGTTCCAGGAACTGGAAAACATTGGCAAACACTGATTTTGTTTAAACCAATGTGCTCTTAAAGTCGTAATTGCTAATAATCTCAGTGGGGAGAAGTAAGATCCATGTGAGTGTGTTTTGTCAAATTAAAACCAAGTATAACTTGGGGAGATATGACAGTAAATTAAAATGTCTTTTAATTGGATATTGTGTGTTACTGGGTGGCTGACTTGCTGTCTTGGGGTTTGGTGTGGGTTCTGTTCATTTCCTGTGTTAATTCCTGATGTTTAACTATAGCTGTTTTCCTACTGCTATTCTGTTACATCAAGCCAGCATTTCTGCCAGCACTTCCACTCTCAGTGAACTGGCCTCTTGGAATAAGCTCCAGCCTGGCCCATTCAGTCACTGAGCCTGGGCAGCCTCTAGGCACTGTTCTGCAGAATCCTGGTTTCAAAGTGCATGTTCCAGATACAGCCCAAGCTCCTTAGATGATGGGAGATGATGGGACTTGCCAGTCCAGCTGAGAACATGTTGGCAGTAGGGCCAGCCCTCCCCAGGAGCTGCTGTGTGCTCCAGCCAGATTTAGGTGGACTTTCTGGTCTGCTTGTCCCTCTTTGGAGACTCTGCAATAGTAAAAAATAAAAATAAAATAATTTTTTTAAAAATTAGAAAAACTCTGCAAAGAATTTCTAAACACACACTTTGCTTTTAGGGAGCTTAAGAAATCCAGAATAACAACGCCAATATTCAGATGCCTGCCACGTTTTGCTTACACTCTGGGAGGGATTCTGTCAGCCTTCTCCGAGGATTCAGATTCCTGCTTTCTCTCTGTTCAGCCTTGTTTACTTCTTTTCCCAATCCACTCTCTTCTTTCTCTGTAAGATTGTGAAAATAAACAATAGGGAAGGGATTGGAGAAAAGAACAAGCTGTTTCAGTGGATGCACAAAAGTGGTTTTGTGTGCTGTCTTCCATTTTTATTCATTTATATATGACATGTAAAAAATATGTTTTTATGTATAACAGTACAGTCACAATGTGTGGTTGTGCAGATTCCGTTGCTCAAGACTTCCATGAGAATAAAATAGTGATGTGGAGCAGTTCCTTCATAAATTTTTTCCTATAACTAGGAGTTTCTGGGTATTTCTCCCTAGTGAAATTCAGTAATTAGGAAACAGCTAACATATAAAAAAGTTCCTTAAAAATATTTTTTTAATTATTATTAGTGTTTCAAGTTACTACATGCATTTAACTTCCTGTCTTGATTATTCTTTTGCCTGGGTATATAACTGCTTGTTCTTCTTTAGCATCAGTTGGTGCAAAATGGAATTAAAAACCCTTATTTTTAATATGTAGCACATACTTCTTCACTTCCCAGGCAGGAAACAAATAAGGAAGTGCTTATAAGTATCATCTTTTGTGCCCATCTTCATTTAAAATGGCATTTAAGCAAATGCTTAAATACTGTTGACTTTAAGCACAAATTTATGATGAAGTACCTGCTCGAATACTCTCTGCAAGCAGGATTTTTAATGCATTAAATGTTAAACTGGTGTGGGGATAAGTGTGTATGCACCGTGTGTGAGGCTGTTTTTATTCTTAGAAGCCCTTTCCAAGAGATTACTGAGGTCTAATTCAAAATAATTTTGCCTGCTGTGTCTATTAGAACTGACATTTTAGAATGCCAGTATGTTTCACAGTTTTGTGATGGTTTTTAGTCTTTTTTTTAATCAAGGTAGATTGAATAATTCGTTTTGATGTATTGTCAGTATTTCTGTATCTGGGGTGCGATTTGTGCATTGAGAATGCGCCCTACAAACGAGGCTCTGTCTGCTCTGAACCCGTAGCTCCTCTGTGGTGCATGTGCCTGGTGTCAACGACATCCAGTCTTCCTCCTCAACTGGCCAGAACCTGACACAGATATCCCGGCAGCTCAACCAGAGCCAGGTGGCCTGGACAGGGAATCGCCCCCCGTTTCCAGGACAGGTACTGATCCCAAGCGCTTCATTTTCGTGGTCATTAAAAGATCTGCACTCCCTGTGCTTTTTACAAAAGCGTTCCTAAAGCCATTTTTAATGTCAGTGTGATGAATTTGTGGTTGGGGTGGAGTTGGTACCTCGCTTCTGCTCCTTGGCAGTGTGAGCAGCTGCCCGTGTGTAACCGCATTTGGTTTGGGGTGGTGTTCACGGAGGTGGCGGTCGCTGCACTGACCCAAAGCCCAGCAGAAGATCTTGTCCTGCATTTGTTTTATGCGTGCACTGGATGAAGGGAAAAGGACAGATCTCCTGCTTTAGTATCAAGCCTGGGGATTAAATCTTTCTTGGACCAGCACCTTGCACCCAGCAGTGTTACCCACCCTTGTCGGGGTGGGCAGAAGGGGCATGTACAATTCCAGGCATGGATTCAGAGCAGAGGCTGCTCAGCCTGCTGCCCCCTCCATGAGCACTGCCCAGTGCAGCTCACACTGTTGTGTGCTGGAGGAAACAGCACATACATCCATCACATGCACTGTTCTTGTCAGTGTTAGCCCAGAAACTAACTTTGCTTAGTTAGTTTGTCTTTGCTTTATGTTGTAAAAAGTGATTCTGCTATGCTGTTCCTCAACAATAAAACTTTTTTCCTTCTTTTACCCTTTATTCCTCAGCAAATTCCATCTCAGTCTGGCAAGGCTCAGTCGTCTCCCTTTGGCATTGGGACAAGTCACACCTACCCAGCTGATCCATCATCCTACAGCCCCCTGTCCAGCCCAGCCACCTCTTCTCCCAGTGGGAATGCCTACTCCAGCTTAGCAAACCGGAGTGCAGGCTTTGGTAAGTTTTAAATGGTGTAACACAGAAATGCACCTAAACACCAAACTCTTTAGCATTAACTCCATTAAAAATCCTCCAACTCGGTTCTTTTTGGTCAGTCAGTTGGGAAATGCAGGTGGTGAAAGGGTTTTCCTTTCTGCTGCTGAGTAGAGAGGACAGAGCTGACCTGTTCCCTCCACGCCGCATCTCCTCCACATCCGACACACTTCAGAATATTGTGTCATTTTTATGGTAGGAGGGAATTTTTTTATTTTTTCCCAGGAAATAGTGTCCTGAAAAATTCAGAAGTTGCTTGTATCACTAGTAACCATCCTCCCAAATTGTGGTCAGCTTGTTCAATTTCTTCCTACTTCTCAGGAGAACAGTTAAAAGGCAAAAATTTGCATTTCTTTCCATATTTTTATCTTCTTCTTCATGACGGTGTCCTCTTGCACAGAGGTGGTGTGTTGGAGTTTGGCTGGAAACAGGATTTATTTTGTACCCCCACTGCTACTAACCTATTCAGAGTAGGTGCCATGTTTTGAAATGGTTTTCTTTTCCTATTACATGCTAATTTAATGGCTTTCAGACCATGACTGAGTAGGTAACCCCTTGGTAAGTTTTCTGCACTCCACCAGAAGAGTAATATTCAAGAGTAAAAAACATAATGGATTCAGTGAAAAATGTCACTGGCTGATAGTAATGTGCAATTCCAAAAAGCACAGGTAGCAGTGTGCTAATGTGTGTTGTTGCCTCCTGTCCCTGGGGAGCAGATCTGGCACAGACCCATTGCAGACGGACCCCGCTGGCCTAGAAAAAGAACACTGAGATGGAGCTCTTCCCACACAGCTTATTCCTGCCTCCATTTCCATTTCCACCAGGCATTGTGCATTTGTTTATGAGACAGCCTTGTATTTCAGGCTTAAGCTACTTGGCAAGAGCCCTTTCACTTAATGAGAAACATCTCCTGACCTACATCAGTTTGGGTGCTATTAATAACACAGCCCTCGCGGAGACGAACGGCTTCGACCGCCGGCTGGCAGGAGCTGTTCTGCTGAAAAGAAGCATCATTTGCTTCCCTCAGTTAATTTCAGTGTGTTGTTCTGAGGGAAAAAAAAACAAACAAAACAAAACACTTGCAGCTTTCTTTTAAAGGGTAACTTAGATGAATTTTGGTTTGGCCCTTGAAATGTCTTCAGGGTTTTTGAGTCAGCTGAGTTACTGGTTGTGGTAATGTCAGTAAGGGAAGAACTGTAATCATCTGCTTTGGATGTGATAGAAATGCATCACTACAGCCTGTTTACTTTCCTGTGAAACCTTCCCTTTACCTGTTTTGCATGGCTTAGGTGGTAGGCAAAGGGATGGGGTTAAAACCTTGTGTCTGTATTTTCTGAAGTCGTGGCTGTGAGTAGTGGCTGATCTGACGTGATTGAGTCTGGCTGTCAAAGACGTGGCACAGCACAGGTGTGGAAGTTTGGCACAGGAATTTGGCACCCTTGGCAGAGGGTGCTGGTGATCAAGAAGAACCAGAGATACTCAGCTTGATCCTCTGCTGTGAGAGGGAAACAGGCAAAAGTAGCTGGAGCAGTTACAGAGAAAGACATTATGAAGGAAAAAAGAGGAGGAAATATTTGGAGGAAAAGCATAAGCCTGATGGCAAGCTTTCTAAAGTGCTAATTCTTAGAAGGAGATACTGTAACTAATGAATGAAAAATTACACAAAAATACTGTAATTCAGTGGCAGTCTGTAGAAATGCAGGGTAAAATGAGTCCACTTTAAGTGTAATCTGTTACTGTACTAATGAAAAATGTGTAATAGGTAACCAAATTAATCTGTGGCAACATGCTTTTTTTTCTGGTAGACTATTTTGAAAAAATTAATCTCCTTGAAATCATAATTTTAAGTGTATTTACCATAAAGTCTTGCTATTTGTGTTACTTTGGCAAATGTAAATGGCCTCAGACTTAGTATCACCATATTGACAGGATAATAATTTGCTATGAACTGCATATTAAATAAATTACTTTGCAGCTGTGTCATTGGAGGACAAGACAGTCCAGCAATGCCTGTATTTAATCAGCGAGGCTGTTGTCTGTTGATCATAGTGTTTCTACATCTGCTTAAAAAATCCTGGCTCTGCTGACATGCTTTTTAGATGAGTAGCAAACTGTGCACCCACTGCTCTGCAAGAATTCAGTCTTTTGAAGAGAAAGAGCATTCAGACGGTGAAGTTTGGTTTTTAAGTGAAATGAAAAACACTCCTTGTTACTGATTAAAAAACAATGGGGGGATGCTTGAAAATTGTCCTCCGGTGCCTGGCTCACGGTGTCACTGCGTGTTTTGCTCTGGGCAGTTCATGGCTGTGCAGCCATGGCCTTGAGCTTTGCTCTGGGGCTGAAACTCCCTCCAGCTTCCTCCTCGCAGGGCTGGTGCCACTCAGGGCCTTTCTCCAGGGCTCCTTTGCACATCCAGGCACTGATGGATGCCGCCCCAGAGCAGGCAGATGTTTTGGAGGAGCTGCTCTCTGACTTGTGCCCTTTCTTCCCCCGTCCAGCTGAAGGTGGCCAGAGCAGTGGGCAGTTCCAGGGGAGACCTTCCGAAGTGTGGTCCCAGTGGCAGAGCCAGCACCACAACCAGCAGAGCGGCGACCAGCACTCGCACCCGCAGCCCAGCCAGACCGAGGTGTTCCAGGTGAGGAGCCTTCAGCGAGCCCAGAGTCCCTCTGGTGACCCCTCAGTTCTGATTTAAGAGCCGTGGCCCTCGAGGATCAGGGTGCAGCAGGGCCTGGAGCGCTTCCCTGCTGCTGCCTGCTGCCCTAGGGCTGCACTGCTCTTAGCTGCTGTGGGGGTTTGGGTTTCTGCCGCACAACAGCATCTTTGCTGATGTAAAACGCTGTTTTCCCTTCTCTTTGCACCCTGTACTTAGGCCTCACATCTTTTGCAGAGAACCCATGAAGTATTCCCAAGTGGAGTGTCTTTCTCATCCTGGTGGTGGCCTCTGACATCTCGAGTTCAATTAGATACCAGTGTCATTCTCTTTGACAGTTCAAGCAGGAAAGGAGTCTAATACTGCATGGCAGAGAGTGGCCAATAATTTTTTGAGGTTAAACCCAGTCAGATATCAAATAGATGGTAAACAGTCATCTTCAACTACCTAATTAACTGTAATTCTGAGCCTTGACTACACATAGTGAAGTCCTACTACAGAGTAGGCCTTCATAAGCTGACTAATAACATATCTGTCCTGGTATAACTGGTTTTTACATTAGACAAAGACAGTTTGCAAGAAAACAATGCAGATAAATGCAGGAAAGACAGACCAAGCCCCAAGCAAGGTTTAGAAGTGGGACACCTGCTTATCTTTTGGAAAATAAATTCACCTGCAAGACTGGGCTCGTGTGCGGCTGCTCGCAGGAACGCTGCAGAAGAGACGTGAGCATGGGAATAGTCCTGTGTGGAGGAGCCATTGCTTCCACACAGGATCAAACAACAGCACCTCATCTGGAATAGCTGCCTGTCTCTGTGCTCTCAGCCACGGCCCAGGCAGGATTGGGCTGTCGCAGCTCTTTGTGTTAGCAAAGTTTGTTATCCAAGAGGATATTGAGGGTAATTCCAGTGGAGCTGAGGACAGCATGGTTGGATGGCCAGCAGAGGCACAGGACTCCAAGCAGTGTCTTGCTTGTTTCTTAACAAATTTGTCGTGAAGTTAGTAGAAAGGAGGACCATGGGATAAAAGGAGAGCTGGGGTCATCTGCAGAGCTCTTGGAGGGAATTAGGATAATAGCTGGGTGTGATAAGAAGCTTGGTTGAGTTTAAAGGCCTCCAAGAAGCTGCTTGGTTTGTTTGTGCCCAAAGCCAGCCCTGGGTTAGCTGGGCTTAAGGAGAGAGGCAGACTCAAGAGGAGACCTTGCCAGATCTCTGCATGGGGAGACCTTGCCACAGAGGCCCCAGCAGCAGAAATGCCTTCAGAGATGGAAATGTAGACAGGAGGGGGCAGCTACAGCTTCCCTTTGGCTGGGAGGGGATGTGGGAAAACATCAAATAAGTGCAAGTTTTGGTCAGAAAACGAAGGCTGACCCTGGCAGCTCAGACTCTGCCGGTTGCGTTCACAGTCTCTCTCACCACATTGACAGGGATGCTGTGAAGACTTCAGATGGATTTTGATCAGTCTTTATTTTGGGGGACCTTCACAGTACACAGCACATCTCGGTTGTTCTTTCACAGAGCAGATCCTGTGAGCTTTCTTATTTGTTTTTTTGGTTTTGTTTTATTGTAACGATAATGAGCCATCCCTGGCAAGACTTGACTTTGCGGTAAGAGCTTATTATTGTAGGGACTGACAGGAAAAGGAAGCATCAACTCTGGTTTTCCCAGCAAGGGATATCTTTTCCCTGTGGCTTCAGTCTCCAGCTGAGAGGAAAGGTTGAGTGTTTTTTGTAGCCTCCTGCAGAGACCTCACTTGGCTCAAGACACTTGAGAGCAATTACCACAAAATCCCATTTCTCCTAAGCTCCTGCTATTTCCTCTGCCTCTGTACATTCATGAAGGCTGCTTGGGCACCTTGTTAGCTGGGGTGGGTGTCCAGTCTTGGGTGTTCCACAGAGCACTGTTCACCTAGGGAGTGCTGGTGAGGAGGTGAGACCGTGCCCAAACCCATCCTGACACAGCTGGAGCTCAGTGTGTGAGATGTCACACCCTCCCCATGCAGTGAAACCAGAGAGTTTGCTTCTCTCCATGTGTAGCTGCCCATTCCAAGGGGAGCTGTTTCAGTCTAGGAGAAGGAGGCAGCTCAAATGTGTTTTATTCAGAGGAGCAATCCAAAACTTCTGCCCTGCTTCAGTCCCACCTCTTGTTCAGAAACACTCCACCAAAACATCAGTAGCACATAAACCTTAGCCCAGCCCCCTGCACAGGTCTGTTTTTCACCTTGTTTATCTAAACTCGGCCTTTTCTGGTTTTACCCTGAAAAGATGAACAGGAAACAGTTTGTGTCTGGATAATGTGATGGCAAGTGACGCTTCACTTTGATTTTTCCTTACCGTGCAGGACATGCTGCCGATGCCGGGGGATCCCACACAGGGTACTGGCAATTACAACATTGAAGATTTTGCTGACCTGGGCATGTTTCCACCGTTTTCCGAGTAGCTTGCGAAGCAGAAATGGAAGTTCTTCTCCTCCAAGGCCATTTCAGTGTAATTTTGGCGCTGCTTTTTCTGTGTTGCATTTCTGTAGAAGCTACTAAACCAGAAGACACATCTCTCATGTTTCAGATAGTGGTGTAGGGCTTGCTCTCTCCTCCTTGGGGTGCGTCAGTGCCGACAGAGGAGCTCCAGCACTCGTTAGTGTTCATTGACAGCTCCGTTATTATTTTTTTATTATTTTATTGTCATCTACCTCAGAGATAAAAAATTTTGCTTGTTTTTAAAAAAAAAAATCTCTGAGTCTCAAATATTTGAATGTGAATGATACATACTATTTCCTTTGAATGGTAATTTTTCAATAGATAACGAAGTAACAAAGACTAACAGAGAAAAGGTAAGGTCATGTCTCGTTACAGTGCCTACCGCTCAATTTCGATGCCTTGCTTGAAGCTTAAGTTTCTGAAAGCAGACACAATATTCTGTTTTCTTTGATTCTTGTAGGTTTTAGGTCACTTTAAATGTTGAGATTAAGCAACATAATGTAGGCCTCTCTCACCAGAAGATTCAGCTCTGCCTTTTCTAACTTAAACTTGAATGTGTGTACATTTTGGTACTTTATGTATATCTTGTGCTGTATGAAGTGATTTCCTGTACTGGTTTCTTTTGCCTTTACAAAGGGTCCATTCTGGAGTGTACTGAAAAGGTTGATGATGTATGTGAAGGATTTGAATATTGTGAGAGTCTCCATCACTTCACATAGGTGTTCTTACTTTTAATTCAGGTGGTTCTCTGTTCAGAACAAACATTTACTTACATAAGCTATTAGTCTGGTTTTGCACTGAATTGAGGCCTATAACCTTGTACATTTCTCACTGGCTGCTTTAATTATTATTGTTCTTGCTTTCCCAAAAATATTGCCTCTTAAAAAATGACTGTAAACACATCGAGATTGCATTTTCTATATTAGCTGCATTTCCTTTCTGTGAAGTACTTTTTTATACTGTGAAACCTCACATTTTAACAGTGCAGGGTGGTGGCCTGTTACTAGGAAATCATTCAAGCTCATTTGCTGCAAGCAGTGAGATGGTTTTGTAGTGTATAATTTTTTTAGAGCGAGTTGGTAATAGATACTGATTGGACTGTTGTCCACTGCATACACAGTGATAACTTGAATTTTTGCTTGGATTCCCAAGCAAATGCTTCTGTTGACCCTATTCCGTTAAATATGGGATTTTCAGCTTGCCAGGTTTGTTGAGGACTCTTGACTGCTCTGAATGCTGTATGCTTTTCCACAGAGGTGAGTTAATCACCTTCCTCTGGGGCGAGTCGCCTGCCGTGTGTCTTCATCGGAGATGTGGTAGGAACCTTTTTGTTCAGTGTTTCATATGCATGATGACTTACAGAGGTTGGATTGGAAGGATTTCATCCTGATCATTTCTTCTGGGATGGGAGCAGAAGGAATCACTCACGGAGCCCCGAGTTTTATGCAGGTTGTTCATAACCTTTGAGGTTGGGTGGTGGTAGCCAGCCTCTGCAGAGGAGGAGGGGGCAGCTTCCCTCGGCTTTTGGACATTCAGGGGCCATCACGGACCTTGAAAGAGCAGCCCCAGGGCACAGCCCCCATCCAGAAGATCTCAGTGTGTGCAGTGATTCTTAGACTTCACAGGATTAAGCTCTGCCTTCTCATAGCCCCTCTCTGGGGTGTCTCTGAGGGGGGACACGGTGCACATCACCGCAGTCCATATTTTTGGGATAATATCCTGGAGAGCAGGCAGGCCTTGCCCCACAGGTTTCATGCATGCAGTGTTCAGTAGCCAGGAAGAGTCCTTCTTATTATTTCTCTCACTAAATCTGGGACCAATCTCTTACCCTATGTGCAAGTGGGGCTAGGGAGCCATTTTTTAGGACAGTTTTGTATATTTCTAGATGCAGTACTGGAGAGGCGTCAGATCTCCTGGTCTGCACTTGCCTCACCAAATCACACTGAGAACAAACAAAAAACCTCCTATCTCTTCTGCCCCAGAGATCAAGAAAATACAATCTTAGGTGAGCAAGCCATGTGCTTACGCACTCTTATTTTAAATTCATGGATGTTTATTCTCTTGGAGCCATCTCCCTTTCCCCTCACGCTGCTCAAATGAATGACTGCTCATGGAATTGGATAGGCAAAGCTCTGCTGCCTCAGAGTAAAATTCACTGGTGTCTCTAAGAGGTGCCTGGATGCTGCTCCAGTGAGTGAGGTGCTCAGTGTCTGTTCAGGGCTTTGAAAGGGGCTGATTGTGAGGGAGGGAGCAGTAGGTGAGCAGTTTGTGTCTCTGCACAGAAGATGCTTGACATGATAAATGTCAGCTCTTCTGAAATTTTTATAAATTTCTCCATGAAGTGAATAATGAATTCAGTGAAAAAGTGCTGTTCTTCTGTTTTATTTTACCCAACAAACTGCTCTAAGTATATTTATAGTCTATTTTACTTCCTGAATTCAATTTAAAAATAAGGTTTTTAAAGTAACTTTCTTTCTCCTGACATCAGCAACGATAACTTCCTCAGTGTGCCATGGGTTTTATACTACTGGAGAAGGCTTCCTGTACAGATTTCAGTTGTGCAGTTAGAAGTGCACTGTTAGAAGAATTTTAAGCACATCTCTCCTTTTCTTGTTGTTTTTTTGACATCAGTACACCTGAGGGATCAGAGCATGGGCTGCTTCTCACCTTGTGGACTCCTCCTGCCTTTCTGGTTGGGATGGGGTGCTGGCTGCTCAGTTGAGGGCAGTGTGGATAGTGCCAGGTTTGGCTTTTCCCTGTCAGCCGTTACCGTGCCCCCGTTTCCATCGTGCCGTCCCGAGCCAGCGCTTTGCTCTGCGGCATTCCCACCCTTCCCCGCTCCTCTCCCGTTCCTGGCCATCCCCATGGGCTGCCATTCCCGAGCCAGCGAGGAGGGAGCAGTTAACGAGCGTGGCATCTTTGTGCTTCTGAGCAAGCCACCGCTGCGGGAGAGGCTTTGCCCGCGCCGCGGGGCGCCGTGCCCGCGCCCGCTCCTCCCCAGCAGCCGCTGCAGGTCTTGTGGCTGACGGAGCTGTGTAGCCTTGGCTGTGCTGTGTCTCGTGTTCGGTTCCTAAAGCGACTTAACTTACCCTGTAGCTGCAGTTTTAGGGTGCATTGGGAATGCTGGTGTTCTTTATTACGTGCTGTCGGTGTAGCTTTGTCGGCACTTTGGCTTCCAATCTCCAGAATTTCATAGGTGGTGGATTTCTCATTTCTTTTGTGGGTTTGGGTTTTTTTTTTTTCCTAAGCTGGAAGTAAAGCTGTGATTTCTGATCGAACTGTTGCAAACACGGTGTTTCTTGAAACTGAGTCTTTTGGGGTTTTAAACTAAAGGAGGAAGAAACTGCAAATAAAGGTTTGCAGGTTTTAAACTAAAGGAGGAAGAAACTGATGGTCTGGGTGAGTTATTTCAAGGAGCAGACATGTAGACTGAGACAATTTTAGATACTAAAATATTTATATTCATTTGTTCAGACAAACAATCCAAGACTCCATCACATTACTTGTACAAGTGCTACTGGCAGTACCTACAGTGATGCTTTAACCAGATAGTTCCATTTGTAGCTTTGTTGCCTTTTCTTTTCTTTTGAAGTACAGTATGAAACTGTAAATACTTCTTGCAGAACTGCCTTTTTAACTCTTAATTACTTTTGGCACAGTGTTAAATAGTGTTGGATTTACCCAATTGCTATGACATATATTTTTATACATAGGTGTACTCTTTTTTCGAGAATAATACAGCCATTTTGTCATTAATGCCTTATTGGTGTCATACTGCTGTTGCTCTTTGTTTGCAAGGTATCGAGTGGACTAATTTCTAGTTCAGATATTTTCACTTTTCCTGGCAGTGCTCAAGTTTGGCTTCAGGTGATTTTTGCCAGAGCCCCATTTTTCACAGTTGTTAACTGTGAGAAGAAGAGAATGTGGGCTTGGGCTCATTGCTGTTAATGGAGCAAAGAAAAGGTGATGGCATCTAATTGTCTTTAAAAGGTCAGTCTTTTCCTACTCTAAACCAGAGTGCATTTCATGAAACTGATGACTGTGGGGACTGATTACTTTGTGTAGATTAATGGTCTTTTGAAAAAAAAGGGAGAGGAAAAAAAAAAGGGAGAGGAAAAAAAAAAGAGAAAACAACTCCAAAAATGGGCTTCTGTCATTGTTAGGCACTTGGCTACATATCTGTTTAAACTCTTCATATTGATGTGAAATTGTGCTGTGGATAAAGTGTATTTTGTACTTCTGAATGTTCTATATTTATGACTAACAAGTACAGAATCAGTTGTGTGTATGTATAACTAATAACTGCCTTTTTAAATTTCATTAAAATAAAAATGTCATGAGCTGTTGTTAATTCCTGTCTTTCTGTAAATAAGTAAAATATGCTGTTGGGTATTGTCAGGTAAGAAATAACCCTGAATTATAAGATTCATGCCAAAAATCAGAAGATGAGGCATTTATCTTTGTCTTTGAAATCTCCTCCAGTGCTGTGTGTTTGGGGACAGGATGTTCCCCTTTTATCTGTCTTGTAAAGGCTGTCCAGAGGGAGCGGGAGAGGAATGATAGTTTGAGAGCTCAACTTTTAAAAGTGTTCCAGAAAAACATTAATTAACAGCCTGTTCTACTGATGATGCTGAGGTGTGTGAATTGGTGTCTGTATTGTAGAGGATTTCATTAGAACACAATTGGTTTCGAGTTAATTCATGGTCTGGGGCAATATTTATTCACTCCCTGGAGTGGTATCACAGTGGTTTCCTTGTCCACCTTTTGGTCTCATTGTTCAAAGTTAAAAATACTTGTATCCTTGCCACAAACATTCTGGTGACCTTTTCAGATTGCCTGTGTAAGGCACTTTTGCCTTTCTCTGTGGATCTTCACTGCATTTATATTGTTATTTCTTTGTCGACTTGATACTTGGTGAGCAGGATTTACCTTGCTCATAAATTCAAAATGCTGGTGACTGGGCCATGGCAGGAGCTGAGGATGCTGTGCTGCAGGGCCTGCACTCCTGGCACGGGGTAGGTGGTGTTTTCACAGCTCATAACTCCATTTTCAGGGCTCTGCCTGTGGAGAGCAGGCGTGGGCTCTGCTGGGACCCGGCCGGGAACTGGGGCACTGGGATGGGCTTAATCAGGTGCAGCCACCAGCCCCCCTGCTCTGCTGGGCTCTGCTCACTCTGTGCTCATCCCAGAGACACGGGTTGGTCAGTGAAAACGGGCCATTCGTGCTGTTCTGCTGTGAAAATGAGGTTTTCAATGCAGTGATGTTCTTTTGGCATTTGCTCAGGTGCCGGTGAGCATCTCTGATGAGTGGGCAGGTGCCAGACCTTGAGCCCCACTTGGATGTGCAGCCACTTTCATCCTGGCAGCTCTTTGGTGCTTTTCCGGTGCATTTTAATAGGCTTATGTAGCTGCTTTTGAAGAACATTATCCCAACAGAAAGGCACACACAGAATGGGTGTTGCACCCGTGCCAAGCAGGGTACAGTGTGGTTGGGCTGCTTTAAGGTCCCTCCTTTCATATGGGTCATCATTAGCTGTGCTCTCACGTGCTAAATCAAGTGTACTTCTGGGCACCCTGGTGACAGCTGGGTGTGGGAGTGCTGGGAGATGCTGATTTTGCTGTGGGATCTGGGTTTGGAGATGCTGGATGTGGAATGGAGCCACGTGTTTGGTGACTGCTGGTCACTGCATCTCAGCAGGACACCGTGGTAGAAATCCACCCAGGCTGGCATGCAGAGAGGAACTGCAGCTAAGGCTCACTGTGTCCCTGCACTCACCATCTTTGCCTCTATCAGCTGGCACTAATGACTCAGAACAACAGGTCGGGTCTTCATTATGATGATAGAAAATACATTTTTCTTAATTTTTCCATGGGAGCTATTTCTTAGCCACATTTCCATCAAAATACCATCATGGTTCAGGAAGCATTACTCATTAAATTTTCCCAGTTTCTCGCCAAGTTGTATATAACAGGGACAGATGCAGGATGAATTCTTCCATCCTTTTTTACCAAGTTTCAACATATTCCTGGTTGAAAATACTTGGCAGCATCTTTCTTCGAACTTCGTGGTCTGTCCCACATAAAATGAAATGGAATCACTTGAGTTGTATTAATGGATTTGGGATCAGATCCAGAGGTTGCTGGGGCATCTTTTCATTAGCTCTGGAAAAAATTATCTTCTAATTATAGACTGGCTCTAAATACTAATATACAGAATGTGCCATTTGGGACCCAGTGTGAAGAAGTGTCACTGCTGGGCTCGCCCCTGGACGATGCAGCAGTGCAGAAGTGCATTGCCATGGCTTTTGCAGGCAGAAGTGATGTGCACACACCACTGCAGTGACAGCTGTGCAGGCAGGGCCTGGGGACAGAAGACAGCCCCAGCTGCTGCTTGGGAGCTTTCCCCAGTGCACACAGCCCTTGCTGGAGGAGACTGAGTCCCCTAACACTTTGGCGTCCTGCTGCCTGCTAGAATTAGCAAGTACCTCTTTTCAGTGAGGAAGGTGAGGTTTTAAATACTTGGAACGTTTTGAAAAACAAAAAGCAGTGCAAGGCTGAGCTACTTTGGTGCACTCTTGTCATCCCAAACGTGTTTTGGGTGGCTCTCAGAGCCTCCCCTCTGTCGCTGCCCATCCCTGGCTGCTGTGGCTGATGACCCTTCCCTTGGAGCCCAGAGCAGTTCTGTGTGTGGCCCTGATGGGAAGCGGCTTCAGCCTGCAAAATAAAATCACAGGATAGTTATCTTCCATTTAGCACTGGAATTACTGGCCTGATAGACCCATTGCCACTGAGGAGCAAGGATTTTGAAGACCTGAGTTGCTGTTTGCTTTGTTGTCTGAGGCCTCCAATTTGCTAAATGAACGCACAAGAGAAGATGCTGCCCTGGCACTGTAAACACAACCCACTGCCTTCATTGCAGTGTGTGTAGCAGGGGGCAAAGGCTGGATAATAATACTTCCCACTCAGTGAAGGAACTGTGGAACTGTCTCAGAAGCAGCTCTCCTCTCCCTGCCTGTCATTTCAACACGTCCTGGATCTGACGGCCCAGGGATACCAAAGCCTGACTCAGGGAGGGGATGTAAATGCTGTGGGATTCCTTCCTTCATGTAAATCACACTCAAACAAATGCCACATTGTTTCTGGTTCACATAATTCGGAGCAAAAGTCATCAGGAGGCAACACTGTACAGTGCTGCTGCTGCTGAATTAAATTATATTTCATTTTAAAATGGGACTGTCAGTGGATGTGCCCCATCCTCCTCCTGTTACCTGCTGCCGCCTTCTCCAGCCACCAAGAGAGCGCAGAGTACTCTGAGAATTTAGAGCTGGTTGAGGTAATTCAGGCAGGTTGAGGTAACATCAGGTCCCCAGATGTGAGGGGCAGATGGAGTCAGCTTGCTCCAGCACGCTCTGCTCTGGGAAATGGGAGTGAGCATGGAGCTCACCTGCATAGGAGGTACCTGGAAACACCAGCTCGTGACCTCCCCACAGGGTCACTGCTTGCAGAGGTGGGATTGCATTCCTGGGCCTCCCTGTTCCTCCCAGTGCTCTCCAGAATGTGGCTGCTCAGCCACCAGAGCTCCTGCACGGCTCCCGTTCCAAAATGGAAAAAATGATGCTGTAGTGAAAGAAGGTCTGGGGCTGGATGGTGATTTTATGCAGTGTCAAGGAGTCATGGCCTCTTTGATGCCAAGCCCATGTGTCATCGTGGCTGTCTCGTGTAGCCAGGAAAAGTTCCTGCCCGATGATTTATTTGGTGACGTAGGAAGGGATCTTTGTCATTGTACCCACGAAGCTCAAACACAGAATGTTTGCATCCATTCTGATATGGCACGGAAAAGTACCAAACCCTTTGACTGAAAAATGACTGGATTCTAATCTATGAAACCCTGAAAGTAGATGGTTGCAGTTTTGTGAAAAATTTGCAGAATTGATACTTCAGTAACCTGAAGTGCTTCTCTTTGCCATTGTCTCTTTTAAAACTGCATTTGGTGGGGTTGAGAAAAAAAGTATGCCTTGAAATTTGTGAAATTCCCATGAAAAGTTTTAATTATTGAGAAACTATAAAGCATTGTGCACTTCCTTTAAGCCATACTGATGCCCCCACTGCATGGAGATGCCTAATCTAAAGGAGTTCTGAATCGGAGTTTATTTAGATTCTTCACATATTTTTTGTGACCTCCGTGATTGAAGGTCGGAGACCTCAGCAGGGAGTCAATGGAAGTTGTCACTTTAATCATTTTTGTTCTAAAGGTTCATCAAAGTTATACGAATTGACCTAAATTTTCAGATCCTGCTGAGGGAGTGGGGTTCTGCACTGACCTGCCAAGGCTGACCTGGATGTATCAGCTGGTAATGAAATACTGGAGCAAACACACTGAAGCAAGTGTCAATTATATAAATAAGGCTACTGAAAGGCAAAAATGTTAATTCAGTGAAAGGTAACATTTGATATTTATAGATCACTATAGATACACGACACTTCATCGCAGAAGTGTCGAGCTCAGGCAACAGATTTCCTTTGACAGGTTTGTAAAATCCCTGTTTTGTCCCTTGCACCGCCATCGGTGAAAGGTGGGTGGATTTTTGTGCTAATGTTGATAAGGTGTCAAGGCAATTTTACAGGACTCTCTTTAACACCAGCCAAGATTCCAGCATTGAAAAAGAGAACTTTATTAGCAGGGGTGGGAATATCAGATAACAGATTCCTGGTTTCCTCTTGGTTTTGTGCTTGTTCTCCCATCAGGAGCATGTTTCACAGCCATTTAAAACATTGGAGCTCAGCTTCCAGCAACAAGTCCATTAATAGCTCCAACTTCCAGGAGGTTCTAAAATTAGGTTAAAGATACCCTGAAGGCACAAATTTCTTTGCTGTTTAAGTCTGCCATCCAGAAGAGAAAATGTTTCTCTCAAAAAAAAAGGGGGGAAAAAAAAAAGCTTCTGGTTATTTCAGTTGTTTCTCTGTTGGAGTACACACTAACTGCTGTTTGTCAGATTTGTTGATTCCCTGTCACCTGTGAAATTGAGGTAAGAACTGTACTGTTCTCAACTGTGCCCAGAAATGCTGCTGGAATGGTTTCCAGCTTCCTCTGTTCCTCACCAGACTCGGAGGTGGGAAGTGGAGAAGGAGAAGGTCTGATTGCTGAAGCACAGGTCACAGCAGGGCTTTGCCACCACAGCCGTGGCTCAGGAGGTGCAGTTTGGACATCTTCTATCAGAGTGCTTGTGCAGTGTGGGAAAAGGCTGCCAAAGGTCCCTCTGTCTCCATCCTTGGCTGGACAGAGCCTTAGCTGACCAGGTCTCAAGCTGGGGAGAGCCCTGCTGTCCCAGGAGGTCCATGGAAGTGCTGTACCTTCAGTGTTCCTGGGATTTGGTGGGGTCAGCTCCAGCCCTCAGCACAGCCACAGTGTCATAGAAGGCACAAAGACCCTGAGGTGGTCACTCACCCTGAGCCAGTTAAAAGGTCCATGTGGCCTCCTCAGCCAGGCACAGCAGCCCCAGGACTGAGCATCCACAGCCACAAGACTCTCATGAGGGCTGCGACCACCTCTTCACCCACTGACTCATCCCTTCCCCATATCCAGAAGCCCTGAGAAAGTGCTCTGTACCACACTGCCTGTCAGATGTTCTGCTGCTGAGCTGTTCTCACACCCATCCTGCTTTAAAGAGCAGATCAGTTCTCTAAAATGACTCGAGTTGTTGATAAAAGTCCCCCGAGGTTGCTGACAGAAGCCCAGACAGAGTCTATCAGCATAGCCAGTCCCTGAATTCTGCAAGCAACTTTTTATTACAGGCCCAGAGACAACAAGAAAGGGAGACCATCTTGATGTAGCACAATAGCTGTTGCCTGATTTGGAATGTTGTTTTGCTGGAGAATCTCCAATATCCCATCAGATAAAACCCTTATTAACAGCAGAGTGAGACACAAACACAGCAGTTACCAGACGTGACCAGTGGGAGAAGTAAACAAGGAGGATCTTTAATGGGTAAGATCACAATTCAGCTGCCAGCTGAAATGTTTTCCTATAGGGTTATTTCCATCATCATCACTCAGAACTATGAATTGGTGTCCATGCAGTTTGTAGGACAAATGTGGAGTCTGCTCAGTAACCTCAGTGCTGTGGCAAAAGTATCCTGGATTGAAGGAATCTTAGAAGGAACGCTGTAAGTTTCAGTAGTGTCACAGTGTAGGCCCTAGTTCAATATCATTGAGCTATCAATTATGTCAATTTAGGTTTTATTTGATTTTTAACCATCTGAGCTAGAACTAGAGCCAGTCATTCCATGGTACTTAAAATCCCATTGCCCTGCAAGCTCCTGTTCAGATGAAATATTGGATATGCTCATCGGCTTTTTGGAAATGGATGCTTTTTAGCCATTTCCAAGTAAAAGTCAGCACTGCTGCTTGTTGGCTTTTTCACTTCACCAAGGATCTGCAGAGTTCTGGGGGTCTCTCCGGGAAGGTTATGCTCATTGCTGAGAGGAGGGAGAAGCTGCTGCAGGGTGCTCGTGCATGATCTCAGTTTGGATCAGGACAACCTGCACAGGACCACGCCAGATGCATCATTTCTGATTCAGGGACTGCCTAACACAAACCCACCAGAGATGAAGATGGAGAAGCATCTCCAATCCATCCCTCCACAGTCTTTGTTTGGGTGTTTCTGACCCTGGGTGCCACATCAGGGCTCTGATCCTCTCCCACCCCAGGACTAACACGTGGATGTTCAGCATCACGCTGTGATGAGGAGGTGTCATTTTGGGACAGTGTCATACACGGGGGTTAAATGACTCTGTGCACCAAACCAAACCACTGGTGACCCAAAATTACAACGTGGGAGTTCCTGACTGCTAGGCCCGTGCTCGTTCCACTAGACCACACTGCCTCCTGAGAAAATATGTTTTAATGGTATCTGGCCAGCTGTGTAAACATGTCAAGAGACAACCATGTAAAACTGAACTGCTCCCATTAGGCAAGTTATAGTCTGTTTTATTTGTAAGCACAAATCCTAAATCCCTCCTCTAGGATGATGTTTTCACAAACAAAAAGTAAGGAAATTAAAAACAAAAGCATTACAGAAAATGTTGATTTTGGGGCTATGGGTGATGTGACCAAGTTCATTTCCCCTGGAACAGTGAGCCTCTTCCTCTTGACCAGACTCTGCTTTCCAGCCTGGTTCCTGATCTGAGAGCTGTTTTTGGGGACAGATGGGCTGGTGTCCATATGGCAGGTAGGAAAGGCACCTCTGTGCACCTTACAAGGTTTCCTCAGCTGATGACCACCCACCCCTGCTTAAAAATACATTGCTGTAAGAATCAAAGCCATCAGTTAATGGCTCTGAGCACCCTCAATGCTCAGTGTTGTGTTTTCCTTTTGCCTGTACTATGAGAAGACAAAACTTCGCCTGCTGTAGGACACAGCCAGCCACCCAACAAGCGATCTTTATTCTTTTATTAAAATGCCTCTTTTCTGTCTGTGCATTGCAGGGTTCAGAAGAACAAGGGATGTATTTAACATTAATGTGACCCATCCTCCCAAAAGCAGTTGTAGCAGCATCTAATACAATGAAATATTGCTGGGTTTTGGTATAAAAAACAGAGGATGGGTTGCCATTTACTACCACTCTGAGGATAAAAAGCAGTGGGTTTGGGTAAGTAAAGTGCCTCAGAACTTGTGTGAGCTGATTTCTCTGACAAAATGTTTCAGGTTGTAGTGGGACTCACATCTTAAAAGGAAAACCAGTGCTGTACTCACTGCCTTGTTCCCTGTTAAGGGCCCTTCTCTTGGCTGTGTAGGTGGCACCAGCATCCCAGGACTCAAATCACTTCCCTTTGCTCCAGCGTGTGGGCACAGCTGCACCAAAAAAACAGTGACACTTCTCACTTCAGACAGTTTGGTTCTGGTTCTTGTGTTAATGCAGTTGCTAAGTGACAGCATTTCCCTGATCCCACTGCTCTGCAGCACCGGGATGCTTTCGCCACAGGAGCAGACTCCGGCTCTCAGCTTTGCTCTAACACATGTATCACATTGTTTCTGTGGCGTTTATCAGTAGCACTTTCTCTGCTCCTCTCCAGCAGTTACATGCAGAGACAGGTTCCCCAGGGAGGTGGACCCATGCAGGGCTGGAGATCCAACGCTGTTCCTCTCCTGCTGACTGCGTGGTGACAACAGGGAAGAGAAACACTCACCTGCTGTGTCACCTGCAGCAAGCTTGTCTGACAATCTTCGAGGTCCACAGAGGTTTTCTGGGGCTGGAGTCTGAATGACAGCAGTAAGTAATGAGCCAAGCACTGCAAAAAGGCACAGCTCAGCTCAGGCTGGGGCTCTGAGCATTGATAAGGAATTATTTTATTCTTTGCTCAAGGGGACCGTGTTGGAGCCTGCGATCCCCACTCATGCTATCGTGTTGGGCAGTGGATAGTAGAAATCAAAAGGCACTCTCTGTCACAGTGAAAGAAATCACAGATGATTCAGAAATTCCAGGTGTTCTAATGAAGCAGGAATGCCTGGTACAGGCAGGAAGAAGGTTTGAGTGTTGGATGTTAAAGAAAACGCCCGGGTTGGCAGTGCTGAGAGCGGATATTTCTCACAGAGCAAATCATGGGTAGGGAGTTCTCATGACTTATTTCTTATCTGGGTTTCCTGCTGGGACCATTGCTTCCACGATTTCCCCCTTCGTCCTTGCCCTTCCCTTTCCCATCCCCAGCCCTCTCTGGGCTGGATTTGTCTCCAGGGGGTGACCCCACCCTGTTGGTGGGTGAGAAAACGCCTCAGTGGATGTGTTGAGTGTGGTACCTGCCCCACATACAGAGATTTGGAGCTGACACCGATAGCAATGAGGTGGATTAACCTCTTACCTGGCCTTGGTGTACCAGCAGAGGTGTTCTGCTCCCTGGGTGGGCAGCTCTGGGTGTCTCCCACACTTGAGGAGTGAGGATGAGCTGTGCTCCATGGGAGTGGAGCCCTGCACACAGCGGGCGGGCTGGGGAGTCCTGCCGGGCTCACGAGGAGATGCTTCACCAGCCCCATCCCCACCAGGCAGCTGTTGGCAGCTGTGTGAGGCTGCAGCTGGGTCCCTCAGACCTGACCTTCTCACATGAGGCTCCTCCACTCTCCCTGATGCTGAGGCTGGAGGAAGAGATGCCTCGTAAGCTGTCGGAGGTGATGGACTGGCTCTGAATTCTGCTGACGAGGACTGTGGTGGAGGGTTTTTGTAGAGGCCTCAGCTCAGGGCAGGGTTTCAGCAGGTGTTGAGGTCTCCCTGAGGCCGGTTTCCGGCAGGCTGAAAGCAGCCTTTCAGCATTACCGGTGATGACATTGGATGAGAAAACATTTTTCTTTAAACAGTAGTTTCTTCAAAGCAAGATGTGAAAAGCAAAAAGTCCTTCTCAAACTAGAATTTGCTTCCTAGAGTAGAGCACCAAAACTAATGAAAGCCAGCTGCCTTGGCCTGTCCCAGGAGCAGGAAAGGGAGGAAAAACCAAACTCAGCAGCCTGAAAATCTGCAGTTACAGGAACCTGCTCCAGCAGTAGAAAAGCCCAGGAAGGACATGTGTTTGTGACACCAAAACACGGTGTGTACAGGCAGTGGAGGGGACTGGAGCTGCTGCCACAAAATAAAACAGCTTCCAGGGGCTGGACTGCTTCCAGGATTTGCCAGAAGGGGAGGCAGGGTGCTGAAGGCTGCTTCAGGGCACTCAGGTGCGCTAAGCAAAGCCCTGATGAGCCCAGGGCCTGGCCTGAAGGCCAGCTATTGCAAAAGTCACGTAGGTGTTCCAAGTCCTTCCTGGATGGGGACAGCAATTAGGAGCTGAGCTGTGACAAGCTGCGTTACACAACCATCAAACCAGTTTGGCCACCCATTGCCCCCCAGTTTCATGCTGTGGTGCCAGTGTAAGGCAGCACTGGGCTGGCTGCACTCCCATGGTGTGTTCATCCTGTCCTTCTGCATCATCGTTTTGCAGGCAAAACGTTGGGAGTTGAATGCTTGCTGATGGAATTAGGTGAGCATGGCAGAAGTGGGTCTGACACACTTTGTGAAGGACCAAGGTCACTGCAGAAGTGTGTGCACATGCAGGAATATGTATCTAAAGTAGGTGTGTGTGCATGTATAAATATGTACACATATATCTGTGTGTATATGGGCACTCGAGCAAAACATATATGGGCTGGAAAATACCTAAAAGGGCTACAAATAATTGCTGTGGTGGGCAAGAGAAGAAAGTGCCCCCTTTCCCTGGGCTCCCAGAGCCATCCCAGCTCTGCCAAAGACAATGGCAGGAAGCCAAGGGGAAAGAAAGAGATGAGGGGGAGCAGAACCAGGCTGGGCGCCCTCTGTTTCACACTGGAAGTACGGAAACTCAGAGGCTTAAGTCTTTTTCCATGAACCTTTCATCTGGACCAAAAGTGCTTGTACAAGCCTTGCTCGCTAGCTGTGCCCCTGGGCTTACTCACAGGACTGCGGATTTTATCCAGTCCTGCTGATTTTTCTGGGTGGAGATGAAACACTGATTTCCTTTCAGGAAAGCTCATCTCTTCCTGGGAATGGTTAAATAGTGCTGACTGCACGTATACCTCCTGGGAAGAGTAAGGGAGGAACAAACCCAGCCAGTTCCAGGTTTTGCAAGTGGTGCAGACATTGGAGAATAATCTTTAGTAATGAGGGACTGATAAGCACTTTGTTGCAGTTTATTAATTAAGATGCATGTACTTGACTGATCTCAAGGTGAGGTGTTTCTGCCCTGGTGTCCTGGTTCAGTCCAGAGAAGAGTGCCAGATCCAGGCAGTCCCAGGTCTGTGTGTGTGCAGGATCTGGCTTGCACTGACGCTGCCTGCAGGGATGGATCAGCACAGGCAGTGCTTGGCTTGGGGAGAGCCTCTGCACATCCTTCTGCACATCTCTCTGCACATCCCTCTGCACATCCCTCTTCCTGTCCCAGCCGACTCCTCACTGCACTGTCCCAAGCTTGGCTGCCAGGTTTTGATTAATGATTGATCCAACACCACGCAGGTCCTCCCTCCAGTTCCTGCTGACTCGTGGTGGCACAGAGTCCAGCAGACACGTGTGTGTTATTAGCGCTGCAGGTCCAGCAGAGCAAACAGCTCTTCGTCACATACGCTTTCGCCAAGGTATTATAGCACAGTTTCCACTTCCTGGCAATTAACTTCATCTTTACCATTCAAGAACAAGAAGCACTCTGTTCCACACAGGCAGGTCTGCACAGTTTGGAAGCTTCTCATTCCAGGTTGAAAACCCCAGAAAATTACTTTGACGAAACAATTTTCCTGTCATCTAAACACAAAGAAGGAGGAAAAGCATGAGAAGTGATGCTGCTCAGCTGACTGGGCACAGGGTTGAGTTTCAGATGACCTGGGTACAGCCCTTGGCTGTGCTGTGGACCTGCATACTGTGGCCTTGAGTTCAGGTCCTTGTCTCTCTCCCAGCCCTGGTGTTTGTCTTGCTCTGTTACCTGTGGGAATTACTGAAGGTGGTGGGGTTAAGAGTAAAACCATCCATCAAATGAGGAGCTGTTGGAGAGGAAAAGGAGGGCTGAAAGTGGCTGCATTTCCTTCAGCTTTGCTGCTGTCCTTCCAGGTACTCAGTGGCATCCTCCAGGCTGGGGATGGGTACATTGGCCTTGGAATAGGCTGGGCAGGTTCCACAGATCCCTGGTGGTCCTGGCTGTCAAGGAAAAGCCAAGCCCTTAGCTGCAGGCCTTTTGGTAGGGCAGGCCTGGTTTATTCACATAGGTGAGTTCAACTGCAAGGTCTTTGTGGCCAGGACTGTTTTCAATCTGGTGGCTGTGCCCAGAATAACAGGAGCAGGATGTCAGTGGGAGCCTCCAGAGCCACTGCAGTACAAATACTGATCAGTCCCTAACAGATAATGTTTCCTGTCTCCAGCTTTTAAGAGAGCCTCATGGGCCAAGGGACTGGAAATCTTCCTCTCTGTTTCACTGGTTGTGGTCTCCAGTTCAGGCAGGTACAACAGGGAAGCGCCTGTTCACTGCTCTGTCAGCTCTGGATGTTCTCCAGATGCCATTGGGGAGACCTGGTGGCTCCTGAGAAAGAAAATACGCTCACAAAGGCACACTGGAGTGATTACTAGCTGTCCCACACCTTGGGAAGCCAGTGCTATCTGTGGCTCTGCCCTGATGAAACTAGGTACCGGCTGGATCCCAGCCAGGCCTGGGCCAAATGGCCAGGCAGAGCATGACAAGGGAGCCAGGAGGAAGGAAATGAAGTCAGCCCTTGATCCACACCAGATGCACACTCACACTTCGCTACGAGCTCATTACCCCTGACCATTACCCTGGTCTGCAGCTACAGCTGCTGGGGGAGCTGCCACACTTGGCAGGGACCCAGCCCATTCCCAGAGGTCTCTTTTGGGCCAGGGCAGCCCCTTCCCCAGGGCCCCGTGTGGAGCAGGGGTGGCTACAGGAGTTACACACACCCATCCCTGCACAGCCAGCCACAGCACGGTGTGGGAGCATGGTGATCCACAGGGACCGGTGTGATCCTGCCCAGGCTTGTGTGGGGCTGATGGATGGCCAGGGCTGAAAATGTTGGGTGGGTAGCGATCAGACAAAATATTTGCATTGTTTATCAGGCCATGAAAATCATGGGGTTTAAAGGATTTACCCATGGAGTACAACCAGCAAGTTGTTGCTTAAGACAGCCTGCTGCTGGGACAGGCAAATCATGGCCTCAGGACAAATTGGGAAGAAGATCCTGTTCCCAGTAGGGCTGCTGGCAGCAGCCCTGACTCTGTCCTGAACTCCTGCAGGACTGAGGTGACTGTGGTTCCAAAGCCAGGGGCTGTGGCTGAGGAAGGAGGAGGCAAGCTCAGAGAGGCAGCTCCACAGGAGCTTCTGACACCAGGAGATGAGGTGAAAGAGTAGGAGCTTGGCCTTTTCGTGACTCAGTAGCACCGATTTGTTCAAAGAAGTAGCATTTGGAAGGAGAGGGAGAGGAGCAGATGCAGCTGTGGGGTAGGAGGCCAAAGGAGAAACAGGCAAGACGAGGGAAGACCACTGCTAGGAGACATATTCAGCCAAGCCAGCTGCACATCTCGTGTTTTGGGGTTTCTTAATTGATTTTTACACTAACAGACAAGCTGATTTTTTTTTTTTGGATGTTTCTCTAGAACTGAGTCATTTCCTGGGGTAGAGGGGGTGGGAAGAAAGTAGCATTTTCCTCAAAGCTTTAAAACAGAGTTTTAGCGTTTGGATTGAAGATTCGCCCTTTGCTTGGTTCTTGTCTTTCTTTCCGTAAAACAGTTATATTTTAAAAAGCATGAAAACAAAAGCCAGTGGTTGACAACCCCTAAAGTTGTGCCAGAGTTGCTCTTTGCTCAGACTATCCTTACCAGGTAGCCCAAAGCAGTGTACGGGGTGGAGGGTGAGACTGGCCAAAGCGGCCCAGCTCCAGACTGTCCTGTCATCATATTCACCCGCAAAGGCTGATGCTTTTTCCAGCTCCTGCACACGTCACTGGTGTTGGTGCCTGTCTGCTCCTCAGCACAGTGACCTTTCTTCTGGTTTACACATCAAAATGGACTCTTTTGGCAGCAGTTTCCAGTTCAGTGTGAGCCACACGCCTTTGCACTACAGTGGACGTGGGGCAAAGCTGCCTAAAGCCCCCAGAGCTTACCTGGGGGGGAAGCCTAGTGTGAAACAGTGGTGAGTCTGGATCTTTTTTTTTGGCCAGAAAGCTGTAAATACAATGTGTTAGTTAAATCTTAAATGGACATCTGCAATCAAGCTAATAGGATAGAGATTAGAGCCTAATTAAAATGTAAGAGGCAAAGGGGCTACCAGCCTCGGAGCAGCATGCATTGACAACTAAGGGATGCACTGGCTTTTGAAAATAAACAGGGGTTAACCACCTTGAAGGAGAAGTCACACCATCCAAGAAGCTCCAAGCACCAACTTCACTCTGCCCTGTCTTGCCTGTGGACTGGGGACAGGAAAACCACTGGCCAAGGTGGAATGAACAGCAAAAACTCCCATTGACATCAGTAGGTCCTGGATTCATCTTAGTGCATTTTTTGTTTGTTTGGTAAGCACGTCCTGTAGTACTTGGTTTCTGGAATGTTTTATGCGTACTCGTGATGGAGAAGGAAGCAAACATACCCTTCCAGAGTTATTGCCTGTAAATCACACAGCTGGCTTCAGAGGGACTGTTGCTCTTGGTTGAGCATTGGCGTAATTAAGCTGGAAATCAGAGTCACTGCAGTTACCTCAGATCCAGAGAGGTTTATCTCACTGCACTGTTTAGCTGGTTATCCTCCCTAAATAGTGTGCAATGAAGCCAGAAGTGGGAAAAAAGAAAACTTTTAAAGGTGTGCTCATTGAATACAGCAGGAAACTGCAGCAGGTATGTTGGGACCGTGCACAGACTTGATCCAACTCTACCCCTAGTTTCTCATGTCTTTCTTTCATGGTGGCCATGCTTGCTAGGACCCTTAGCACCACATGATGTGCAGTAACATCTGGAATTACAGACTAGCCTGGAGCACTGACCCTTGGAAGTCAACAGGCACATGGTCAACAGCAGGCAGTTGTAAAATACAGCCTGGTGCTTGAAAACAGCTTGATTTCTTATCCTCAACAGATTGTATTAACCCATTCTTCTCTAAACTGGTGAGGGGCAGTGATTTAATGTTTTAAAACAAAAGGAAGCTAGAGAATACTGATGAGTAATTTCCTCCAAACAGCGTCATGTGGGTCATCTTCCTCGTGCGTTGTTTGTTTTGCTGATTAGCCTTTAGGTAGATATTCATATATCAACTATTATTTTCCGCTGTGAATTGTGGTTTTCTGCTCAGCAGCAAGTCCAGTTTCCAGGGTAATTGGGAAGCCAACTCCTTTCTAACTACGCAAAAGATGAACTGTGTTTCCTGCAACTTTAATATCTCTAATGTTAGTGGTTGAGTAATAGCCGGACACAACAGTGTCTTCTGTAAGGAAATATGCCAAGAGTTGCTGCTTAGAAGTGAATAAAACTTTTTTTTAACTTTTTTTTTTCTTTTTTGAAAAAAAAGTGTTTTGAATTATTTGAAGCTGCAAAAACAGCCCTTTTCAATCAAAGCTTATCCTTCACAACAACAGGATGCATTGCTCTATTTAAGCAAGTAATAATATTGGTTTTAGTCACTGGACATGCGTCGCTTCCTGTTGGGAGGATTGCTCAGAAAACTAATTTATTGTGTATCAGATCACTAATTCATTGTGTATTTGCAGAATTTATATACGGAGCTGTTTTCTAATACCATCTGTGTGTAAGAAAATATGTCTTTGCAATAAGCTGGTGTGAGCTGTCTATTGGCTGTACAACATAAAACAAAATGAAAGTAAGCAGCCTCTGAAGGACTGTGTTGCTCTGTTAGCATTGGCAAAACCATGAGTATTTGGGGTCTCAATGCTTCTGATTTACAGTCAGAAAAATTTAGTCACGAACTGCTCATTCTGGTTCTACAAGACCTTTCACCTAAAAACTCCCCGTTGCTTAAAAGGCAATTACTGGGAGCAATGGCAAAATTTTGCCTAAGGACTTCTTCATTGCCCCCTGCTAATGATCTGCTGGGGTTCTGCATCTCCCAGAACATAAGCATAGAAGAGTAATTCTGATGTCTGTCATTGCTCCCTTACTTACATTAACAGTGTATTTCATGGCTACCTTCCCATCTTGCAGAGTTGGTTTCTCCCTGTTAGGCTGTACTAATGAACTGAGAACAGATTCTGAGCTCTCACTCTTCCAGGGGAAAAAAGTCCAGACTCAGCTGAAATTAATGGAGTTGGTCTGCTTTGACCTGGGATAAGGAGGATCCTCATCTGCCTTCAGGTAAATGCCCTGGGGCTTTTCTTTCAGCCAGGCAAGGCTGCTGACACTGTCCTGGAAGCAATTAACATTTCAATCATCTTTGGGTTTCAGCAGTGCAGTTCCTGTCAGGGTGCTGAAGTAACACGACTGACAGGCGATGCCCTGACCTGAGAGGCTGTAATGAGATCCCAGCATTTCCCTGACGGTGGAGGACGGGCCCGATCCCTGCCCTGCACAGTCGGTGGGTTTCTGGGGAAGGAAACGCATATCAAAGCCAGTGACAACTTTTGAGTGTGCATAGATAAATCAAAGCTGTGCTGTGCTTTTAAAGAATTATTTTTTTAATCTATCTGTATGTCAGTGGAGGATTTTTAATCAGAAAACTATCAACATCTGCAGATCCAGGCTTTCCTACATCATCTGAAGTCAGACTGAACATCTGTCAGCCCAGCCAATTGTTTTACCATTTTCCTGCTGAGCTTTCTGCTGCTGGGAAGGGGAAGGGGGTGTTGAGCCCCCATCTAACCCCAAAGGCCCAGTTACTTTGTCAGTGTAAATAGGGATCCTCCTTTCAGTGCAGTGGGGTTAGAAATAAAATCCTGACCAGAATGGACCATGCTCTCCCCAGTGCCAACAGCCAAGGGCAAACTGGGTCACACTAAAGAGTGCGCAGATGGGGAAAAAAGAGGATGCAGGGAACCTTGTCATTGAACTTCACCTTTATCCTCTGGCCACATGAATTGTGGTCCCTGAACACTTCAGCTCAAGCTGTGTTTAGCTCCTTTATCACTTTATCCCTTTTCCATCCTGTTTGTTCCTTTGGCCAGCTCTTTCACCACGGTTAATTGACCTGGTTTCACTGATTTCTGTGAAGACTGGCCAAGCCTTCCAAGCTGGAGAAGTGGGTCACCATCCATCGTGTACACTGAGGCTTCAGCGGGAGGTTGCCTCAACTCTCTCTTAAGAGAGGAGCCTTTTTGCTGACATGTGAAGCTGCATTTTCACCCCGATTTCACCAGACTTATGATTGGTTTCTGTAGGAGGAACACCTGGGAGGTGCTGTGAGGAAAAGGAGGGTCTGGTGACTTAACATCTGTGTTAAACATGCTTATGTTGGTTCAGATAAATTTAACTTGGGACTTACTCTGTTTGAGAAACTTCAGACAGAAAAAAAATCCAACAGATTGTAACTCCCCAATGAGGGGTTTATTGCCAAATGGATGCACCGCATCAAGCGTTACAAGAAACAAATGTATCCAAGAGGGAGAAGTAATCCTTCTGTTAGAAATTACTGCAAACAAAACTGCAAATGTTGCCATCACAGTTGAAATTTGAACCGTGAGAGTGGAATTCTGTACCTCAAAAAATTGCATTTTGGCTCAAAGTGGGAAGCAGAAAGGTTTCTCTTAAAAAAAAAAACTTACAGAAGCCACAGGATCTACCCTTTAAACCCCCTTTCTTTTTAGATCAGGCTACAGTTATGCTTAGACTAGTATTTATTAAGCTAACTATTCAGTTCTAAAAGAACACAGTCCAGAAAAACAGGGAAGTAACTTAGCTGGATGTGGACAATTTTATTCATGTCAATGGAAGTACTAAACTGTTTCAAGTTAAGCACCAGATTAAGCACTTAATCAGTTCAGAGCCGAAATTCTTCCAGTTTCTGTAAGAAAACAACCAATCCCATTTCAGTACAACTAAAGCAGTGGATTGTATCAGTTTCCCTTTTGAAATATGGACAGTAATTGCAATTTGTGAATGCAGACACCTCCCAGGCTGAATCACCGAAATGCCTGGAAATGAACAGCAGCACTCAGGTGGTGATATTTGCTGTAAAACGAAGGAACCTGACTTCACCCAAGTACTCCCTTATCCTAGGGTAATGCTACTCCCTGGAGTACAGTTCCAAGTGCTTTTCTTAGTACAGTGTGAATGACTCAGACAAAAGGGTTTTTTCCTCTGTTCTCCCTGAGTGACCAATGTGCAGGAAGAGGAAAGCGCTGCGTTTCACAAGGGAAGTTTTCCCATGTCTTACTGAACTTGTCAGACCTTCCTCCTCTGCTTTCCAGCTCTGCAATTCTTGTCCTGCAAGCTGAGAATGGCCTTGGTCAGACTGAAAAGAGATGGCGCAGTTGGACCAGCAGATACACAGAGCAATGAAGCAGTCTTGGAGCACCTCCTGACAGTGCCTTCAGTGCAGGAATCGCTCCAGAGCCGACTCAGGGCTGGTCTAGAATGCAGCTCTGTCGTTACTGCAGTCGCTGAAAGCCTTGCTGATGTGAATCGGGCTGAGAGCTGTGGGAAGGAAGGGTCATCTCTTGATAACCAGTGCACAAAGATCTGTCAGCCTGGTCACAGCTCTGGAGGGTTGTGAGGCATCATCTCTTGTGGCATTTGTGCAATCCAGTCTTTATTATCTGCTGCAGACATGAGCATCAAACTCCCTTTTAATGCTGAACAAAGTGAAAGCAGTGAGATATTCAGATTGCCGTGGTCTTGGGAGAATAAAGAATGTGTGCTTAGCTATAGGATGGTGCTCATCAAATTGTGACTGTCACAGAATTGTTCTAATTACACCATCAATCCATACAGGATTAATAAGGGAAAGCCCAGGCAGGGAAACATATGCTTTGGGTTTTATCTTCAGCACAACTCCCTAATCTTTCCTCAGAAAATTACCGTGTATTTTATCAGTACCTGGGTGTTAATTTTTAAAACCTAAAGACTTCAGCCTAAAAGGAACTGACCATCTACCATTTTTTCTTTCTTATAAATGTAGTTGTTGTTACCTCATTAACTATTTAGCATCCTGGCAGGTTATTGCAATGAGCTGAGCTTGGCAGAACTGCCACGGCTGCAACCCTGAAGGAAAATGTCATAGCTCTCCATATCTCATACATTTTGGTTAGCAGAGATTTAAAAGCAGCAGCAACAGAACCATAATAAGATATATTTGGCAAGAAGTTACAAAATAACTATTAAGCTGGTTTACATCTGTTTCCTTTTTCATTCATTTTTCCTTCTCTAATTACATACTTAACATCAATCTGCTATCACAGTAGCTTGGATTATTTTCTTTCTGGGGCCAGCCTCCACGTCACTGTCACTGGATTTCATTACTGCTGCTTCACCAGTAAGTAATGAGTCTCTTTGTACTTACATACCCGGACTCCTGCAGTCAAAGTGATTAGCAGCACATCTCTTTAAATACCCCTGTCAGACAAAGGTATGAAGAATGACGAGGCTTGTTCTGTATTGCTCACATGTGTACACAGATCTAATCACATATAAAACTGTGAGATTTTGGAAGACTGGGGACAAAATTGTTGAAAGCATTATACACATCAGAAAAAACTATCTTTTGAGTAAGCACATATGCCCTGAAGTACCCCATATATATCAGCAGATGTTGCATCACAGGTTCAGCAAGAAAAGGGAAAACAGTTATTTTTTCATCAGATGGTAAATAGTTTTTATGGTTTGTTTTTTGTTTTCTGGTACTGTGAGTCAAAAACAAAATAAATGTTTGTTCTCTTTGGAGAAATGTGAGACTTTGCTCCTGCCTGTCATGTTTCAAAGCTCGGGAGCAGAGGGCTGGCTCGTGGGATATGGGTTGGCTGGCACTTTGCCCCACAGCACCTGCCCACCCCTGGCAGCATAAGGGGCTCCCAGAGAGACCCTCTCAGTCATCCTGGCTGGCCAACAGCCATGGCAGCATTTGTCCTCTATAGAGAAGAAGGGGTCTGATAATAAGAATATCAAGTGTTTCCTAAAAAGGCTGGGCTGACCTGACCAAGGCTCTGTACTCAGCACTGTTTGTTTGCAGCGCTGCAGGTGCCGAGTGTGTTGATTGTGTTAGAAGTGGGTAACTGCAACCTGATAAGGACAGCTGTAATGGTCTGTGTGTTGGTAGGAGTAATCAATTGCAAAGAAATGGAGAAAAGAGCCAACAGAGCAAGCAGGAGTTAGCTGAAAAGGTGTGGGGGTTAGAGAGAACTGCAGGCTCAATGGGAACCAGCAGTGTCATGCAGATCTTACTTAAAAAAGAAAAAAGAAAAGCAATCTCTCTACTGGGATAGATCAGTGAAAGTGCAGTCTATAAGCTATGAGCTCATCCTACTATTCTACTCCTCATGAGTAAGGCCACAGTTGAGGTACCATATCCAGCCTGCAGCTTTTGAGAACAGTTGTGGGTCAGCGTGGGAGAGATGAAGAACAAGAATGACTCATAAACCGAAGAAGGAAAAAGTAGAAGGAATTGCAACAATGTGAAGAAATGACAGAACAGAGGTAATAATAAATATGTAAATAACTACAGTTAAGAGGAAAAGAAATTATTCTTAAGGTTGATTGTAGGAAAAGTAGTGGTGGGCTTCTGTGCTTGGATGTAATTGTACTGCTTTTTTAGACATTAGGGACCAAATATAGACGACTTTTCTAGGAAATTTCCTCTAGACTATGAACATCAGGGTCTGACCTTTTGGAAACCACAGTGACTAAAAGGCAACGTGGAGGAATTGAGTTTGCCCGCAAAATGACTCTGAGACAACACAGGGGACTCTCAGCTCACTGTCTCCTCTTCTTCTGTTCTCAGAACTTGTCCTTGAGCTAAAAGGAACAATATTTGGTTTTAAGTAATGGTAACAGTTGTAGGCAGTTGGTGAGGACTGAAGCCAGAATGTGTAATTTCTGCTGCCTCCTACCACTCTTTTCACAGAGAGGAGCATCTCTGCTCATCTGTCTCTTAGCCTTGCTTCTTCCACTGGCCCCACGTGCCCAATCCTCTCAGCCAGTTCTGCGTGTGGAGTATACGCTGGTTTAGTGCAGCAGTTTTGGTAACATCACCTCTTCCCTCAGATTCGTTGTGTCAGGGTATCTATTCAGGGTTTTCCCTATTTGCTTTCAGAACATCAGGGTGGAGAATTCCAGATGAGTGCCACAAAATCGAAGATCGTGCTTGGGACAGGCAGCAGTTCTTGATGCCTTGCTGTTGTTGCCATAGGAGACAAAAAGAGTGCCACCAGCATCTAGTGACAGGTGAAATAACCCCCAGCAACACCACCAAAGAGGGAGTGTATTCAACAGTTCAGTTCTCTGCTTCCTCATGCCCTGATAAAAGCACGTTAACAGAACAACGGGTTTTATCCAGGCTTTCTAGGGAGAATAGAGGAGATAAGAGCTAAAAGAGAAGGAAGGGAGGAGTAGGTAATGCTTGAGAGTTGGGCTGTCTGGTTTTCAGCCTCAAATGTGTGTGTCAGGTGAAAACATGTGACCTGCTTTTCAAATGTATGTGTCTCAGGGAGTCGAGGGATGGTCTCAGACTAATGGTGGTTTTGGTTGGTATGATTTCAGAAAACCAAGTTTAAGTGATGTTGAGAAGAAAAAAAATGATAGATCTCCATAGATTTTAAATAATCACTATTGGCCCTTCTGTGCTTGTGCTTTTTAAAAATGAAATTTAAGCTGATTATCATAGGTTTATTCTAGCTGAAGGATATGGTTCAGACTTTGGATGTGAAGACTGACACGCAGCTGGAAGAGTCCACATGCTTCAAGAAAGCATTCCTGATTTCTGACACGCAGTAGCATGCAGAAGCCAAAATATGTTTTTCTATTCTAATTACATGACCACTACTCATGAATGGGAGCCTGGACTCCATCTCCACTGACCTTGAAAATGCCCTGGAGGTTTATGATTAAATGAAGCGTATGTTTTCTGATGATTTCTGGAAAGTGGGGGAACACAAAAACCAGTTGTTCTAGTTCTAATTTTTTTCGGGGAAGAGTGTGATACACCATCAGAGCTCCCACATTATTGCTGGAGAATTTGGCAGTTTTCCACTTCAGTTCCTGTAACGTACATGGGATTTGGCAGTTGTATGCAAAGCTCAGATCAGGATTTCATACATGACAGCCTCATCCCTGATAACTGGACACAGGTAAACCATGTGAACAGTCATTCTGGCTCTTGCTGATAAATCAGATCATCTTAATAGATGAATTACTGTAGTGAATTAAATGTATGTCTATGCCTCAGTCACATTAATGACTCTGTAGTGCTGTAGACATACACAAATTGACTTTTAATTGATAGCTTGATTATGGGTCTGGCCAGAGTGACACAGAACTCTGCCTCTGTCCAGATTTTGTTGAGCAGTAATGCCTCAATGCCCAGCTTCAGAACTGAATGAAGGCACTACTTACAGGTACATGTAGAGGTCCTAAGGAGTCTTTGGAGTGCACTTTGTTACACCCATGCTGAATGCACGGGTGGGAATGGATCAGCTGCTCTCTGAAGGTCACCACGACAGCTGGAGCCCAGCTGGAAGGGCTGGGTGAGCATTCTGGATGTATCAGCAAACTAAAAATTCTCACCATGACATAGGCTGGAAAAATAGTGGGCAAGGACAAGCATTCAAAGAGAAATACATCTCCGTGAAAGTGCTCAGTGGGAACTGACTTGTCTTTCACCCCAAATATTAGGTGATTGCAAGGTAGGTAGATAAAGTGGGTTTGATATGGTTTCCTACAATTAGTATTCCTTTTTTCCCCCCTGCTCTCAGTTTTCTATTGTCTTTCTCTTTTTCTCTCTCTCTCTCATGAACTGTCTTCGTATCCACGTCTTACTATTTTTCACACTTCTTTTCCCTAAGGCTTTCACAGATTTTATGCAGATTTATAACCCCTTTCATTTCCCAGGATACTGCTTACATACACAGGGTGAAAATCAGCCTTTTCCTGCCAGCTTATGTGGCCACCCTCCCTGCCACTCCTGAATGACTCCAGATTGCTATTCCCTTGAGGACTAAACTAGATTGGGATTTATTAAACCCTTAGCCCCCTGTTTGAATGATATATGGCCTCAGGCAGTAGGCACTAAGGTGAATGCACACTGTTTCTTTGTAAAGGCACAGTAAACCACTACAGAGTGCACTGCCCCAGGCATTCCTAAACTATCTTGTCCTGTGTCAGCAAGACGCCTTAAAGAACTCTCTATAGAGCTTTCATTGCTCCATTCTCCCTCGGCTCCCACCCTGTGCATTTCAATAGAGTATGGAAAGGATTTCATCCTTAATTGAAATTCCTTTCATCAGCCTAGATATAGCCTGAAAAAAGATACTGACATGAAAAAGCAGTCAAAAACATATCTTTAAAATGTCAATTTGCCAGTGACAGGCATAAAATGCAGTCACTGCAAATCAAGACTCTAAACCCTCATTGTATATTATCACATAGCTGCCACTTCACCCTCCCCCCATCATCCCTCCCATAAGTTTTGATGTTTGTACATCTTTGTTTTCCTTTCCACATTCTTCCCATACTGTATTCATAGCAAATCTGAGGATAGCTGAGTCTTGACTAAAACCCTGCAGACCTAGAAGAAAGCTGTTTTAAACCCTGAAGAGTGTCATTTGTCTTATACTTCTGAAGAAATTGATCATTCAAGCTCCATGAGTTTTCTATTTTTCCTTTTTTTTTATTCATTCTGGTAAAGTAATTGAAACGTTTTTGTCCATATAGACCTGTAAGTTTAATGCTACACGGGTTTATGTGGCAGAAAATTGCTATAGTCTTGCTCAGCTGAAGAAAGAGAAATAAGTAATCCAAGTTCTTTCCGCTGGCACAATGCAGGGAAGGATACACCCAACAGAAAAAACATAAGTATGGGCCATCTACTGAAGGCTGTATTTAGCTTGTTTACCTTGGGTGATTAATTTAGGTGTTATATCTTCAAGTTTTGACTATACAGAGACCAGATCCTGGAGAAAAGGAGGCTCTCTACAACTATCTGACAGGAGGTTGTAGCCAGGTGGGGTTTGGCCTCTTCTCACCACTAACAAGTGATAAGACAAGAGGAAATGGCCTCAAGTTGTGCCAGGAGAGGTTCAGATTGGAAATTAAAAAAAAATTCTTCACTGGAAGGTACTAGAATGGACTGCTCAGGGAAGTGGTTCAGTCACCATCCTTGCAGGTATTCAGAGGATGTGTGGATGTGGCATTAAGGGACATGTTTCAGAGATGGACTTGGCAGTCCTGGGTTAATGGTTGGACTCTGTGATCTTGAAGGTTTTTTCCAACCTAAATGACTCTCTGATTCTATGATCTTCTCACTGGCACCAGAGTGATCTATGTCTCCAGTAAGTTCTTGATGCCACCCTCTGTTGCCCATGTGTTCTTTTCCAGACACACCACCTCCCACTACATTTGGTTCCCTTGTGTTTGGGAGGGTCTTCTTCCATTCCCAAAGCAAATTAAATTTTCTATTTCAAATCTTTCCTTCAAGCACACCTTTGTCCAGAAACTGCAAAGAACTTGTCAGTGACATGGCTGATGAGAACACAGCCAAGAATGCTCATTAATAGTGCTTCGTTATTTGCCCTGCACCTGAGTTTGGTAGATTCCAGTGTGATCTCTTGCCTTGTGTTTCAGCTGAGAGAGACATTGCTTGTCAGTGCTGCTACTGCTTTAAAATATCCTAGAACAGGCCTGGGATACACAGTTACTAACTTACATGAGCAGTAAGAAATAATACTCGCACTCTTCATGCACTGTTTGTCCAGGAAATAAGCAAAAATGCTTTGAGGAACTTCCTAGTCTGAGTCTGGTGTTTGTAACCAGCCCTGAAGCAGATGATAGTTGCAGGTGTGCAGGTATGAGACGTGTTTATCCAGCTGTAACAGCCACACAGTCGGCCAGCGGCAGCAGGAAGTCAGGCATGGTTAATGTTTAGGATACATAATCTTCACAGGGCTGCTGCCAGGTGTCTTCTTTGGCTTCAGTCTCACTGTCTTCTGGCCTATTCTTTTGTCTATCCAGTGTTCAGGAAAAGGAAGTGTGGTGCGCAGTGCTCTGCCCTTGCAACAGGCATGGTGAGGCTACAGGACGTGGAAATAATCAAGACGTAACCAACTACAGTGTGTTCTGTTTATTGCATTTGCCTTTTTGGTAGGTATTTGAAGATCTTCCCTGCTCACCTGAGGCATCTTTCTAGGTCCATCAGAAATTACTTAAAGGCTGATAGTAAAAATTTCATAGGTAATGAGGTTTGCACAGCCCCATTCGCTCAAGGAGCAAGTTCATAACACTTCCCCTTTGATTCAAAGAGGACACTTTAATTCTTTAATTTCACTACTGCAAACATGACCTAAGGAAGGACCACGGTGGTTCATGGAAAATACTGTCCTTTTACCTGTCTATTCTTTGGAATAGCAATCAACTTATGATATAACAACTTCTGCTGTGTGGCTCTGGGCGAGTCATACAGCCTTTCAAAGGGTTTTGAGAAACGTTAAGTTTCAGTTGGTGCTGATGCCCAGATTCCAGCTCTTATCTTGGTTTCAGTGTGTGTGCAGTGAGAGGGAGGCATAGCGGCAGCACTAGACAGGCTCTTCGCAGCTCTCCTCAGCCAAATCACTTCTCAGGGTGTATTCAGGGTTTTCTCAGGGTTGTATCAGCCTTCCCACAGATTATCAATAGTGTCTCTTGTAACAGCTGAGGTGGAGCTTGAGGGCGTTTGTCACCCCCAAGGAATTTCACAGGGTCCCTCATTTATCTATTCTGTGTTTTCTTTATCCAGATTTTCCTATCACAGTCTGTGGAGTAGGAGTCCCTTTCATCATTTCACGACCCTACACGGGTGTGTTGGCTGTCTCTGCCACCCAAAGGAACCCAGCATCAATCAAGTAGGTGGGACACGTTTCATTACCCTGCCTGATCTCTGGACCCTGTCACCATCCCAGAGGGACATGCCTGAGACATGTGTAATTAACTGGGTATTCTCTGTCCTCTAGAGGAACAGTCTGTCCGTGCCAGAGGCCACAAGTTCAAGCTGGATGGAGATAACTCATTTCTCCCTTTCATTTTCCCCCTTAACAGTCAGCATAGACACAATTATTGCTGGCTGATTTTAGCACTTCTAAAATTCCCATTATTAGCAAAACTAAAGACTGCTGTGGATGGGGGCTGAGTTCATTTTTGATGTTCCAAAGACAAAGGCGTATCACACATGACCAGCTTTTTGTACACAGGTTTTTTTCTTAGAGCTGGCAAGTGTTACCCAATGAACATGAAAGGGAAAGGCATCTCAGGTTTGTAACTTATGAAATGACCTCAGTTTTCGAGTTTTTGAAACTTTGTTCCTCATGGGTAGCATGTTGGGTAATGGCCAAACAGTAGGAGAGCAACACGAAGGAGTGAACATGCTCACCGTGTCTCAAGTCGGGACACTGGCTGGAAGTGCAAGAATTGCAGGGTAAGTGCATTTGCAGAGGTGTAATTTTCCTTACATTTTCACTTGGGCTGTGTGACCTTTTTTTTCAGCAAGCAGGCAGTGCTGGTTAGTTAAGGGGTGTAGTTATACCCTGTGTGACCAACAGAATGTTACACATACACGTGTCATCATTTGCCCACAATCTTCGCGCTCTGCTCTCAGGGTCGAAGCATGCGTTAGAGATGCAGTACCACTGATCCATGGGTCTGCAATATGCTCTAAGCAATCTGCTAATTTATTCAATGAATTACTTGGGATACGGGTCATTACCCTGACTTTCTAAAGAAACGAGGCTTCTGCAATCGCACCATTTTAAGTTTTCCGTGCTATCTCTTGAAACTGCCGGCAAGTTTCACCCAAATCCACAGATCCTCCAGAGCTTTTGAGCCCGGGACGCGCAGCTCGCTCGGCAGCCGGGCAGCGGAGCGCTGGGCACTGCGGAGGAGCAGCTCCATGGGCACCGCCGCACATCTTGGGCGACTCGAGGAGCGATGCCCAGGGCCGCGGGGAGCCAGCCCCTCACCGGGCCCGCCGTGCCCCGCTCTGAGGGCTGGCGCTGCCTCAGGTGTGACCGCTCAGGGTGACCCGGGCGGGGGTCCCCTCACAGGCCCCTCAGAGCGCACGAAATGGCCCCTGAGCGCGCCCGCCCCTCGCCCCCGGCCCCGCCGCGCACGCGCGAGGGTGGGCGGCCGGCGGAGGGGTTGAGGGGGGGGNCGCTGCCGGGGCCGGGCCGGGGGCGGTGGCGCTGCGGGGGCCCCTCGCTGCCTTGCGGGGCGTCCCGGGGGCCGGGGCGGAGCGGGTGGAGCCGCGCGTGGTGCGGTGCGTGCGGGAGGGAAGGTGCTTCCCTGGATCCTGCATGTTCCCTGCGGGGGGCCGGCTCCGGTGCTGGAGCGCCGCGCTGAGCCGTGGGGTCGGGGAATTCGTTTTGTAAATGTGTGCGTGTGGCTCATGTGCTGCGAGGGGGGTCTAGGGTCGTGGTTTAGAGAGTTGCATTTGCTGTAGCTTTAGTTGTGGGGGGGCGGGTTGAGGGCTGGTTGTAGCCCATCTGTATTTCGTGGGGTTGTGGTTTTTGGTTTGTATAAGCAGTTTCCAGGCTTTGAAGAGCTGCACTGCTGTTGCTGAACTGTAGTTCCTCCAAGGTTGCCATTGTTTGCGTTCCGGGAGGGCAGCTGGTGGCCTCGCAGGAAGGCGGCAGGTCGCGTCGGAGGAGGGCTCTGGGTCGGTTCCGTGTGACTTCTTTCCAGCAGAGGTTTAGCTTTTCTCCGGCGTCTCTGATGCCAGAACAAGGCCCCAGAATGAACGGTTTCTCTCTGGGCGAGCTGTGCTGGCTGTTCTGCTGCCCGCCCTGCCCCAGCCGCATCGCTGCCAAGCTGGCCTTCCTGCCCCCGGAGCCCACCTACACCGTGCTGCAGCCCGAGCAGCAGCAGGAGCCCGGGGCGGCGGCCGGGGCGGGCACCCCCACGGGATCGGGCACCTGCAGCCTGCACCTGAGCGAGCGGGCCGACTGGCAGTATTCCCAGCGGGAACTGGATGCCGTGGAAGTGTTCTTCTCCCGCACGGCCCGAGATAACAGGCTGGGCTGCATGTTCGTTCGCTGTGCCCCCACTGGCCGGTACACGCTGCTCTTCTCGCACGGTAATGCTGTGGACCTGGGCCAGATGTGCAGCTTCTACATTGGCCTTGGCTCCCGCATCAACTGCAACGTCTTCTCCTATGACTACTCCGGCTACGGGGTGAGCACCGGCAAGCCCTCTGAGAAAAACCTGTATGCAGACATTGATGCAGCCTGGCAGGCCCTCAGGACAAGGTAAATGGATATTGGGGACGAGGTATTTCTGTATCTCCCTTTAATCCTAGTAAGTCTGCACGGTTAGCCTTGCTGAGAGGAAGGGAAGGGTTTCTGGACGGTTTCAGTTACTTTGGTGGCCTCACCATATGTTCCATGAACAGCTATGGTGTTCATTTACTAAAATGGTGGGCAAACCTTCATCCTTTGGCTTTTTCTAGATTTAGAGGATTATTGAGATGTAATTTATGTTAGCCATTGCTTCACCATTGAAAATCTCCATCTTGAGTAGGGTATATTGCACTGGTTGCAGTTTGAGCTTGCAGACTGCAAAAAACCTGTTGTTCGAGACTTGCCCGCCACTGTCTACACTTAGAGGTAACCCAGGTGAGCCAAAGCTCTGACTGAATTTGGCAGTAGCCGTGACTAGGGCTTACCAGAAAACTGCTGGTGTTGTGTGACATGTTTGGGGTTTCATGCAAGCTCGTGCAACATAGATGTCTTTCTCTTTGGGCCTCCAAACAACTCTTATCCAACGGGTATGGTGGCAGGCTGGAAGGAAAAAGTGTTGGCATCTGGAAGTAGAGCTGGGGATTCTGCCAGGAGATGCCAAAGGATGTGGCATCCAAAGGGATGGAACCACAGTGAGAAGGCTTGGCAAGAGGCATCATGGTGAGTGGAAACAGTGAGCCCTTGGCTTCTAGAAAATCCTGAGCAGAGCTGCTGGCTCTGGCTCCTTGCTGCAACTGATGGCTGTGCCTGGGCCTCTTGCTGCTGTCCACAGAAACCATGAGCTCCTTTTGCTGTTGCATAAGTGGTTCTTAAGGTATGACCTCGCAGAACATGTCCTGAAAGAGAGAGCTTTAAAAAGCTTAAATTGTAGTAGGCCAAGAGAAAAAGTGATGAACGTTTTCAGTTCTTGGCTCCAGCATTGCACAGACGAACTTGGCTTGCGTGAAATGCGTATTTAATGTCTATCTTGGGGATACATGCCAGCTTCAGAAATAGTGACAGGAGTTGTTACTAATTTAGATAATTGGCTTTGCAAGAATCCAGGGATTGGTTAGTCGTGGAGTCCAAATGCCTTTTGACATTGCTCTGCCTAAGTCAAGCGAAGAGCGGGGGGAGAAAGGTGTAGGGAGAAGTTACCCTTTCATAGCATGTGTTGTGTCTGTTTGGTGAGAAGACTAGATTCTGGGCTTGTTTTCCAGGACTTTAAAAAATACTTGTTTCCTTGAATTCAAATAATATGGTCTTATGTAAAGAAGTAATTTTGATATGCTGCATGCCTAATGAATTATTAAGTGCCACTACAACACATATGAGTGATGTAAATAAGATTCAAAGGAGGAAAAGTCCTATGTCTAAGCCAAGCCTAGTTAATGTTTGTCCTTCAGTTGCTGTGTTTTCTCTGTTTCACTTGATGTTTGGTTGATGTTACTGTTTTATTTAAACCTTCTAAAGCCCTGAAAAAGTGCTTTCACATCTGCCTGGAGGTGTTGCTTCTGTGTTGACAGGCATTTAGTACATGCTGAAGTTCTATGTAGGTCCAGAAACAAGGGGTTCCTTCACTTAAGTCTTTTAAGAAACCTGACACAGTAGATGATGCCAACACATGCCCACCTTGCTCTGAGAGGATTGGGCTTCTTCAGTAAAAGTGTGTCTGGACAGGTTTATAGTTGTCCAATAGTGTTACTTCTGTGGCTTATACAAGATCTAGGCTCTGCTTTCCACCTTAAATTGAGGGGTTGAAATTTCCCAACTCTTATTTGCCATGTTTGTTAATCCCATGTTTTAGTGTACCTTGAGAGTACAGTTAGAGTAGTTATCATTGGTTAGGTTTTTAGAAGCCAAAAGCCATTGGCACTGGATGCCCAGGGAAGTGGTGGCATCACCGCTCTTGGAAGCGTTCAAAGGGCGTGTGAATGTGGCGCTTGTGGGTATGGTTTAGTGGTGAACACGGTGGTGCTGGGTTAATGGTTGGACCTGATGCTCTTTTGAAGTCTTTTCCAAAGTTAACAGTTTTGTGATTCTGTGATTACAGTATTTAAGGTGCCCAGTAAAGAAGTTGGTCGCTGTAAAATGTAATTTCAGTAGAAAGTTAATCAATTCTATTAACAGATGACTGTGTCTGTAACAGGTATGAGCTGAAACCTTAGTCTTTCTGCTGATGAATTCTCCAAGCAGCAGTGTGAACTTTACAAGCCTGATCATTTCCTAGTCCTCAATCCAAGTGGCTCACAATTAAGTGCAATATTCTGCAGCAGAAATACAAGTATGCCTCTTGAGGTAAAATGTCATGTTATAGCATTCCTGCTGCAGCAGTTCCTCGGTAGCTCCAGGAGACTGTGTATGCTTTCATTCTTAATGCAAATTCCTGGCGTTCGGCCTCCAGTCATATGGTAGTGAACTGTAATGCAAAGTTAGAAGTGAAGTCTTAAAATAGAGGTTCACTGTGCCATCAAAAGCATTTAGTCATCTGTGCTAAGTTCCGTGGGAAGCTGTTGCTCTTCTGAATCCACCAGACGTTCCACCTGGCAGCAGAGAGGAATCATTAAAATGTTGGAAGTCTGAGACTCTTTCTTTTTTCCTTTTAAATTGTGCCTCTGAAGTACCACCTGTACTTGGCAATCATTAATTTATCAGTGTGTTTTGAAGGGAAGGTGGGAATTAACCTGTGCTTGGAGGAAGCTGTCAAATTTTAGAAATGATGGTGAGCTGGCAGGGGTTGCCATCATGGCTGCAGATTTTTGTATTTTTTCAAGGTCCTGAAACAAGGATCTTGCTGTCACATACACATTTAGGAACCAAACCTTACATAACAAATGATTATAAAACTATCTGAAAACAGTGGATGAGAAAAGAAAATCATCAAATTCCTTGGTTCTGTTTCAGTTATCAGCCTGTCTTTGTAAAATCAGTCTCAACTATTCTCCATTCTTTTAATCTTTGTAAAGGAAACTTATTTCCCTTAATTTAAAAGAATTTAGTATTCCTCCTCATCAATAAAATACACTCTTAAATGATAATTTTACTAATTACCAGTTTTAAATACTGTCTTTCAGCCCAGTAAAGATGTTGACATACAATTTTATTCCCATGAAATGAATTTTTATAGATTTTTCTTCAGAGATTGTAATTGTAGCATTGGTTGTTTTTGTTCCAGTATCAAGTATTGATCAGTAATTAATTTGGACTTTTACATATGTTTATTTCCACTTGATTAATAAATTTCCATCTGGTATCTGTGTTTCTCAAAAAGAATTTTCTGTCTTATTGCTACACATATTTTTTTAAGTGTTTTATTTTAGGCAGGTTGGGCTGGTTTTATTCTGTTTATTTCAAAATCAGAACCAGATTGAAGAGGAGGTAATCAGACTGTCTTCTCATTGTCCATGTGGTTTTAAGCTGCTGCTTTTTGTTCAGATGTCTCTTATCCTAATATCTGATTGTCTTAATGCAACATCTGTNGTCCATGTGGTTTTAAGCTGCTGCTTTTTGTTCAGATGTCTCTTATCCTAATATCTGATTGTCTTAATGCAACATCTGTGCAAACTGACTTGATTGTCCTCTTCTTCCCCCCATTTCCTGAATTCCACATGGGAAGGTTGAACTTTCTAACACTTTTACATTAAGACAATGTACAGTACTTAAAAACAGGATGCACATGTAGGGCTTGGGTTCAGTGCTCAAGCACAAAACCATGGCTGCTTTGTCGATCACATGCTATTTATATTAAAATCAATTTCTGTGTTCCCTGAAAATTTGGAGAAGGTTGATGAAATGTTTTAAAATCCCAGTCAGAAGAAAGAAAGGTGCTGCTGCCCCACTCCCTCTGCTTCTGTAGTAAAGTATCAAAGAGCAGAACCTGTTAGTCCATCTTCTGGATCCTGAAAGGAGGTGAAGAAAATGTAATTAATACATAACTTAGAAGAGGTGTTCTTGTTGGATTTAACAAAATACGGCTTAATTTATTTTTCATGGTCACAATATAAACTAGTATATTTTTAAGCTCTTAATAAATGATAGATGTTATTGTAATGTTTAAATCCTTAATTCTCAAAAAAGGTGCATTTGAGTTTGTCTTTCAATCCATAAGAGAGCATTGGTCCACTTTTATTTTTCTTTATGCTTCTTGGTCAATATGGTATGATGAAAGGAATTGAATTGTGAAATGTTGTAGTAAAAAATCCAAGGGCTTTTGATCGTTGGTAGCAGAAAGAATGTTTAAATAGTTTTTTAAACAATTTTGCCAAATTTAATGTTAAAAAAGAATGCACAGCAAACCTTTTATTATGCAGGAATTGTATTATTTGTGGTGCTGATTATCAGGAGATTATTGCTGTTTCCTTTGTAGGAGTTGGTGGAGAAGTCTTACATTGAGTAAAATCAGGAAACACACCTAATTGGATTAGACCAGAGTGATAACTAATCTGAGATTGTGTCAGTTTAGTTCGTCTCCATTCTGATGTGATGAGTTGGTTTCAGCTTTCCAGGTGGATAACAGCTTCAGGGTTTTTTTACCTTGCCTAATCAAAATTGTCAATTTCTACTTCAATTTTCTTTGCAGCAGAATCTTCTTTCACCAGCACTGTATTTCTGTGCATGATCTAAGCCACGTTCTTTAGATTGGATACTTAAAGGTTTTCATCAAAAGTTACCAACTAAATTGCTGACATGATTGAAGGCAGTGCTGGCAGAGTCGCAGTTCATAGTCCTGGAGAAATAAGGTTTCCTTTCTTCATGGAGAATCACCCGGTAGATTTTTCAGTCATACCAGCTTTTCAATAGTGTTGTTACAGTGTTTCCAAAGGATTGTTTAAAGATACTTAACTTATCCTACCTGCCATGGTCAATACTTCAAGAAAGGCTGCATGTAACTTTGAGCAAAAATAGAAGCATACACAATCCTCTCCTGCTGTTGCCTATGCAATGAGCAGAGATTAATTCAGATGATGAGTGTCCCTGGGACAAATACCAGCAACTGTTCAAAACAGGTGCTCTGATGTTCAAAGTTATTCAAAATGTTTACTGAGCTTTGGTGTTGTATTACGTCTTTTAGTCACTGAAGTAAAAGTAGTTTTGTTAAATATTTCCCTGTTTCTGTCGGGACTGCAAGATCAAAGCTTGTTTAAAAAGAAAAAAAAAAAAGGAAAATTTTCACTGTCAAAAACGTTTTGCAACTGGTGTTATTTGGGAAGAAAAATAAGGTGCCAAAGAGCCTTTGGCTAACAGTACGTGCTCTCCTGAGTGTAGATAGTCCTGAAATTCAACTGCCTGAGCTGGAGATGTTGGTTTACCCTGATGTACAAAGGTTGTAGGACTTGGTTCTCAACATCATCAGAGCTTTGAACATAAAAGATTTCTAGAGGAGCATATTGTTAAATCTTCCATGCTGAAATAACTGTCTGCTTTTTGGCACTAAATTACGTGAAGTGCACAAGAAAGGCAAGCTTTTTCTCTTTCTTACTAGATAGAGAAGTGTCACCTTTTGAGGCTGAGCTGGTGGTTGCTCTGCCGTGGCTGTTTGACCTGTGCATGTTGCTGGTAGCTCTTAGATTTGTTCAGTTTGTTCTTGGCAGTGGAGTATGAGCTGGACTGTGTGAACCTCAGTGGCTTTGCTCTGAAGCCAGGGTCAGTCTCCAGTCCATCACAGCCTCAAAACCAAAAAACCCCTCCAAAATTCACCCTTTACTCTATGCTGCTCTTCTGCTTAGAAACATTCCAAAGTGCTGGACTAAGTTTATGCTGTTTCATGACTTGTGAACATAAGTAAAAAGAACAAAAAAGAAAAGCAGCAGTGCTGTCCAGGACTGTAGATGGTTGTGGGAATGGATAGGTGGAAACCTTTTCAAGGTATGCAAGTGGTTATCTGCCAGCCACTGGCTTTGTGGGAAAAACGGACTTAGTCAGCAAATGGATATTTCTATTTCCACACTGAATGAAGAAAACAGATCCTTTTCAATTTTCTGGGATTTTTTTTTCCTGTGATGTTTCCTCATGTGGAGATAGACTAGTACAAGGGCAGTGCCAAGTGTTGGCTGTTTGGAGTCTGAGAGCTGGAACAAAGGTCTGAATTTTCTATTTCCTTTTAATGTGATGTGCCTGGTGGAGAAGCCAATGTACCAACTTTTCATCCCTGCCCCAAACTCACTTTTAAGTTCCGCAGTTGTATTCTCTGTTGGCTTTAAGGCCAACAGTCTCAAAATTATGCAGCACTAATAAAGAAAATGAGCAAATAACATAGGGTTGGGTTTTTTTCCCTAAAGCTGATAATAAATCTAATGAATAACTAAGAATTCTTTCTGCCCTCCTTCACAAATGTCAATCAGTTACAAGGCTGCATTGGAAGCAGTTTAAATGAGTCATAAAATTAGGGGCAAATGTGTTGTACCTAACATACGTGTGCACATTCAGGCTTACTTTTGCCAAGTAGCCCCTAAGAAGATCAGAAATCTTTTCCTGTGGATTAGGAGATAGCTTCAGCTGCCACTGAACTTGAGAGGAATTGAAGCCACTTACCTGTCTACAAGATGAGGGGTTCCTTGTGTTTTCCTGAATCTAGGAAAAAAATCCTTTTACAATTTTTGAATGCTGGTGGCTCTTAGGTGTCTGAAATGAAGTGATTAAGAATTGGTTTTTGTCTGACTCTTAAAGTGTGGGTTTGTATGGCCTGAAATACAAACACAAACCAACTGATAGGCAAACCTCCTGTATCTCCTGTGTCAGTTGGTGATGGATAATTGAGATTGCTGCAGATGAGCACTGGTGAATTGAATCAGCAGTTGCAGTGACCCATTTGTTACTGCTTCAACTTGACTGCCCTGCTTTCCAGTTTTTAGATGAATGACTTACACTGGTCTTGCATGCTCAGCCTGACATCTGATGATGAAGCTCAATTTCATTCCTGACTAAAACTGAGTGTTTTGTTGGCAGTGGTTTTTTTCAGTGTGTCAGGTTTTGGTAGCAATGGCAAATGTGGGATTGTAAATCCAGGAAATGCTGTAGGAACACAGGGGAATAAAGATGCTTTTAACAGAAGGCTAAGAGTGTAGAATGGGATGGATGAATAGTGCACAGTGTCAGCTTAAGGACAGAGGAGCATCTTTGCATTCTTTATTCCAAGGGCTAATTTGAGAAAAATGGGTTACTGTTGTTTGCACATTAAGCTCTGCTGCCCGCAAACAATCACAGAAAGGTGCAAGCATAGGTCAGTTGTATAATGATAAAGTTATACTGGCATTATCTGCATCCATATCTTTATATTTTTAAACCACTATGTTAGCTTTACAGAACAAAGGTTCTCCTGTTAGAATGAAACATTGTGGTTGGATTTGCAGACTATGAGACCAAATAATACAAAGGCATGAAATTGGGCTAAACAGCAGGGTCTGGCTCAATGCCCACCCACCTTCCCACCCTTGGTTTAATGTCTCCTGATAAGCACATGCATGTTTTTGGGAAAATCCCTGTAATCATGAAATAAATCTCTAGCCTCTCGACTTTCAAAAAGGGGAATTCCATGTGGGTTAACAAATGAAGAACGATGTTGATGTGGAAGATGAGGTTTTAAGTTAGTACACTTGCCTCAAAGTCTAGAGGGAAAAATTTAAATGAGAGGTAATCTCAAAGTATTGCCTCTGGTTTTTATTTTGTATTGCAGATTTGTTAGAAAAACTTCACTTATGCTTTCCTGGCAGTAGCATTATTTATTGGTAGAGTCTCTTGAAGTTCTTTCTAGGTGTACCTTTCAAGATGAAAATTCTGTTTTCGGCTGTTGATTTGGAATTGATTGTTGGATTAGACAGTTTGGGCTGTGCTTTTAGGAAGATCAGTGTTACTGTGCCTTATTAAAAAATCCTGCTTACATGTAGAAGTATTACTTTAAGAACTTTGACTCATGGGAGCCTTATTTATCAGCCAAGGCATGCTGCTAAATGAGCTGCATAGCTCAGTGTCTGGCAAGTAACCCTTCTCAAGGCATGCAGTGCCAGCTAGAATCTCTAAAATACTCTTTTTTATTAGTATTTTTTTTACAGGACACTGCCACAGTTAGACCAGTTAAAATTAACTTTGTGCTATGGCATGGCCATTTCTTTCTGTGTGCAGCAGAACAACTGTGGAGTAATGGATAATGGGAGCTAACAAGTCTGAAAGTTCTGACACCAACTTCAGCACATTTCTCAGGAAAGCACCTTTTAAATACTATGACTTGAAATGTTTCTCCTTTAATAAGGTTGTTTATAATGGGTTTTGCTCAGATTTTAGAATCTTTCTAAACATTCCTCCTGACTTTTAGTTAGCTTTGTTATGAATGTCCTTACAGAACTGGAAAAACGGTGTTCAACCTCAGCAAAGAAGCAAAACCAGCTGTGTAATTTTCCACTGTGCAGATAAACTGAGATAAGGTTCAGATTATTTTAGCATTATCCTATGAATCTTAATAGTTCTTTATAATAAATTAAACAAGTGTCTTAACTATTACACTATACAATAAATCGCAGGCCTTAATAGTATGCAAAATAAAAAAGCCAACAGTAATACAAAGTGAACTTCTGTTGAGCACTTTGCAACCGAAATGGAGTATGGAACCATCTATACTTTAAAGGAAAGTCTGAGAAGTTATCTTGCTGCCTTAAGCATTGGACCAGTTTGTGCAGAACTTAATCATTGTCCCAACTCTGTATAGTCTTCCCCAACATCTGATGAATTTATTTAAGTGGGATTTTGGCTGTAGGACAGCCTGGGGAAAGTGGCATCTTTCAGGAAAATGGTCTTGGTTTTGGAGCATGTTCTCCAGGGCAAATTCACAAAAGTCTTCTCCAGTGTGCCATTTGTTGTTTAGAACTTCATTTCTCACAAAGGTGTTTGTATGTTTAAGTGTTCTTTTGGGTTATTTTTGAAAGAAGTAGCTAATTTGGTGTAATATTTACTTTGGAGGTGTTCCCTGGACAATTCTTACCTTGAGGCAGCTACTCGAGAGCCAGTCAGTTTCCTTCTTCCCCTAAGACTGAAACATACCTCAACTTGCATATTTAAGTTGTATTACGTATTTTGTTTGTAGTGTTTTTTGTTGTAGCTCCCTCCTGCAAAAAGCTTGTCTTTTTCTGGTAAAGCACGGGCTTTAATGTATGTTAATGTTACAGAAAAAGTTACTGTGTTTCAGTCTGGGTGTGAGCATCTCATCAAGTTGAACAAGCTGTAAAAGTACCAGAGTTGTGGGAAGAGGCGGGGTAATGTTTCAGCTGCAGTTTTGCTATTTTTATGCAGAGGGGTGTACGAACGTGTAACCTTTGCTCACACTGGTTAATAAATACACCGGGACTCACCGTGTGTTGCAGGCAGCACTTTCTGGTGCAAGAAGCAGCACCCTTTCAGGAGTCAGTACAGCAGGTTAAGATATTAAGTGGGGTTTCAACCTTAAGCCCGTCCAGTGTGCCTAAAAGGTTTTGACTTGCTGTATCTTTGCCAGCTTCCAGCCTTCTGTTTCTCTGATAGCAAACCCCTCTGCCCTCTCCCCTGAACTCTTGCTAATTATTTATGTAATGTGATGTTCACTTCTGAAGCCTGCTGTGCATCAGCCCAGTACAATTAGTTCTTTATCCTCTTCTTTGAAATTTGTACTGAAAATCAATATGATAATGCAGAAATGACTATCTGTAAAGGGATACAGGCACAAAGTTGGCTTTTAGAAAAAGAAATTGTTCTGATTTGTATTTACATTAATAAAAAATGAAGATGACGAAACGTACTTGAATATAATTTGGATCTGAATTTTTGATAGATCTTAAAAGATAATGTTGTCATAAATCCTGAATGTTCGTAGAGTTCTGTAGAGAGCGAGCGAGTTGTAAAGTCTCCTTGATTTGTTGAGTTCTTTTCTATCCTGAGATTAAGGAATCTGGTGCCAAATATCCCACCCTTCCAAACTGGATGTCCTTCTGTCAAAGCTCATCTTAGATCTGTAGATCATTTTGTGTACAGCATTGAACAGATACTGTTGACACAAATAGGATCTGGCACCTTCCAATTATTTCAGGAAATTACTCTTTCCATCCAAAAATCCACTTTAATATTCATAATAAAGAACATGAAACCTGAGGATCTTAGATATTTCTTACTGGATGTAGTTCTAAGTTTGTTGCATTTCAACAGCAAGAGAAATTGCACTAAAGATTATTATTCTCTTTGGTTGACTTTCATGGCAATTTTCTATTTTTCTTTTTTTAGTACATTAATTTGCGTGTTAATTTGAAATAAAGGTAGCAGTGTTAGCTTAAACTTAGCTCATTTAATTACTGAAATTTTGAGGGGGAGAGGAGGATTTGGCAGGCATCATTTGTTGTCTGTTACTCTGTTTTTCATCCTTCCAGTCTTCCCAGTTTTTCTGGACCAAGTGAGCTATGTTCTTTCATGTTGTTCACTGTGGAACTGACCAGACTTCCTCCTTAAATATTTTTTTAAATTCTCATTCAATATTTCTATTTTGCCTCTCTCTCGGAAGCTTTATGGTATTAAGAGAAAGGGAAAAACTATATCCATTTGTAAAATGCAACTGTGCATAAATAGGAAAAATGTGTTTTGGGGGGGGAAAGAGTGGTAGTTTATAACTGAAAGGTGAACTGTTGTGGAATGGTGAACTGCAGAAAACCTACATGGCCAAAGGCCAGCTTAGGGTAGTAATGTAGACATTAATGCACATCTTTTCCAAGCAGTGTGCTGTTATCTGTTACTTCAAAAACAGAAACTCCAGCAGTACAGGACTGCGTTGTGCTGTGCTGGTTTATTGGGAGGCAGTTAAGTGCCGGTGTGGCATGGGCTGGAATTGCTGACATTTTTTCCTGCATAACCAGTTGTTCCGTGGTGATACTGCTGTCATGTAGGGAGCCTGCACGCTTTACAAGGACTGCATCAGAGACAGAGGGAAAGAGGGGGGTGAATAACCTCAGGAAGCTGCTTTTCTTCTCCTTTTGTTTTTTTAAATTTCCAAGATGCAGCTGCAGATCAGTTTCTACCTTTAGCATCAGCCGAAATAATGACCTTAAGTGATTGCATCAACAGTTGTCCTTGATCCACTGTGAGGTGCTTCTGCTTCTTGTGGCATAGCTGGTGATTGCTTGGTAAGCATCCTTTTTTGAGAGGGAAAAGTTGACTAGCAAGAAATCTTTCATCAAAAAAACTACAAAAGCAATTGGCCCTGTTAACTAGGTGTGTTGGCAGAAAACAAAGTCTGCAAGTGTGCTGTTTGCTCATTGTTAAAACCTCTTGATTTACACAATCTGGGCAAAATGTCTTTTACTCCATAGACTCGGATGATCCCAGATAAGACAGCTGGATAAGCTGAACAAGTATATATGACCTGGTTTCAGGACTGAATTTTCTCATCTGAGTTTAGGAAAGTTAGTACTTGTCTGAATGTACAGAAGTACTCTTCCCGTTTTTTAGAATAGCATTTGTTGCTTTAAGGCAGGTTAAGTTAATGTTTCTGCATATCATTAAATGCAGATATATGTTTCTGTAATAAATTACTTTTTTTTTGTGCTATCTTTTCCAGTTCTTAGTGAGTACAAGGCAGGTTTTATGAGCACTTCAACCAAACAGAAGTACACGGAAGAAACTTCGTGCTAAATTTTATTGTGCACAATTCTAAGTAGTATTTACTGGGAGAAGGGAGGAGGGATTTAGCCCCTGGGTTTGTGGTGATAAAGGCTGTGGCTAGGAAATTTGATTTTTAAGCTCTGAACTAGTTATCTGTGGTCTGCTGTTCTAAAACATCTGGTACTGTTAATCCTGGTGATTGCTATATATTTTTTAATCATCTTAGGTTTATATTGACTGTTACTGGGGGTTGAACATTGATTGTGCTAAAAGTTCATTAAAGGAACATGTGCAAGATGAGGATGCTTGGGAAGAAAGGAATAGATGAGTCTGATTTAAAAGTCAAGAGTGCCAATATAAAAATGACACGGAAAAAGACAGAAGGCTGAGGTTTTCTTCTCTCTGAAAAGATGCTGGATTAATCTTTTCAGGTAATAAATTGCTTTCATGAAATGACTGTCATCTCCCATTTGCCACTTATCATTCTTGGTATTTGCTGGAATATTGAGCGAACCTACTTGAAAATGGATAATTGAGAGAGACAGGAGAGACTCATCAGGAGAGTTGTGTTTCTCTGTAAGGCTGTGAATTTGGCACTTTTTGAAAGCAGATGTTTAAATGTATGCAGATTCACACTGTGACAAAGCTCAGTGTTTTGAGCAAATGAAAAATTGGTATGTGTTTTCTCCACTTACCATGGGGTAGAGAAAAATAGAGGTTACAGTGTCACTGAGCCAAGTAGGATTTCTTCCTATTTATGATTCACGAGACATGTCACTGCAGAGGAAGCGCCTATTGTTTTGATTCTTAAATCAAAAGAAAATACTGCCTTTCTTCAAGTCTGTGGAAATGGGTAGAGTAACTCAGAGAAATATGAAATGTTTCCAGGGATTTGGAGAGGACTATCCAAGTGGGATAAATGGCCTGGAGAACAGAGGCCATGACACTTCTTCACTGGCCTTCTCTATAGAGCTCTTCAGTGTTTAGGAGATACTGCATTTCTTTGAGAGAAGCTCATTCTTTCTTAATAAGTTAGTTCTTCTACAGTGCTTGAGCATATTAATGTAAGTCTGTAAAGGAGAGAGAAATCTACTGCCAGCTGAGTCATCTTCCTACAATGCTGGCTGCTGAAAGACTCGTGTTCTGGGGACAGATGCATTCATCTGCTGTTGGTTCTTTTTAGGAACATTGGACCAGTTCACTGTCATGGGCCACTTTTGTATCAGGACCTCTCTGCCATTCTTGTTCTCCCTCCTGCCTTTGTGCTCTCTCATCTCTTTTCTGTTGGAGACTCCAATCACTGCCTGAGCTCCACTAATGCTTCTGGATGGAAGAAATGCTGCATCCAGTTTGTCTGCTCGCATTCTTGCAAGGCCTTATCCATTCCAGCTCCTGTGTAATCCTCTTGGATTCCAGCTCTGATGCTCTGTGGGAGAGACAGCATTCAGATTTGCAGGGGTCTTTGAAGAACAGTGTGAAAATGTCGGCTGTAATAGGATTTTGGCTACAAGCACCTGCTGTTTGTGTAGACAGTTCAATTTTTCCTTTGTTCTCCTCTGTTAGCATTATGGAGATAACACTTGAATCTTTTTTTCTACCAGCTTGTGTTTTACATACCAGCTTGTCTGTAAGTGATGTAAGGAAAATGCTGTCTCCGTGCCACGTATTTCACATTTAATGGCTTGCCAGCTATATCAAATAATCATAGCAAAAGCAAGTCATTTAATGCTGCTAATATTTGGAAATGTGAAGTTCTTGGTAAAACCTGTAGATGAAATAGCTTTTACTTAGAGATTGAAACATAAACAAGATTACAATAAACAGATGAAAGAGAATGCAAACAGAAGGCAAGAATGGGAAAAAACCCAGACAACAAACAAACTGCAAAACAGAAGCCCCCCACACAAAAGAAAATATTTAGGTAGTTGAATTCAAACAGTGGTGGGATTCATTACATGAGCAGTTCAAGGGCCAAGATCTATAGATACCAGTTTCTGAGTGCTCTGCTTTGAATTTTTTTCACCTAATCTTCCAAATACTAGTCTCCAGTGTGTTAATTCCAGCGTGAGCAAACCGTTTAATGCTGCTATAGCATCCAGGCAACTAACTGCCTTCAGCAGAATTTACATATATACTTCTTATTTGAGATACTTAGGTCAGGAATACCTTTTTTATGAGTTACAGTGTGTGTGACTAACCAGCTGTGCAAACCTTCTGGTGTGACATTTTAGGTGAGCTTTGCAGTTTGATCCATTCCAGTCCGGGTTAGTCTTGTTTCATTCTGTGCTTATACAGGCATAACTATTTTCAGAAACTACAGCCTAATACATTGAAAGAAAACTGGAGGCGTTTCTTTTTGTCTTGGCTGTCCTGGTTTGTGCACTGGAGCAGTTATTCCCTGCTTTGTGGGCAGCTGGGCTGGAGCTGGTGGAAGGGGAGAAATGTCGGAGATGGGTGGAACAGGCAGCAGCTCCGGTCAAAAGCCACTGTGCTCCTCCCATAAATAATCCCAGCTCATGAGTCAGAGGCTTAAGCCTTGCATAGGTGCAGCTCATGGCAATTAGTGCCACAGCAGGGTGGCCTCAGCTCAGCGTGGTGCTTCAGGTGTGCAGGGGTAAGGGAAATACATCAGGAAGTTGGAGTTCGATGTGAAGAGTCCTGGCAAGAGCAGTGCTCGAGACAGGTGTCAGAGGGGCTTCAATGAACAGATGGAAATGCTGGAAAAAGAATAATACAGTGCTTCTGATCAAAAGTGCTTTGAGAACTGTGGAAGAGCCGCAAGATTGTTTCCTCCAGGCTTGTAAACCCTCAGCTTCCCAGTGCTGAGCCAAGGCTGGTGAGGAGGGTTATGTGACGGGCTTGGGAGGTGAGCCAGAATGCGTTGGCTCACTGTGAAATTTCAGCCTCAGGAATAAGGCAGGGCTCTCCAGTTTGGAAGTAGCTGAAATCGAAGAAACAGCTATGAAAGCACAAAACCTGTGGAAATAACCATATTACCATAACCAGTATTAGTATTTGCGCTCAGCTTTGCTTAATGTCTCCTAGGGAATCAGTTTTTGTGTTAGTTGACATGTACTTGTTTTAACTGAAGGGCATGGATATCATCAAATCTTTCTTGCTTTTGATAACACCCCTACTAGGAGCACAGTTTTAGGGAGTAGTTTACCTTATTTTTCAGGTTTTGAGTGTAGGAAGCCCAAAGTCAAAGTGCAGGCTTTTTACAGCAGCAAGGAGATGGTTGAAGTTTTAATGTCACATCAAGTGTTGTGAGGAGTACACTCATCCATCTTACCTCTGCTGTATTAGAGCATAGAGTATGTGTGCAGCTGAAGTAAAAATACCCCAGCAGGAGAGAGATGAGATGAGATAGACACTGAGGGTGAAGATAATGGATTCCTTCAGAAGATTACTATAGACTGAGCTTCTCTATGAAAGGAGCTGAATTTTTTCTGCTGTCTCAGTTTATTTAAATGTACCTCAGAGAATGACTGTATGGGTTTTGTACACTGCTTGCAGTAAAGAGTTCGTACTAGAATGTAGCTGACTGAGTTTTTGTGAATTATTGAGGCTGTGGTCATAAAGATGGTTCTCAGTGGCCAGCAAAAGTTTCCAGTCTTCTGTATTCCAGGTTTATTTGCTACAGAGCATCTTAATTAAATGCAAAATACTTCATTAAAGTTAACTCCAGTGCTCTTATTTTTAAAATAACTGGAGTAAAAAATTCATTTTATATGCCATTTGCCTGTTGTGTCTTGGGACTAAATGGTGAGAATCAAGATTGCTCTAAGAAAGCACTTTGGAAGGAGCAGGAAACTATGATGAGTAGAGAGCTCCCATGTTTGTTCGAAACTATAATCTTGTGCCAGTGCTGGCTGCAGAACCCAGGTGGATTTTTACGGGTGCTAAAGCAACGAAAGTTGGGGGCAGTGGGAATTATATTTGAATATATCCATGTGTTTAGGTTCTGTTTCCACTAGCTTCTTTTATTTCAACTTACAGTGGGTTTGGTTTGTGTTTGCCCCTGTGGTTAGAGAAATAAAACAACCCCCCAACATTTAGAGGGGGTTATTTAGGAATTAATTTAGGAAGGTGCTCACTCTCTCTCATTGCATGAGTGTACACTGAGTTTGGAGTGTTATTCTCCTTTTGTCACAAAGCAGTGGAATGGTGAAGGTAGGAGTTCAACAGATGGCTCAGCCACATCATTGCTTGATTTTCTTGGATGCTTTACAAGAGTCCTCTTTGCTTGTCAGTGGCCTTGTTGCTTTCACTCAATATGAAAGAATTAATGCTTGTAGGGGCTAAGTTATTATATTACATCAGCGTGCCCGTGGCACAAGTTCCTGCTTAAATTTCAGTGCACATTTAATGAAAACTCTGTTTCCTGCTTCCCTGCTATCTAGGGAAATAAAAAACCAAACAACCAAACAAAGAAACCAACAAACTCTCAGTCAGGCAGAAGCAACTGTTCCAAATCTGTTTGTTGTTTATACATAAAACTGCTAGTTCATGTGGTAGACAAATGAGCAATCTATCATAAAGCAAACACCAAAATCAGTATCCTGGGTTATTGTGGTGGTGAAAAGTCATGTTATAAATACAGCTGAGTCCTCAGTACAAGAGAAAACAAAGGAGGTTTCACTTTTTAGGTCCTTAAAAACAAAAATAGATCTGCAGACACAGATTGCCTGTTTTTTCTGGGGGAAAAGGAATTTCCTTGTAATGGTGAAGCTGGGGGAAGAAAAGGAGGAGAATGGATTCACTGTTCAAGAGCACTTGAACTTGGTTTGGCTCTGAGTCCTGAGCAGTTTTACTTTAGTCAGAGAAGGCGTTTCCCACTTTGAAACATGACGTCTTCAGGAGCGTATGTTTGAGGCAGATGAACTAAAGGTAACTTAAGGCTGTATGTCAAAAAGGAGCAATTTTTTAGACAAACTAGCTTTATTTGGATTAAAAAAAAAAGTCATCCACCTGTCACCCCAAAGCTACTCAGTGCAGATTAGCATAACTCAGTTAATTTAAAGTGTAATCTCATTACAGTTTGTACTAGGGAATGCCATGAAATACCATTTACCTTTGCCTACCCTGGCTGTTCAGGGCAAGCTTGCAGTGGCTTCACCACTCAGCAGTGTGTAGATCCCTGCTTTTGTCATGAGTGCTTGAGCTCTCCAGTGATATTCAATATCCTTGTCAGGACTTAGTTGAACTGTGAGCACAGTTCTCAGTGTTGGATAACAGATCTCAGATTGTCACAGGACAGCAGTCAAGAACTGGTTGCAGGGATTTCATGCTTTGGTATAATTAAGTTACTGAAGGGCAAGTGATCATCCTCAGAAGTGCCTAGAAGTTGCTTCTGCTTGCAAGAAGTTGCTCCATTTATTTTTTATATGGAAAGAAGAGCTGGGACATCACTGGATTAGCAGTACAGTCACAGAGTCCAGCAAGCCTGTAGTAGTGTGATATTTGCTAATAACTTCCAAAATTGCTTTTAAGAGGGCATTTTCAAGAGTCATAGGTTCATTCTGTAATTCCACTATCAGCTTATATTGGTTAGCACTGGGGTTTCTCCATAGCTTAACCAAATGACTCTCTGGTGTGGTAGTAAAAGTAATAGTGATATGAAACTGTGGTGGATTCCTTGATTAAATTTCTCTGTCAGCCATTTAAATTATTTTGAGAGTGAACACATTTGTGGAATTACTTGTCTGCTCCTGTGACAGTGTGCTGGGACATGTGCCAGAAAAATTGGTCTCTCTTTTTTGCAGCTTCATAAGCCAGAGTAGAGCCCGGTTTTGGCTCTTAGGACCGTGAAAACGTGCAGTGAAAGAGAGTGTGGTGAACCTGAACTTGAATTGCATAGTACTTGTAGGCCTGGAGAGGAAGAAGGTAGAGAAGGAGGAAATCTCATGATTTAAAGAGTCAGTGTCAGTAAAACAGTGAAGAATTTTACACCTGTGTTTGTGTGGATTCAAGGAAACTGGAGAAACTAGCACAGGGACACTTGTTGTGTGCCAGGGTTTCCTGTGAATATCGAAATCTGATTTTTCTCATTTGACAGTTTTTATGGTTAACTCAGAAAATCCTTAATCTAATGCCTTCCTCTCAATTTAATGTTGGCATTCGGACTGAAAATCTGCTGTAATTTCTCTGGTATTTCGGCTGACATGCTGGAGTGGTACTTGCTGAAACACAATGCAAAATTCAGTGTTTTGTTCTGATATTGTAAATTTCTTTCAATAATCATTATTGGCTGAGTTGCTAGTGTTGATTTATTTTAATGTAAAAGTCACACAACGTAAAATCTTACTCAAGATATGCAGTCTGCATGTGTGATTTATTTAATTGAGGATTTTTGTTTTTCTTTGTACCCCCAAAATTAGAATTTTAGATTCATACAGGATTAAATAGCTACTTATTTCTGAAAATGTACATGGATATCTTATGGAAGTGTATAATGATGCTAGACAGTATCTATCTGAAGTTAACAAGTGATCTAAATTTCTCTGGGTTATTAAACTTGGAGATAATGCATTTTGAAAAGGTGATAAATAGTTTGGTGTGACAAGTAGGTTTGTATAAACAGAAAGAAACAGACTTGAATAGATTATGAAGAGCTGAGCACATGTATCTTCTAATAAAGGTACTCTAGAAGTCACCATTTCCTCCAAATTGTGGCATGATTTGCCTCATTCATGATATATGCTGGTTTTTCTTCATGTCTTGAAAGTTATTTATTTCATTGGTGTTTGCTGGAGAGGGGAGTGTTTCAGACCCAGTCCCCTTGTGAGAATGCAGGAGCTGGTTACCTCATTTTCCTGGCCTTGTAAATTTATGTACTTTATGTGTTGTAAGGAAGAACTCGCCCATCAGTCGCTGCCTTAGTTTAGTAGCAGTGAAACACTAGGTCTCAACAGCATTGTGGAATGGGGTTTGTGCCATTAAAATGCTCTCCATAAACAGTTTGTGGCCATTCTTGAAAACTAATTTGTTGCTGTTGCTGTATACACGCTGCTCTCTATGCTTTCCAGTTCAGGTGAGGGATAATGGGACAGCAAATATAAAAATTCAGACTGAAAATACAAGGTGAGGTTAACTTCATGGATTCAGTAAGCCTGAAAAAAGGCCTGGCCTCGTTAATGAATATGTATTTGGCACCTTTGAGGACTGGCACAGATGCTGAAGCTTTGGCCGTGAACATTGCAGGGCTTCAGCTGTGACACGTCTGGAGTCCCCGCAGCAGCATTCCACTGGCGCTCTCCACTGAGCAAGGAGGGAGTAAAAATAGCAATGGTAAACTTTCCAGCTCCGTGGCTCAAAGCTGGAGCCCTGGGGGGAGGAGGGATTCGGTATCTTAGGCTCATAATTAAAGATGCTTTGAGATAATACATAGTTTGCACACAGTGCTGTCAGCCAGAAGGTATGAGGTGCTTTGCATGGCAGTTGGTGCCATCATCGGTGTTGTATGAGGAAATTGAGGAGGGACGTGGCCCAAGCCACAGCCATACAGCCAGGCAGGTGAATCAGAAGTAGCTGTGTCTCATCCTCTGCTGTGCTCTCTGTCAGCAATATTCCCAGTCTCCTGTATCCCACTGATCTGCTGGCGTGACTGAGGTCTCTTATTACTCTGTGAAGGAATAATAGAGGAGTCTGAGGTGTGGGTTCTTAATAACCAGCTTCTGTGCACCTAGCTCATGGGGAGACCAGAATTGTTGGTAAACTTCATTTGTATTAACCAAGGCAGTAACACAGGGGGGGAAAAAACCCCAAACTACTGTTATTATAGACTGTGGAGTGTTTTGGGGCCTTAGCTAGACCTGGCCTGAAGCTCTAGGTACAGAGAGCTGTACTGCTTGTGAAGGTTGCTGGGGGGTTTTCTGCACAAATAAATGTAATCTGTAAGCCACAGAGTGTACCTGTGGGTTATTGAGAGTGGAATAGGCTGGAGAGCTTTGAGCTTTGCCACCTGTAGGTATTTGTGGGTAAAGGCGAGCAGAAATGTTTGCATCAATTATACAGCAGTAGCTGCAGTTCTCAGTAATGGAGTTCCCTCTGGGAAAAGAAGCATGCCTGCCCTTTTTTCTTCTCTTTTTTCCCCCTTTGTCAGATCAGGGTTTTGCATATGCCCATGGTAACTGAGTTGTTTCCTGCTTTGGCTTTGCTGAAGGCTGGTTTGTGGTGTTGCCCTGCTTGTTTGGAACTCTCTGACGGGCTCCACAGGAGAAGTCCCCAGGCATATCCAGAAATTTTACTTGGCTCTCCTGCTCCGTCGGATGGAGCTCTGTTTCCACAGAGACCAAAGCTTGTGTGTTTCAAGGAAGTTATTTTTAGGAGCTGCTGTTTAGCTGGTGGAAAGACTTTTTTCCTTAATAGGAGAGCAGACTGTAACAGGATTCCTCTTTTTCCAGAGTGCCTTTTGCCTTTTTGTACCATACTCTTTCCCTTTTCTGTGTCACCCAGTTTCCCTTTCATTGCTGCCTTCTTACCCATGTCTGCTCCTCCTCTCTTCTCTTTCACTTTCTGTATCACTGTTCCTGTTGTGCAAGGATCTGATACAAGGAAGTTTGAAGAGAGTGAGGGAGGGACCTGGCCTCTGCTTTAAGAATGTTGTGTTTTAAAGATAAAGCCCCCAGATGGGTTTGCACCTCAGCTGAGCAGTGCTTGCTGAATCACCACTGGAAATGTGAGGATGCAGAGAATCACAGAGCCAAGCCCTGGCCCTCAGCTCCGAGGACCTTGCACAGCTCAATTATTCATGGCCTTCGCTCATGAGTTGTCCTGTGTCCTTTGGCCTCACAATAAATAAATATTACATGTAGCTGTTTCTGCTGATGTTTGCGGTAAGCTCCATGTCTCACTTGCTGAGTGATGACCTAATGGTAAAGGGCTTAAAAAGATAAATCTGTTACAGTAACTCTTCTGTCTTGGAAAGGGGAAGTATCCCTAAATAATATGGACCCAGAGGTTCTTTTGATTGTCAGTCAGTAGCAATGTAAAGCAGAAAAGACATTTGCTCTAATAGGCTAAGAGTGCACTAACTCAGTGTCCTAATACCCTTTTACAGCCATTCATTTTGTCAAAATTGTCACTTTGCCTTTCTTTGGAGTTGGATGCTGAATAGTTGTAGTGATGAAGAGCTACTTCAAGTTTAGACATATCTCTGGGCTTTTTAAATGATGCTATAGACTGTATCTGACTTTAACTGGCATACTGTGAAACAGATTTTTCTCTAGATTACCTATTGCCCCAACAGCAATGTACTCCCCTTGCAATATGAGATGTTTTCAGAAACAAACATCAAAAGGAATGAGTCTAAAGCAGATCAGTGTTGAAGAAAATTGCCATGCTAAGGCAATTGGATGTGTTAAATTCTCTTGCCACCCTATGCTGTCCTGTTTTCCTGTGATTCTAATTCAAACATCTGTCTCCACATTCTGCTTGTATTGTAAACCTTTTAGAAAGGGAACTTCACATTTATCATGATACCCCAGTTCAGGATGGCATTGCAAAACCTACCAGCATTAATATCATTCCATGCCCACTGAAGTGCCATGCAGATGATCGTGTTCCAGTCCTGTTTTCTTGTATATCCCTGATGCTGATGCATTTCTGCCTGTGTTTAACATGATGCAACAGCTGGCTGATAGACTGGATGCATGCAGTGCCTTTGGGGTGCATGCCTCCAGCCCTCCCCACCCAGCAGCTGGGACAAAGCCTGTGAGGACAAGGCTTTGTTCCAAGGTCCTGCTGACCAAGCCAACCAGGCCCTGCTGTGTGCTGGACCATATCTAACACTCGAGGGAGAAAAAAGTCTGCTAAAAGAGCTGCACAGCATCTCTTTAAGAACATCAGGCTGTGGCTGTGGTGACAGACCGCCAGCATGAGCTGCTGCTTGGTTACCAAGAGGATAAAATTTTACTCCAGAGAGATATTTTTATACAGTTGCTTATTCATATAACAGTAGATGCCAAAAGCACCCTTATGCTCAGCAGTATAAAAATATTAAGAAAATTTCAGTTTCACAGAGGCTACAATCCAGTGTAGTTGTATTTCATCATGAAACGAGGCAATCTTGACAGCCTGTAATTGGACGATTATTACTGGATTATTCTTAGCTTTAATTATTAATTGATCTTTCTTCCATTGTCATTTTCTCTTTTGCACATACCAAATCATTTAGCTGCTTGAAAGTCGAGTACTCTTCAGGCCTGCTATACACCTTGCATTCAGTTTTGCAAGGAAATTGAAACCATTCAGGTATACATGGGGTATAGCCTAAACTGCAGGGTTTGATTTTTGTTGTCACAGCAGTGACCCCAGGACTGTAGATGGTGTAGACTGTCAAAAATATGTGTTTTACACAAATACTTTTGTACTAGATACGTGTTCTCTTCTGCATTCAATTATTCAGCTTGCAATGGGAGGTGGAGTTACAGAGAGAAATCTTCTGGGTAAATACTTTATAATTGAGTAACAGCTTTGATTTGCAGCTTTCCTAACAAGTTGTGGTGGCCAAATACTCTTCACTTCTTCCTATCCACTGTCACCTCCTCCTGTGCCCCTTCCAAATTCCTTTCTATTTTGCATACTTTAAATGAAAACTGAATTAGTCTCATTCTCAGCTTTTTTTTGCAGTGTGAGGCAGCACACAGGCTGGGACAGTTTTATACTGGATGGGAATATTGGGGAGCCATCCAGGACTCCCTATGAACCCTGCATTTTATGGAATGATGTATTTTTATAGTTACAAAATAAACTTGACACATTTTAAACTGGAAAAGAAAAATGAGGGATATTTTATACTGATCAGGAACTGGAAAAATGAATACACCTGTTGACATTGCTGTCACTAACAAGGCAATTTTGTCTTTTTATTCCAACTGCATGGAATGAAAGGTGGGCAGAGGAGTAACTGTCTTGTTTAATGGTGGAAGGGCTGTTAGCCTCTAGGATATCCAGCTGAAATTCCTGAGAGTGGCTCTGGATAGGGGGGAAGTCTAATTTATAATTTGCTGTGCTGTGGAGTGAAAGACAAGAGCTGTTCCTGAAGAAGATGAAGATTAATGACCAAACTGCCATTCCTTCTTTAAGGATAGCTCTCTTCAGCCTGTGTAATATTTGGGTTGTTTACTTTGCTGGACTGTTTTCAAATTTAAACTTGTAAGTTCATGTCTCCTAGGCATAGATTTTAAAAACCCACAAAGGACAGGAGGGATGCTTTGGGTTTTATCCTCCTCTGCTTTTGTTTGGTTGGTTTCGTTTTTGCATCTGTGATGTGAAATGTGTTTTGGCTTGGTCTTTTTTTTAAGGGATCTTTGTTTTCTCTGCAGGTATGGTGTTAGTCCTGAGAACATTATCCTGTATGGTCAGAGCATTGGTACTGTCCCTACAGTAGACCTGGCGTCTCGGTACGAGTGCGCAGCAGTGATCCTCCATTCTCCCCTGATGTCTGGGTTACGGGTAGCTTTTCCTGACACCAGGAAAACCTATTGCTTTGATGCTTTCCCAAGGTATGTATCAGTGCTGCAAGGGGGGTTTTCTGTACTCACCATGCTCTGTAGGTGTTTAAAAGGAACTGGTAGTAAGTAGATGTAAGGTGTAAGTAGATGCCGAGACTTGTATTTGTTCCGCCCTGGTGGAGATCCTGTAGGATCCTGATTTTGTGACCAAAACAAAGTCCCTGTCCCATCTTTTACCAGATTTTAAGCTTGTTTTAAGAAGCTCTAGAAAACTGTATACAGCTGGTTTTAAGACAAAACATTTGCTTTTATAGTCTAGTTTTCACTGGAAAAGCAATTGCAACAGACCTAGAGCACCCAAGTATTTGGGAATAGGAGAGGTCATGGAAGAGCAGATATTCTAGGAATCCTTTAGAACTTCTCATTTGATCCAGTTTAAGTTATGGGAGAATATGAGAGGGGAATCCAGTCTCTCTAAAGCAGGGCAGGGGGAAGCACAGGTAAAAAGCCTAGTGGTCCGTGGAAGTGAGAAGATAAAACAGACACTCACTGAAGTCTTGGGCAGAACTTGGCTTTGCTTCAGAAAGTCATGCTTGTGATAAGTTTAGTAAGGAATATTCATTGCATTTCTTATGTTTGTTTTATTTTGGTTGCAACAGATTAAAATTAGCAGCGGTGGGAGGCCCGTAGGTATAAATCTGTATGCCAGAACAGCTAGAAGGAATGGTGATGAAGTAATAGTGGCTCTCACAGTCCCCATGTTCAGAATCCTTTCAAATAGATTATTACTTAATTAATTAACTTGTTGGAGGTGCAGACTGAATTTGAAGCACTTATACTCCAGCTCATTCATCATCCTCAAACCTGAAATCCAATATTTACAAATGCTTCTGCGAGAGAGGAAAAAACAAAGCCTTAAACATAGCTCTGATTACAGAAGTAACAGTGATTAGCTGTTACCAGCCAAATCAAATAACAGTTTAAAAAAGAAAAGTGGGAAGAGGAACAGTGACAGCAGATGTGCTGTAGCACTTGAGTGTTTTGTTCTTGCCCTACTGAGCTGTTCATTGCTGTCAGTCTGACTTCCCTGGTACTGGGAGCAGTGAAAATAAACAGCAGTGCACTTTATGAATGTGTGCAGCTCAACTGTCTGTCTTCACAGTGGGAAACAAAATAGTTCTGTGTGCACCTACAGTGAGTTGCTATTATGTGCATTTTATGTTGGGACTCCATGAGAATTTGGTCTCTGTAGATTTTTCTAGCTGCAGAGCTGTGTGGCTGAGAATACTAAGTAAGGCTAATGTGCAGTTTAAATACTGCTTTATGAGTCGCTGAGTTGGCAATGGGATGCCTTCCAATTCTCTGCAAAATATAAATATTATCTGGCTTAATGGTCTGTGAATATATGTGAAAAAAAAACCTGTTTCATTATATGAATACTGAAGTGAAAGGGGTTTCCTACAATAAATGAGAACTTGGTGTCTAGCCACAAAAATTATGCATAAACATCTCTGTAGCTGTATGTAGCTGATAGGTCTGTCACAGCAGAACTTTCATGGCTTTGAAACTTCAGTTTATATAGCATGTGGATTATAAAGTATTTACATTTTGCTATGATACTAATTTTGGGATGAAAATTATGGGGAAAAACAAAATCTGCATTATTCTGATGCCTCTTTTATGCTGGGATTTTTTGTTTTCGTTCATCATAGTTGCACACAACTGAAGTTCCAGACAGGAAAAGTGAAATAGGCTGCATTTTAATTTTAAATAGCACCTTAAATGGCATGAAACCTGTGGGGGTTTTTTGAGAGGTATAGAGACAGAGACAAAAATGTATTTAGACTCAGCTGTTCACTGAATACCAGTGGCAGTTCTCTAGAATACTAAATGCTGAGGTTTGTAAGTGTGAGGCTTAGTGCTTCACTTTACATCTTTCTAGTTAACTTTATATTTTCATAAAACTTTTTTGAACCTGTTTTTAAGTCAGGGTAGGCTGGCATCTGTATTTTTAAAATCATTTTAAGCAGTCTTGATCATCAGTGGTCATGCTGAAATTGCATGCCTGCTTGTTCTTCAGGAGCAGGAAAATCCAAACACCTTTTATTAGCTACCATAAAGAAATAGATTTGTCCTCCCACCAAATCGAGTATTACCAACACTCATTTTTCCACATTCCTCCGTTTGTTGATGGAAGTGGAGCCAGTAGGAAGCTGGGAGTTCATTAGCACGTGGTGTCTGTACACAGATTTGGAATCACTGGTAACTACCAGAATGAAATGGCTGTCTGGAAATAAAAGGTGGTGCCTGTGTGAGGAGAGTCAGAGAAAGCTGCTGTTCACTGCTTGCAAGTTCATGTGCTTCATAATTGGGGTTTTCTGGCCTGACCTCTTAGGTGGGAAGGTGCCTTTGTCACTCTTCCCTTCCCTCAGAACCCGTTTTTCTGTGACAGGTAGTCCCAAGCTATATTGGTCTGCTAAGGGTAGCTGGACAAAAGGAAAAATATTACTCTAAGGTCACTTTGCAGTCACAGCTGGCAAAAAGGCTGGTTACATAAAGTGAAATTGTGTGATTTCTGTGGTTTGCAGTTAAATATCCCTGTGCAATGCTCTTCTCCCACAGTTTTCTATTTCTCTGTTTGAACTTAAACAATCAGTACTTAGATTGTTCTCCTTTAGCTGAATCTGCCTAATTTGGGGCTTCAAAGACAGGTTCAAGCTCCATGAGCCAAGGCTTTTTTTTTTTTTGTTTGTTTGTTTATGAAATCTTACGACTGGAATGTAGTTAATTAGTTCCTAAGCTGTTAAATTGGAAGGTGATAATGTGTCATGTGAGAAGAGTCCATGCTTGCAGAATGTCCCATGGGGTCTTACTTGCCTCACAGTGCTGTGTGTGATAGATAGAGTCACTGTTTTGCTGGGGGTTTTTTGGGTGCCAAACTTTATTTGCATGCTGCCCACTCAAACTTCTTGTTGTTAGCACTGGTGGGATGGTGGTGATGGCAGTGCAGGCTCCTTTTCATACAGTTTTTTTTTGGGAATGAGCCTTGTCCCATATCAGTTGTGCACAATTGCAATGGTCTGCAGCCATTTAAAAACACGCAGTGTTAACTGGGTTATGTGTCAATAGTTAAGCTTGCTTTCTCTAATGATGTGAAACTGAAAGCCCCAAACTGAGCTGTGTCTTTCTTTTCCTTCCCCCAGCATTGACAAGATCTCTAAAGTGACCTCTCCTGTGCTGGTCATCCACGGTACTGAAGATGAGGTGATCGATTTCTCCCATGGCCTGGCCATGTACGAGCGATGTCCACGAGCAGTAGAGCCCCTCTGGGTGGAAGGGGCTGGGCATAATGACATAGAGCTTTATGCACAGTACTTAGAGAGACTAAAACAGTTCATATCTCATGAACTTCCCAACTCCTGAAGAAGCCTACCTGATTTTACCTCAGTTACTGTGAATGGAAGAAATTACCTGGTTTTGCACATGCTTTAACTGGATAGCTGTAATAGCTTTATACTATGAAGAAATACCCTGTCTTGAGGGTGTTCTAATCAAACATCTGATGAAATTTGTCTTTTATATCTGGAAATGATTCTACTAATGCACACAAATATGGTCAACTACTGTAATTCCAACAATTTTTAGCTTCATTGCCCTGAAGGAAGTGGGAATCCTAGCTGCTTATGGGGACACTTTTTACCTAGTGCTGTATTAATCGAAGATCAGTTTTCTCTGTCTCACTTCAGATCATTTATAATTCTGTCCTACAAAGACTTTTTCCCCATCGTGTTCTCAGCGTGGAGAACACAACTGTTATGAGCTACAGCTTGTTCTGAACAATCATGGGTTCTATCTAAGGGAGTACTTTCTCTGTGAAGTTTCTAGCTGTGGTATTGTAACTGGAAAGTTATTGTGATGAAGTTCCCCCTCCTCCCTTCTAGTGTTCTTTTGTTAACTTACTGATCTTCCCAAGTAAATTATTTAAATATACTTTTACCTGAAAATAAACAAACTACTATATGGGGCTAAACTCTGTAATGACCTCTCCATTACTTGTATAAACATAACTGGAATATTCTTAAAGGATCTAGGGACAAAACTGCTTTTGTTTAAAAATAAATGTGTAAATTTACTACTAGAAAACTCATTTTAATATTCAGATTGTCTGAATAATAGCCATAACAGACATTTCCTTCTGTAAAGCATTCCTGTAGACTTTTTAAAGTACTGTACATATTTGAATTTACATTGTGCATAGATTCTTAATTGGTAGTTTTAATTTAAGTCTAGTTACAATAAACTGCAAAATTCTGGTTTGTATATGATTGAATACATTTTGTTAAAATATGTTTTTATCCCTATATTATTTTGCTATTAAAGTTTTATAAAGTTTCCAGGACAAAAAAAAAAAATTTACACATTTATGTTTTGATGAATTATGTAACTAAATTTTCATTGAGCTGATCTTTTTTTGTTTAGAAGTAATTTGATTCTTTGACACTGGAATCGCACAGATTATGCATCAGAAATGCAAAACACTTAAAAATTGTTACACTACTAGCATAGGTCTAATTTTTCCAAATTTAAAGGCCTTAAATGTACTGTAAGCCTCAGATTGTTGTATAAATTGATCGCGATTGATTGCAGTTTGTGTCCTGTTGCTAGAAAGCAACACAGTGATTGTAATGGAATAAAGGATGCATGGATTAGAGCTCGCTCAAGTTTGGAATCTTATTTGGTGCATAATTCTCATACATGAGGGAAGTGTAAAAACAGATTACTTGATAGAGTAACCTGGGTGTGTAAATCAAATATGCAAGAGGTTGTGTTTAAATGGTGTTCAGCTGGTTCTAAGTAATGAAAAATCGTGATTCATTGCCTGGAAGAAATATTTGGACATAGTTATTATGAATTTTTATAACAGGCCTGCAGTTAATTTTCAGCACTGCAAGTGTGTATTGTCTTTGATTATTGCCTTGGTCCTTGCAAAAGGGGAAAAACTTGTCTTTTTTACTTTCAGTGAAATGAGGACATGCATCCTGGTCCACGTCACCTGGGTCCTTAGACTCTGGATCTGGGCACCTGTATTGTCTAGTTGTGAGTTTTAACTGTCCCCCAGCAGTGGGGCTGATGCCTCTTCCAGCCAAAATTGTCAGGTTTTGCCTAATCACCACCTCAAGCTCAGCACTTCCCTCCTGTATTTTAAATAAATAGGCAGATACTTGTCTGATTTTGTATATATTTACTGTACCTTCATAAATCCACAGTGGTTTTCTTCCATTCCTACATTGTTCTCCCTGGGACTGTAGCCCTGTGGAAACCAAGCTGCTGTGTGTGGTACAGGTATTCAAGGTAACATTGAAAGGGTCAGCCTGTCCATGGAGTGACTTGGGGGATTTTTATCTAATTAGCTCTGGTTTTTTTAGTACCCACATTGAACTTTGTGTTGCTCTGAAACTTCAGCCTGCAGCCTTTCTTCTCCTCATGACCCCTTGTAGCTACGCTTTTATTTTAACAAACTGATGCTTCTAACCTTTTCCCTATAAACTGATTTTTTGATTACTACTTTTCCAACTCCTCCAGTCCTTTTGTGCCTTGTCTTTGCATTTGCTTTGTTTTTTGCCAGTATTTCTCTGTTAATGAGAACCCTGAATATGAATTCAACATTGTTATTTACGTCCCATGGTCTCCGCGCTTGCAGCCCCAGTTCACGGTGTTGTGGCTGAACATGGATTTCCACTTGTACTATCTTTTATTTGCCTGAATTCTTGCTTATCTAATTCTCAGAGGGGCCTCACTCTTCTGGCTTCTGCATTGTCTGGTTTGGTTGGTGAAGTTCATCTGCATTAAACTAACACAGATGTTTTGCTCTTAATTAAAACGTTAATGACCTATCATTGATCCACTGGTATGGATCAGCTTCCCTCTCTTTTAATTCAGTAATTTGTTAACCTGTTTGTTCCCTTAAATAATTTTCCTTGTAGCCCTATTCTTGTCCTATAGTCCTTAAATGAATTCTGAAATTTTTATAATTTTCTGATGTATGCTCTGCACAAAGTAAATGCTAATGGTGAGCTGCTTTGTATTGTAAACTTGTATCAAAGTTTCAAGCATTTCAAAATACTGCTGATCAACCTTGTAGCTATTAGTTGGAAAAATGTGGCCAAGTCGTGAAGATGCAGTTTCATCTGTGACAGTGGATTTCAGGTCTTCATTTTTTTAAAGAAAAAAAGTTTTAATTTTTTTTCAATATTTTAATTTTTAAATTATGGGAAAGGGGATGATATGAGGTTGTGAAGAACAAATTTTGGGCTACATATTGCTGTTCCAGCAAACTGCTAACATTCTGTAATTTAAATGTATAATGTGGGCCTTTACAAGAACTTGTTATGCATATTTTAGAGCTATCAAGGTGTCACTGTAAAAATGGCTCTGTGTGCCTGGATAAATTATGCAACGGGTCTCCCAAAGGTGTGAGTGATCACTGACATTTTGTTGTTGATGAGGATGCTCTGTCCATTTTTCCTGTGTGACTGACCATTTTTGTTCGTGTAGTACAGCCACGGCTGATGTACGGCTTGTTTGCAGGAAGGTAAGATGCGGTACATCTGTTTGCTATCAGTAGTTGTCAAGTGTTTGTACTTCAAAAAAGCCAGAGAAGAGTATTTGTTACAGCTTCAAAGGTGTCATTTTCCAAGGAGTCTGATATGTATCCTTTTAAAATTTATGTAACTGTTATAAATTTGACTTGTGCTCACATGGAGGCCTGTTACCTGTGTTGCCTCTGCTGCGATTTTGTTCCTCGTTTTTCCATCCATGTCCCTCCTGTAACTTGTGCCAGCTCTGCTCGGGGTGCTGGCCCTGGAACTCCAAATACCCAAACCTGTATTTATGCTTAGCATTGTACACATCCATAAACTCTGTAATGCAATTGCTTTTTCTAAATGGTGCTAAACATAGAAGTAGAGACTCAATGTGTTTGTTTCCTCTGGTTATTTGTTCAGCCGTAAACCTTGATTGTTCTCATTTGGAAAACGTTTTCTTCCCCAGGTCTATTCTTGTGAATGCAAACTAATAATCTCAGTTAAGCCCATTTGACTCATTTCTGTATATCCTTCTGTGTGGAACTCTCCAAACATTTTAGCTCTGAAATTTCTCGTGTTGCAGATGCACTCGTTTGTACCCTGGCACTGGGTAAGGGTGGGGCGGCTCTTCGGTGGTGGGCACTCCAGTGTTGGGAATGAGGTCAGGCACAGAAACTCCCTGCTGGCTCTGTGTTGCTTTCCAAGTCCAGTGGTAATACTGAGGTCAGATGGGTGTGAATGTCAAAGCGGGACGTTGTACTTGGGTCTCATAACTTTGGTACAACAGTAAAAAGCAGGAGCTGGTCCTTGCAGCAGGAGAGTGAGCCTTGCTCCTTTGCCTCTGCCGCTGTCTGGTTTTGAAGACGGTTTCTGCAGTAATCAAGTTAATTTTGCAGAAAGTGTAAGGGTAACATGTCTGCTCTCTTAAAAAAAAAAACCCTCCAAGAAGACCCCTACACCCTTAGTAGGTCAATTATAAATTGCTTTCTGGTTCCTTTAAGGGTAAAGGTGTTTTGGTCTGGGTGTCCTCAGAGCCCGGGGCTGCGGGGCTGGGAGCGCATCACGTCTCTTTCTAGAGTAAAATCGTGTTCTGGCTGTCCCTGCGGGCTGTGCTCGCTCTGCGAGGGACGGGGCTGTGCTTCCCTCGCTCCAGAGGCCGGAGCATCCCCGCTGCCCCGGCCGTGCCCGCGGCGGCTGGGACCGCCCCAGCCCTTGTTGCGTCCGTGGTGGGATCTCCCCTGGCTCCGCGCCCAGCAGCGGCCGGGCTGCGCTGCGCTGCGCTCGGCAGGGCTGCCCAGGGCCCCCGGTGCTGCCGCGGGGGCTGGCGGGGGCTCTGCGGGGCTGCCCGGCTGCTGCTGCTGCTGGTGGTGATGGTGATGGTGAGGGCGGTGATGGTGGAGAGCGCTGCGGTGAGCGGGGACGCGGGGCCGGGGCTG
>VZTH01014093.1:0-195956 GCA_013397815.1 Aleadryas rufinucha
AGGGATCAATAACCAATAGGAGAGCAAATACTAAGAATTGTGCAATTTAGAACCAGTGACCAAGAATTTCTGTGTGGTTTTTGTGCATAAATATGTGAAGAGTCTGGTAAAGAACCACGTGGGATGGAATGATTTGCGCTGCACAACCTGGGCATGGGATCAGCTGCAGAGATTACGACACCTTTTTGCTGCCCCGCGTGCTCTCAAGGGGTGAACGCAAGCTGCCCTTTTCTTCCGGGTGTCCTCTGCTGAGCAGAATGAGGAAAAACCCCATTCCGTGTTTCCTTGTGTCTGCAGCCCACAACATCCATTCAGAACTGAGCACTTTCTGAAAACCATGCTGGATGACTGTTGTTATCAGGAGGAGGTTTGTGATCAAGGGAGGAAATTGTATTTGGATAGTAAATCAAAGCCTCAGAATTCTTGATTTCTGTCCCATTCCTTTTCAGGAGGTTCCACTTTGGTTTTCAGAGTGCCACCTTCTAAGCTTTTGTGTCCTCCTTTCTCTTCAGCCTTTCTCTGCCTGCTCTGTTTCTTTCCTAGTGTCTATCTGTACCCGTGGCAGCTCCAGCCAAAGACCATCAGCGCATCATTTTTTCCCAGTCCATGTGCTAAAACAACCCTTGACTAAGTAATGAAGGCTGGTTTTGAAATGTCATTGTAAGATCTTGCTGCGCTTGGGTTTTGGCCCTTTCAGAGCTTTGCCTTAAAGGGCAGGAACATCTTCTCCTGGCCGGAAACTGGAATTCCAGACCATTGCACTGTGTGCCACAGATCCCAGAGGGTCTCCCTTTGCTTAAGATGGACATGAATCTTCAGAGACCTTTTAAATGAATGATACCAAGCAATACTGAGAGATAAACCCCAGTTTTTGACTAGTAGGAAAATGTACCTTAAAATCAAGTTTGTAAGAGTGATGCCACATGCTTCCCCATGCTGTTACACAAAGATGGACCCAAGTATGAGGCAATTCTGCTATTTTGTGTCTATTTACATCTTGGGAAGAATGCTGAGGGCTCCACCTGGATGGCCAACAGTGGAGAAATAGAGACTCATGTTGCCGCTTTGAGATGGGCTACACTTAAAAATAAGCAAATTCCACCCTTCCTCATGAGTGCTTCCCTTATGTAGACACTAAAACAAGCCATGGTGGCTGCTAAAGGAAAATTTGCAAGTATTACTTTTCTAATAATCAACATGAATTCTTTCAAGGATAGTTCAACTAGCTATTAGTTCAGTTATCTTCCACAACACAAACCCAGGCTCAAGCTACATATTAATCAGAAGAATCCAAGAGATGTGGCCAGATTTAATATTCTTGATTGTCCCACGGCAGTTGCTAAGAGATACAGCAGGATGCATGGAAATGCATAAACACTCCCCCTCCCACTATTTTTGCTTAGTAAAGTTAAGATTACATGAGAAACCATCAACTTTCTGCCCAAAATCTTAGCTGAGAAACGTATTTCTGAGGTCTGGGAAACAGGCTTAACTCTGAGGCTAAATTTTAAGGAGTCAAGAAGCTTTTTGTACTTGCTTCAAGTCCAGCTTTCACAGGATTAGAGCAGGAGACTGCTAAAAATCACTTAAGGGGGAGAAAGTAAAAATTACCATAGGTGCACTTACTGTATCAGAAAGCAAAAAAACCCCAAAACACTGTAAACATTTAAATGTTGGAAGTGGCTTTGTATTTTTTTTTGGTGTAGCATTAGTAAAAATACTCTCCTCTACCCTAAGCTTGTGCACTCATCCTATGATGTGGACACAAGGCACATTCAGGAGAAGTTACTGCTGTTCTGCTTGTCAGTGATGTGCTTCCTGTTGTACGGATATTTTGATTTATACGTGATTATTTGACATAATGTGCAGCAGTTTCCTTGGTAGGAGTCATGACTATCTCTGAGCTTATTAAAAGTAGAGAAGAAATTAGTCTGAGAGACAGGTTTATTAAGGAAATGAATATCCTTTACGTAAAAAAAGCAGACTTTTTATGGTGCCTGCTTTAGCTCATCCTCTGTCAATTTAGCTTATAAAAACAGATAACTCTTACTATAGTCAGGAAATATAGATATTTTTCTGTAGTTTTCAAAAATCCTTTTCCACCAAGTATTTTAAAGCCTGAAATTGAGTTCTAACAGCCTTCATTAAAGATGTTGAATACTATTCACAGTGAAAGAAAATGGGGCCAGAACTGTTTGCATCAAGTATTTCAATGTAGATTTACAAAGCATCCCTGTAAGCTCTGGCAGCATTCCCAATTATTTCTTTAATTAACAGCACTCTGAAATAATTTCCTTCTAGAAAAGAATAGAAATGGAAAAAATACTGATTAGTCTGTGCACTAACTTTTCCTAGTGGCTCCAGTACCCAGTTTTTGGAGTATACACACCAGCTCAGTGCTGCTCAGGCTGCTACACCTCATCTTCTATGTTGTCTTTTCAAAATTAAATGAGCAACCTTCTTAATGAAGTTTCGGAGGTAGGTAGTGATGTTTTCTTCTAGAGGCGAGTGACACAGTGCTTTTCTTGACCAAACCATATAAAAAGAAAACCATTGCTAAAACACGTGGAAGAATTCGGTTTTAGTGGTGAGATTAAGGCTGTCCATCTGGCAGTGGCCAGGAGTCTAAACTAGGTTACCATTTCCATGCAATAATCTTACCACTCTGAGACATTGAGTAACCTAGTGTACTTTTATTAAGTAAATGGAAGCAGAGGTTAATGAACATTTATTGGACCAACTTAACACCTTGAAATCACAGGCATCAGTCAGACTGAGAGGCAGCATACTGATAAGATCAAGTTTTCTTTACAAATCTATGAGCCCCTGTACAAAAATAAAGTATAAAAGGGGCAAACAGAAACATTTGTTTCTTCCCAATCCCAGGGCTGCTTCTGAGGTTACATTCTGCATAAATTTAGAGAAGTCCATGAGGCGCTCTAAATTATGCAGGTGATATTTACAGTACCAGGAGGACCTTTCTCCACTTGGAGATTGAAAAAAAATAAAAAACTGTAACATCAGCTTTGCACCTGCACGAGCCTTCCCCCTATGCAAGTGAAGCTTCCAGCTCTATTTCTGGAGCCTTTTGCCCTCTATGTACCACACAAACAAGAGAGACGCTTCAGAAGGGTTTGAGCAGGGTGGGAGGACTGGACAGACTGAGAAGACCTGGGCTTGCTCTGTCTGGGACTGTGCTGACATCTGCTCATGGAGCTGACTGGGTGCTGTGGGTCAGCTGAACTTAAAGCCTAGGGGGGGTTTCCAATTTCATCTTTTGCTACTGAAGGTTCCAAGGAACAGTCTGTGGCAAAGAAGAGGCAAGACAGGATGCTAACTATGTGCTTTACAGTTTCTGTCTCTTGCTAAAAGGTTATACAGTGAGAATAAAAGAAACAAAGCTCTCCAGGTCAATCTTTCTACTGTGTAGCATAAACTGAATGGTATTTCCACTTAAGAGAAGGAAAGGTATTAGTTACATCAAATCACTGCTTATTGTCATCTACATAAGGCAGAAGCACCCTCATGGGCCTTGTGAGTTTTCTTTCCTTATGAGCTGGATACACAGAAAACTCCAAAAAATTCACATTAACAGAGTCAAAAGTGTGTAGTTAAAACATTTATGATGGACTATACTTGAATTATCAAAATTACTTTACCTGTTTAATGCCATAAACATTTGAGATGAAAAATGTGTCACTGAAGTCAGACACCAATGCTCACCAGAGACGTTTGTATTTCTAACACCAGAAACACTTCACTGCTTGATTTTCAGTAGGTCTTCCCATCTTTGTGCTTTGCTGGGAAAAGAGGTAGTTCTGAGAGTGAATGAACTTGTCACTTTGATGAGCTCAGCCAATGTGGACTCACCACTGCAACAGCTGCCTACAGGACACCAGCTACCGTTCACCCAGGACTAAAATGACACAACCACTTGAAAAATTACCTCTTACTCACTAAATAGTTCACGGTTTGAATCATCCCCTTTTTCAGGGGCTAAACCCAGAACAGATGAGCTCCTACAATTACTCTGACAGTTCCCTCTCGTTTTCCTCTTGCGCACATGAGGCTCACGCTGACTCTCTCATCCATTAGTTCCCATAAAACTACAAACTCAGGGGACTTGGGTACAGCTCTTGTTTTGGGATGCAGCCACACAACTGTGATTCCAGCTGTGGCATTAAGGGCATTGAGCAGGTGGGGTAAAGTGATGGATCCAGTTCCCTTCTGTGGGCTGCAAGCCGGGCTGTGAATGCTGCAGGAAATAAACACCTTTGCCTGCCCTGGCTGGGTGGGAGGAGGCACAGCCAGACTGAGATTTCACCTGTCGATTTTACAAGAATTGTAAACAGATTTGACCACCCAACCTGCAGAAGGAGTAGGCAGGTGAAAATTAGCAACCAGAATTACCCCTGTGAGGAAGGTTCAACCATGAGAATTTCTGATTGCACATCCAATGGTCCCGAACAACTGGAACAGCCCACAGACCAATTACAGCTGATAGTTCCACTTGGAGGAAAAATCCTGAACCACTATCTTTTTAATATAAACACTAAAATTCATACTGTACAACAGCACAGCCAACCAAACTTTGAGGAGAAGTCATTTTAAGGAACAGTGTATTTCTGACACCTAAAAAGAGGTGGCAATGCCTGCTGCCTTTAACCATTTTCAGAGAAAATGCAAATCATGTAGGCCAGCAAAAGCATGAAGGAGGGAAATGAAGTGCCAGCTCAATCCATGGTTACACTTCCTTAGTTGGCTCTGCTCTAATTCCAACTTTTTGGAAGCCTGTGCTGATCCAGGAGGAGTAGCACCCCTGGGACAGACTGCAGGCTGTGCCCCTACCAGGGCTTCCCTTACAGATTTTAAGACACTTTTCCTCACTGCACGAGTCACTGATTTGTTCTTGAAACTACCTGTGATGAAATGAAGGACCCAAAAGCATTTAATTGTTGAACACATAAAAGGAAGTATATTTAAAATAAAAAAAATTGGTCAGACTGTAGAGTCAATTACCATTTTTAAAGGAATTTACAGGGCTGTTGTAGATGAGTCTTTTGGAATAGTCAGTTTATCGCAATGTCTAAACTGGTTTCTTCATTGCACAGTATTTTCTTTTAAAATGTGTGCATCTTTAAACAATTACATACATATTAAAAATCAGCATTTCTTTGCTTCAACTTAATTAAAACGTTAATACTCTCAGACAACACAGATCTGAAATGGTGAAACCAGTAATTGCCCCCTCCCACCTTACAACAAATTAAATTGAGACAAAATTACAAACACATTTCACTACATGATTATTATTAATAAAAATCAGTTTTTCTTTTTTTTTTTGTTTTTTTTATAAAGTTGCCCAAAATGCAAGGGATGTGCATAGGTTTACAACTTAGTCAGAATAATATTTTGCTTTATTCCCTTGGGTACGTGTTCCCATGAACGGAATGTACTTTGCTGTAGATTACAGGTTTTATCAACACAGATACACCAACGGCATGAACGCTTGCGACTGTCCACATGCATTAAGAGTCAAGACCCAATTTCAAATTTCTAAAACTTTTACAGAGTTCTTCAAAGAGACAGTATCACATTATCTGGATGTTACACAAAAGTACTTAAAAATACTATCCTAGGAGAAAAGAAAAAGCGCGAAAAAAAAAGGCCTTTAAAATTAATGAATTTGTTTTGTAATCACTAGACTAAATAATTCAAATAAATAAAGGAAAGCAAAGTATTCCAATCCATAAAATCAGACTCTAAAAAGAATGTAGTGTTCCACCCCCAAGTTAAGGTAACAGAATCATATTATTATTACTATTAAAATAGATTATAGAAAGCAGCATCTATTTTGTGCAGTTTTTAGGGGCCCTTGAAATAAAAAGCTATGATTTCCAAAAATATAACATTCCAAAGGACTGAATAATACATATATTTAAAGATACATTTTATTAAAGTTTAGGAGAAATGATAAAAAAAAGATACTGTCTCTTTAAATTAGTGTTTCATCTTTTTCTCCCCCTCCTCCTATCTATTCGGACATGACAATAATTATATTTTAGGTCACACTACATCTAGGTAGTCTCTAGGGGCCAAGACCTGTTGACACAAGGTCAATAACGAAGAGGTTTTCCATGTATGAGGTGGTTCCAAATAATGACAGGTTTGTTTTTTTTTTTCTCCTCAATTCTCTCATTCCCGGTCTAGTAGACCCAGGAGACCGGGACCCACTGGGAGGCCGTACACACAAGCTCGATGGCTTCCTCCAGGTGCCTGATGGTTTCATCAATCTCATTGTTGATAATTGTTAGGTCAAAGTAGTGTGCATATGTTCTCTGTAAGATTTCGGACTCCTTCTGCAGGCGCTGAAGGGATTCATCCTGTTCGTCAGCCGGGAAACAAAACGGGAGAAAAGTTGGATCATTTCGTGCTCTTCCACAACAGATACTCAGCTGAGAAGGAAATGGGCAAAAAGGCCTCAGGGAGGTAGAGGTGTTTTAGCTCTTCCACCTACAGCTATGGGAATCACAAAGGAGAAAGGGCAGTTTCCCTCTGGAAGCTGACACTCAAACAGCACTCGGTTAATGACATTCTTGGAGACAAAACACAGCTCTAGTGTTAAAAAAGCAGGGTAGAGGATGGAAGCTTGGAAAAGCAGCAATGGAGACCATATGTGAATAAATCAGACACGGTGCACAAGTAAGAGCTATTGGGCCTACGTCCCAGTGAGAACAGGAGAAACGGGGGGAGAAGGGAGAGGGTGTCTGTCAGGTATTAGCTGTTCCCACTTTTGGTAATGTTTTCTGTTCAACACCAATCTTCTGGGTCTACTTCCTTTAACAACAATTTTCTGATAAGGAAGTTCTCACTCCACATTACTCCTCTGTGGTTTCTATCTCAGAGCAGGGCGTTTCCAGCCCCTCTCAGTGTGAGATCCTGGAGGTGAACCAGGCAGCCTGGACATCAGACCTTTGTTAGGAAGGTCTGCCTGCCTGAGGGAGCTGGATGCAAAAGGCTTCTTCCCAGGGCTCTGCAGCAATTTTAAGTTTGAATTCTCTTCCTGCAAATTTCCTTATGAATTAAAAACAAAAAACAACAAACCCATCTGCTGTTTTCAGAAACCTTGAAACAGCCACAGGAAAGCAATCAAGTCTTTCCTGTCCCACAGGTTTGGGGTGGATATGGTGCAAAATGACTCCTGCCGCTCTGCAGTATCCATAGGCTCATCCTACTTGATCAGTCAGCTGGGATACACTTTTGTAAACAGAGTTTTAGGCTGCAGAAAGTACAGACAGTGCCCACAGCTTTTTCACTAGAAATTATTCTGGACACAGAATTTTATCCAGCTGTTAAAATGACCTCCACCTTTTTTTTTTCTTTCTGTTTCAGCTTCCCAAGTATTTGTAATCACAGTGACAAGTAGCTGTGGAACAACAGCTTTCAGGTCCTCTGAAGGAAACAACCTACTCTGAGACAGTTCTCCTTCCCAGGAGCAACGAAACCAGCCACTTCTGGAGAAGTTGTCTGCCAAAGTTACAGTTCTGCTTCTCTCCTGAAGCTGCAGCCTCAAATGGGGAGGGGGCTGTGTGGTGTGGTTGCCTTTACTTGAAAATTATTACAAACTTCTTTTCAAGTCAGGCAAATACTCCTCACATGCATTTCTGTACAATGGATGTGCCCTGGATGGGCCATGATGCACCATCAGCAACTCCTGGAACTTCTTAGAAAATTCCAGTGTGTGCAAATTTAATTTATGCTATTAACAAACAGAAAAATGTGGATCAACACTAGTATTAAATATTTTTGTGGAATATTTCATATGGCCTGATGTCTTTAATCCAAAACCCTAGTTAGGTAAACTTCTAACTTCTCATAGATTCCAGGAGACATCAATTTGTATCAGCTGAGCATCAAGCCTTTCCTGCTTAAATTAACCTACAAAGGAAGGTCAATAACTTGTCATGCAGAATATTTTCAGTGCTTTAAATGTATCCTGCTAAGATTAATTTTATATTTATAGTCTGTCTCGTCCAAATCATATTGCCCCTTGAAAAGAGTTTTAATCTCATGACACAGGGCTAACACTACCTGAAAAGCCCCTGGAAGCCTTAGAACTGTTAAGTCCTTATGCAGATTTTGACTTGTTATTCAGATTTCCCATCAGTGTTACTTTTACCTACAGGTATGGACTTTTCTCATTAGAGCATCTATCTTACTGTGACTGACAATGAAAATCTGAAAATCTTACAGCTATCTCATCTTAAAAAACCCAACTGGTAAAGTTTACCTTGCACACACAGATGTCACAAAAGTAAGTGTTTCAAAAATTCATTAAATTTCAGTATTTTTCTGATTTAGCTTTTCCTAGATGCAACTTTACTGGGATCAAAGTGATCTGTATTTTGGAATATTTAAATTTCCCAGTCTGTTAGAAATGTAAATCATCACTTCTTTCATATACTTTTATGGGCAGTAATAACTTTGGGATAGGCCATTGCAACAAGTTTCAAATGGGTTCAAACTTTCCTAAGCTCAGCAACAGGAAAAGAGATTAAAAGTTCTTGATTTTTGTTTCATTCTGGAACTAAATTTCACCCGTGTTTGTGACAGAGTATCTATTTGTACATGTCAGACTTGGCTGTTTTCTCCGAGTCCGCAAGACTTAAATACCAAAATTCATCTTTGAAGCTAGCTGTAATCAAAGTATTTGCTGTAGTAAGTTCCTCTCAATTCCTCTGAAATGTCCTAATTAAATTTTGCATACTGAACATCAGGAAATTCTTCAGCAGTTGTACTCTCAACAGTGTCAAGAAAGAAGATACTCATCAAAATGTTCAGTGAGCTACAGACAAACGAATGGCCACCAGAAATTTAACATTTGTGAGCACAACATCTGCCTTTTCTTCTTCCCTCAGCTCTTGTGCAATAGGCATTTTATGTGGGTCTTGTTGCAGTGAGTTCATTATTGGATCAGACTTTTTCTTCCTAATTCAGTTCACTTTCCTAATCTTCTCTCCTTTTCCACCACAGCTACAAGGAGTGAAAAATGGCTTTATCCATGAAATACCCCCATGTACATAAAGGCCACCAGTGGCACCTTCACTCTCTGAGGGATGGGTTTTTTTGGCCTGAAAGTACATAGGACAAACAGCTGCCACTTGAGGCAATCAAAGCCCAGCCTGACAAATTACTAATATTCCCTTCTAAGCCTTCAATGTGTAAACACCATCAGACCTTTGCCAGTTTTGCTTCAACAGAGAGAAATTCTCAATTTAAACAGCTGGTGAACTCCACACTTCCTAAGAAAAATTCTTTTTATTCTTTGGCTGTAGGAAGGGAGGAAGCACAGCTAAAAGTCTGAAGAATTTGGCTCAATAAGGTTTACATCAAACAGATGGAGCCTGTCATCTCCTCTTTGCTGCTGTCTGGGCAATGGAGGCAGGAACAGCTGGAGGAAAGAGGAACCACCCCAAGGTTTTCTGATATGCTCTCTCCTCCCTCTGTTTTAGCACAACAACCATCTGATTTAAGCTCCCCCTGTGATTAGACAGAATCTCTGGGAGATTCCCTGTATGATTTACACTGGTCTTGTGCTTTGCAGAATTGCTCACAGTGCATTTCTGTATTCTCTGGAAAGGATAATATTTTGTCTCCTGACTCTTGCTGTGTGGGCCTTGATTACTGAGACATTTTCTGGGGTCTTTGACAGGGTAAAGTGTCTCAAGAGAGACACTGTTAGGATCAGGCCTCTGCACTGATTTTACCACAAAGTTCAGATATACATCTGTAAGAGTAGAAATTTTACTCTATAGTCTCTTTTTTCACTAGCAGATAATTTTAGGGTTGATATCAAAAGTCATTATTACATTAAATTTTGACTCCAATGGCAAAAGTAATGTTGAATGGGAACAAGCATTTCTACATTCTATAACTACTGCAATAACCAGGACTACCTTGTGAGCCCCTAGTACTTACAGGCAGTTTTCTGCACCATTTTGGCAGCTATGTACAATTAGTACGAATGCAGGAAAATGAAAAGAAAAGCAAAGATGAAATTTAAGAAAACATGGGGAGGGAAAAAAGGACAGTCATTTACAGAAGTGTCCTCAAACAGTGCAAGTAAAATAAAACAAGGCACGGCAAGAGGATCAACAGAAAGGGACACTCATTATGCAAATGAACCTTTCAAAAAGGAAGCATGAATGGGAAATAGGATACACACACTCCTCACCCTTGTTTGCTGCCTTGCAGGCTGCTACCACACAGACACACTTTGCTTGTCTGCCCAGAAAACCTTGGAAAACAGGATTCTGTGTTTGGGTAATGTCTGTTGCTATTACCATTGCCTGTCCCTCCCTTTCCTTAACTTTAATTGATTAATAAATTAGCATGTTTTGTAATTGTGGCCTTGATTCAGCAATTCATGTGCCTGGATGAAACCCTGCAGGCACAGAGACTTTTGTCACAGGAGCTTAAAATAAAGGCAGATTTACAGCATGAATGCAAATATTTAGAACATAACACTTTTACTAATATTTCTTTGGCATGAGCAAGCATTTCCCCACCACTACTATAAAAGGCACATTTTTGTTCTCTTCCCAGTGTATGAGGGAAAACATTTTCTCCCTCACAAGAACTGTCCCAAGTATCTCTGTATTACATCCTACAACGGGAAGATTAAAATTTAAGTACCACTGGCAGATGAGCGAGGCCAAGGAAAGACTATGTGGGAGCTGAGAGAGGTATGGAGGCAGCAAGCCCAGGCAATTATGTAATTTTACAGGGTATATGATGCAATGCTATTTGTTTACACAAAAGCAAATTCAGTGTAGATTACAAAATCTTAGTATTTTATCAGCTTTTATCAGATTCACAGCATCACACCAGCAGTTATACCAAGTGTCACTTCACTAACATGGCAAACTGTGCTCTGCTGAGAGATCTGTGTCTTTACACTCATGAGTTGTATCATTAGGGTGTGGGTCCCTAAGACACAGTGAAATGACATAACTTAATGCTGTGAAAGTGAACAGAACCTTCTTCCCCCTCCCATTCCTCTTCCACTGCTTGTTCTAGCACTGGTGCTTGAAAATTAACAAAAATCCAATTTAAAGCTGAAGTAGCCCACTAAAGCATCATACTGAACTAAGAGAATGCCTCAGCTGCCAGTAAAATTTCAGCTCGAGGCCAAAAATTCTTCACTTTCCATTTTTGATTTGAATAATCATTCAGGGTACTTGCATTTAAATATGTTTGTCTTGCTCCTTCTTTTCCTACAAGCCTCTGCAGTGATGTCATAGAGTCATGCTTATGATATTGTAATTACATTTCTATAGAAACCTGCTGTAGTGACATGGTTTCTGACTTCGTGTTTTGATGATCAAGGAGACATCTAGGAGATTTGGAACAGATTCAAGATCAAATCCAATAGATTAAATACTTTAATACCATGGTTTAAGGAAGACTGAGCAAATTAAGTGTTTGTGAAAATGCTGCTTGCCTTAGTGTCAGCTAAATCCAGAATTGCTTCATATCCTTGAAATCAGCAGCAATCTGCAGAGCAGATACTCCATAAAAACTAAGTAGAAAATGCAGGACATGGATTTCCATGAATACTTAGCATTATTCCACAAGCAATTGGGAACTTGGGTCAAAGCTTCCAATTCTTAGAGGACAGCTGTCAAAATGAATAAGCCTATTTCTGATATATATATTTGCTGTGCAGGGAAAATGCTAAAGCTAAAAGTGGGATCAGTGCTGGCATTGCAACTCACAACTGAGTAATTTGTGCCAATGATTTGGAAATGGATCTTTGAGCTGGAGCAGGAAGTGAAATAAAGAATGTACTTCTATAATACAGCACATGGATCCTTCCTCTTGAAGCCCACATTTTGAATTACTGGTTCATAAACAATAAATGTATCTCAATCAACTTGAAAAAAGCTGTCATTCAATTATTTTTCTGCCTCTTCATTTACAGACAAGGCAATAATTAAAGAGTCTGATCCGCATATTCGAATCTCATCCTTAATTCTGTCTCTGATAGGACATCAGATTGCAACATGCCATACCTCATTAATGCCTGGGGTAATCGTAGGTGCAGCAATAAAAACAACAAAAGGAGCAAACTCTGCAGTTCTCAGGACCTTCAATGCCTAGGGGAAAAAAAAAATCAGATACTTTAGATGAAACCCCCAACAATCAATGTGAAGTAAGTTTAGTCACACAAGCAAAAGACACAAATTCATAACCTACCAATGCTGGATTTGTTTTTAACTGAATTGGAGTCAAGACCTTAGTAATACAGACACCTAACTTCTTCTATTATGTTACATTTTTGGTGGTCAAAACATGTATTTATCCTTAATTAAAGGGAGTTTATGAGACAGTAAAAGCTTTAGTATTTTCAGAGAGCCTCTTCCCATACAGTCTCAAAGAGTGTGGAATTGTGTTTACATTTAAACTGATTGATGAAACACCATGCAAAAAAAATTCAGTTGTGCCATAAATAGGGAAAAGAGCCAAATGTGTTTTAGAATATTGATGAGAATATAATTTTTATTATTATAAAATTATTATTATTTTTAAACAAATCAAAATGTGATGTGAGAAATTTGAAGTTTAAAAAAGTGAGCACAGCACTAAGTGCAGGAAATACAGCTTCAATCCCCCGAACCAAATCTGTGCAAAAGAGAAGAGTTCTCAGTGAAGAGCTGTCTTAGTCAAAATGAACTGTGTGACACAGAGCTGCCATATGTGAAACCCTGTTACAGATCCAGGCTGGACTGAAGTGCAGTACAGTGAGTTAAACATCTCAGCTGAACTCAAAGGGGTGGACATGATAAAGTCAGACTACTAAAGGTCTCTCTGGTTTTGCTCTTTCCATTTCCTGTCTTCTCCAAAGCTTTTTCTTTTTAAAGAAACCAACAAAACAAAACCCCCACAATCCACCCTTTCCCTGAGTTAAAAGGTTTTCATCTCCGCTGCTTGAAACCCACCAACAGGAATCACCTCTATCAACCTGCTCCAAACAAGAGAGAAACCCTGTAAGTGAAATGCAAGAAAACCCATATAACTAAGAGTGCCTGAGGGAAAACAGGCAACTGGTGTAAGACAAGGAGGAATGAGTCTACAAACAGGTTGGCCTCAATGAGCTGAGATGGGTGAATGAGGAAGCTGGTTAGGAAAGTGGCTTGCTGGACACAAGCTGGAGGAAGTGTGGCAAAGGCAGCTGTTACCAAATGTAAATGTATTCTAACAAAGATTAAAACCACTTCTGAGAATTGACGTACACACAGCTTTTGAATATGCATGTTGAAAAGGTTTATCAAGAGAGTTTGCTGTTAACAGCTGGTCCATCTGAACTAACTATAAATGCTGCTCTCCCTGAACACTGTTAAGATTTTATTTTTAAGAACACTACCACACCATCACACTCTGTACTGTCTTAAATAATTTAGTCAGGTATCTCATTTCTGTTGTGAAATTCTTGGAAGAATTTGAAGTTCCTGAATCCATTCACAATGAAGAAACAAGCCAGCAAATTTAAGCAGGTAACACCAGTCACAATTTTGTCTTTCCTTCCATTTCCTTCCATCTGCTAGAATAATATAAACATCACAATTGTCTGTATTCATTAAAAAAATATATAAACAGATCCCTGTGAATTGAAAGTAACGACTACACAGATGTTTCAAAGGAAATGTATCAGAATTTTCCACAGATTTTATGCAATGAATAAACAAACTATTAGTGTTTCTTGAGAGCCTGTTTTTCCTTTCTCCTCTGTGTCCTTCTAACCAGATGATTACCAGAATCCCACTTCACAGACTGATACCCTGGTGGTCCAAGGACTTTTGTTCCACATCACTTTATGCAGCACTTATCTAGTGTGCAATCAATAAAAACATCTCAGTGAAGGACATGTGATGAGTCCCATTTTTATACACTTCTAATTAGTTACCTGAGGTTCTACATCAAGTATTGCAATTAGTCCCTGCTCATGGATCTTTCGTATTGTTTCCAGTTTTGTCCCATACATTGCATCCTCATGGCTGCCATATTCCAAATATTCATTGTTTGATATATCCTGCATCATTTGGTCATGTGATACAAAGTAGTAATTTTTGCCATTTTCTTCATCTTTCTTTGGAGGTCTGGTTGTGTCTGAAAATACAAAATATTTTAGTACAGAAGCAATATTAAGGTCATATATGGCCTTTTTTTTTTGGTTGGTTTATCAATACTTTTTCACTGAATGATGACCTGTCAAATCACATATAGAGCAACGAAGTATGAGGCAGTCAGAATGACAGGCACTGGGAAAAACAGGAGTTTGAGGGATGTGCTGGGAAAAGCAGGAGAAGAAGGGTCTCTAGGTCTACTGAACTTGAGATACTCATATTTCTCCTAAATCCTCTTCTGTCCTAAAAACATTTCTGCATTTTCCTTTTTTTTTTAAATGTAAGTTTTTATGAGGTTTTTATGAGTGTGAAAAGGATAAGTCTAAAAAGCAGTCTAAAAACCTGATTACTTGTGACCAAGAGAGGTGAAAGCTACTTAGGAATAACACATTTTTTGAAAATATTGCTTCTACAGCCCTTTGTGGTAAGAGAAGTATGGTCTACTAATCTTTGAATTAACTGCCATTGTGTGTGACCTGATCCTTTTTATCAGGTTTTCAGTATGGAAGTAATTCCTTCATAAAACATTCTCCAAAACTCCTCACCCAATTTAAGGCCCATCTCAAAAGCTACCTACTGCACCATGGTTTTGTAAAGGAATGCAGAAAATGCATCTTTTTAGTCTTCTTACAAAATCAGTGAAACAATTTCAGTGCTTCCACAGAGCAGGAACCTAATGCAGGCAACCTAAGGCCTGTTCATCATGGTATAGGTGAGTCCATTTTAAAGGCATGTGCAGATGAAATAACCACAGTTTCTGTGAAGAAAATTAAATGAGTGTCACTTCTGAGCCATGTATGGCATTTCTGAGGTCAGTCTGAAATAGAGTGGACAGGTAGGGGCTGGATGCTCTTGTTTTGGTGTGCTTATCTCAAGGAAAAAGGATGCATCTCCAAGAGATCATGTGATGGGATCTGCAATTCTTGCCAGGGTATTGAAAAAAATTGTCATGAAGGGAAAATGCCTCTGTGCTCTTCATAACAACCCACTTGTAAGCAAGGAAATTAATTGTGTTTTCTTTTACTTATTGCCATCTCTGGAAACTTGAAGTTACTTTAGTGTAATACCAGTCCTCAAGACTAGGCTGTGTGAAGTAATTAAAACATTAAATTCCTCTAAATCCAGTTCATATTTCTTCTCATGAGAATTATACACAATAAAAAATGAGAAATCTTTTATCCTTCCTTCTAAATTAAACATTTGGGGTAGGCAGAAGTATGCCTAAGAACAAGTTTTTAAATAATAAGGATCATTTGATACAAAAGTGGTATTATTTTCCACTCTTCCCTTTTGAAAATGCAGAAGAAACACACCACAGCTCCCACCTTTAAGGCAGGATTTGTCTCAGCTGAGCTGAACACACACAGCAGAACAAGGAAGACACAATTTTGTGGCTACTTACGAGGAATGGGGTAAGCAAATCTGTCCGGATGTTTTGTGATGAGTGTGTTTTTTATGTGTCTTCTTCCGACACCGTGTGCACCTGATCCACAACACAAAAAAATGATTTAGAGATTTTTCCACCAGAAAGGCTTCAAAATTATGCTGCTATGTTCAGAAAAACAACTGAAAATTACCTAGTAAGACTAGTGTTTTCCTTTTGAACGCTGGCAGCTTTACTACTTCTTCATATGTGACGAGATCTAATTGATCAAACACTAAAACACAAAAGAGAGCCCCAAAGGATAAGAAAAAAGGCATATTAAGGGTGAAAATTCTGCCACAAATCATAATTTTAGCACGTTTTAGATTAATAATACGAAGTAACATGTTATGGAAGATAAAACCATTCATTCCTTATGCAATTTTAACAAGAGTGTTCATTTAAAAAACTGTTAAGAGCAGTAACAAAGCTACCGAGATGCTCAGCAAAGTTTGCATGTCCTTTCATGCAGTGTTCAGCAGACCACAAAAATCAGCTAAAACAGCATGCCATTCACGTTTGCATTCCTAAGAAATAGCAGTACTAAAGAAAAATCTGTAGACAGTGACCAACATGAATACAATATGAGAACATCTATTTACACTGAAGATAGGGATACTTTCATAATAATATTTTAACAAGATCTATGAGAAATGCACAGAGAAGAGTGTTAGTACTTTGTGCTATTTTTTCTTTCAAACCACACCATTTACTTATGATTAGAGTTCTCTTTAAACACACGTGCTAATTAAACTGACATGCTTTTAAAACTTGTGACAGAATGAAGAATTCTAATGAAAAGTGATGGCATTACATAAAAGAATCTCCACCATATTTAGGGAAAAATTGTAAAAGTATTATTTCAGATATCATTTCAACTGCAGTTGAAATTGGATGAATTCCATCATGCCTATCAATCTGTTGTCAATTGCCAAGGAATATAATGATTCACAAATCAAGTTTTGTTCATTAATAACAGCTTATTCCTCCTGTGCCCAATAACACATCATCTCTGGTAACTCTTGCTGAATTCTAATGAAAGGAGCAGCCAGGAGGCAGTTATTTATATTTGTAAAGATTACAGCAATCAGCAATTGTAGAGCAGAATAACGAACAAGAGTTTTCAGTTCTGTATTTTTGCACACTGTGAAAAGGAGGGAGGAGAGACTCCATCTAAACTATGGGATCTCTGAGTGTTCCCAAGTCTTAAGTGGTGTATCCACCTCAACTATATCCAACCCATCTTTTAGGATGAGTGTGGATATCTCTCAGTTTTTCAGTTTGATGGCAGTCTTTTTACCTGAGAGAAGTCCAGTGGCTTCAATTTGGTCAAAATACAAATCAGCCAACTGACACACTCAACTCTTTAAGGCCTTGAAAAGATACAGATATGAAAACTTCCTAGTCCATTTGAAGCATTTTGAATTTCATCCTAAAGAAGAATCTCTTTCAACCTTTCCCCAAATACTATGAGCAAGAATTTAGTCATATTTTTCTTCCATTCCACAATGGAATTCTTATTCTTGTCCTTTTTGCAATTTCACAGTATTTAAACAAATTAATAATTCATTTCACATTAAAGATCTACAGCACACTAAACAGCTTTACCATTCTAACCATTAAGCCTGCAAGTGTCTTTTTCCATTGAAAAATAATAATAATTTAAAAAAAATCAATCCTTTATTTTCTTCTTGAACAAAACCACGTTGTGTTAGATACAAACAACAGGAACAAACATCAGAAATGACACATATTAATGCCTTCATCACAAAGTAGTTGCATGGAGAAAATGTGTCTCAGTTTACATGGATTTAACTGATGATTGTGGGGTTCTCAAATGCAAAAGAAAAATGATTAATTTCTTAATATACAAAGATAGGAGGAATACAGGGCACACTTAAAGACTGAACTTCAATGCTTCTGTGTTACTAGCTAAGAAAGAAAAGGAGTTCTTGAAAGGAAACAGTAAGAAGCAAATAAAGAGGCATTGTCACTTGACAGGTTACTTACATGCACAGAGGCCATTGGGAGTAAGACAGCATGAAAAATGTACAGGGGTCATTGAGATATGGCTTGTAATATATTAGTAAAATAAAAAGTATATGCACAAAATAAACTTTACCATGCAATAGTCTAAACACAAGGCAAATAAATCACATTAAGAAATGATAAACATATTTTATAAAAGCTTGGCAATTTTCTACATTATGCATAATATGAAGCATAGTTCTGGTATGTTCTGTTCTTTTCTGAAGCCCTGCAGTAACTTTTCAGCAAAACAAATAAAAAATATATCTAGATATCATTGCAGCATATCTCTAGAGCATTTATAAAAATGTCAGTGAATCTAATAATAAAAAAAATTTCATTTTTTCTGTGGACTTTGGTTTAAAACTGACTTTCTACTGATAAAACACATGATCATGAACATGAAATTGCCTTTTTCTCTAATATGAAGCATGGAGGAAAGAACAACAGGATTACATCTTTTTGGTAAAGGAGAATGTATTTGCTTCTAATTCTAAAAAGTAACTGAAATCATCTCCTGTTTACTTCATAAACTATGTCTGATTTGCAGAATAATCTCATTTTTACTTCCAGTAATATCCCAATATACCACACCAGCTCTCAAATCATTAGCTGGCCACATAAATCTGAGTTGACTATGAATTATTTTACTGGGTCATTTCTCAGCACCCCAGATCAGTCTCACCCATAAGAGAAAAATAACACACAAGTCCAAATAGATTATACATTCCTGATCAATTTGTTTCATTTTACATTAGGATGTAAGAGAAATAAATTCTACTTCCCTGTAAGAGCAACATTTTGGCAATGATTATACTTGTTTTGGATCCAGCAGAAGAAAATATCTGGTTTTTATTCTGAGACAGAAGCACTGAAAGGTTGCAAGGGCCAGTGTTCCTCTGACTAACAATCCTGGATGTGACAGAGTACCTCACAGAATGTAAATTCAGTGCCACCTCAGTTAAACCTGAACTCACCTGAACACCAAAGCAATTCATAATACTCATACATTGAATATCCTGTATTTGGTGTCATTCCCTGGAATATTACTGGCATCACCTTCAGTACCTCAGGGACACTAAGATCAATACCATTTCTAACAAGAAATCTTGGTTTCAATCTGTGCTTCCATTAACTTTTTGACTTAAGGAAAAGGGGAAGTTGTATTCTGAAGGGAACAGTTTCTTTCATGGTCATTATCATAATTTTTAATGTTCTTATTTCTAATTTTTGGCAAACACCTGCTCTGATATAAAGCAAATAAAGATATGACAGCACTGCTGGTGAAGGCAGGTGAACTGTGTGAATCAAAGTGCTGTCAACCTTCTCCAAAATGTCCCCCTGTGTCAAGACTGGAAACCCTAGATTCCTTTCCATTCAGGAATTTAATTGATATAAAATCTTTGAGCTAGTTCTGCTCCTACAGTACTGCCTGCTCCTTCTCCCTCCCTGGCTATCCTTCCTTTAGCTCACTCCTTTGTAGCAGGCCCTGCTTACTCACACTGACATTTTTAGTTCTGTATTTCCATTGAGAACTCCATTAAGGAATGTATCTGGCCTAAAGAAAAAAAAAATCCATGGGGTTTTTTTTTTGGGCTGCTCTTGATCCAGTTCACAGCACGGCCACAACGGAAGGGAGGAGCAAGGCTGTGGGAATGTGTGCTGGGAGCAACTGACAATACCTTGAGACCAGTACTGTCAAAGACTTTGGCTCATAAAATCCAGATTATTCTCAATGGCTTTTGTTATAGTCATAATTATTAAAATGTGGTTGAGTGTTACTGCAATGAAGGGGAAACATTAGAACAACTAGAGTGAAACCAGCAAAAGGAAGGAAACTACTTAAAGCTTTCAATCTCCTTGTGAGGGCTTCTCAGGGTAACAAATAGTTTTATATTCACCTGTGAACATCTTACACACAACATTGAATTAAAGAGTATAAACTACAATTACTGTTCTTTGATTTTCTTAAAATTTACTTTCAAATTACTTTTAAGGAAACATATTCTGTAGTAGTGACACATTATGAGCTCTGATACTGCACACAGATTGTGCAGGTAAAGAGAAATATGTGAAAATATGGATTTATATTGTTTAACTGGTGTGTTCAAGGATGCAACTGAAAAAACCCCCAGAAATTAATGTAATATAAAATACTTTCATTACACTGCTTGGACAGGTATATCTTTCTATTCTAGTAAAAATCTCTGCGAGTCTCCCAGGAGACCACAACAACATAAGCATCACAGAATGTGATATCAATGCAGAAGCAACAGAAAAGTGTTGAAAAGCAGTTTCAGCACATTAAGTATTTGATATTAAAAGAAGAAAAGAAGCAAATTCAGCTCATAAATGAAGGGGCCTGTCTTCTTTACTACTAACACTAATGAATTTCTCTTGACAAGGATCTCTTTCTCTACACTTTCAAAATTTTCAAAAACAATTCATTTTTTCAGCAGTCCAAACTCAGGATTCAGGCAGAAATCACGGCAGGGAGGATGAACCTCCACAGCCTGTTCTATTTGGTACCTCTAGATAACACACTGACTATGCAATGGCTCTTATTCCACTTCCAGCTGTAACTCTTCTAGAAAAATGCTCTTTTGTGATGTTTTCACATATTAACTATAAATACATATTAACAAGGATGCTACAGAACAGTCTTCTGTAGAGTACAGTACAGTTTTATAGGTTGCAAAAATCATATCCTGTTGGTTTCTAATGCTGCTTTAAACATAAACCCCCAATCTAAGCCTATATCAGGATATACTGTGATGCACTGCTTTTGTGGCAGCTTGCCTCTCACTGACTAAGCTCTACGCTTAAATAGCAAAGAACAAGCAGAGTAATGTTGGCATAATTAGAATTTTACTTATATCTTCCTAAATAACTCATTAGGTTTATACAATAGTGCCAGCTGAACAATTAATGGCAAGGCTTAAACCGCAAAAAATGTAACCTGTTAAAGATACCTGCATTTTTTGTCCATACCTGCATTGTGCTTTGCCAAATATTTGTCTTTGTACTGCTTTTTTTTCTTTCCAAACCAAGTACAGCTGGCCTGTTGCTCCTGTTTGGTCTTCTCCATGGCAATACAAGCAACTCGCCTGACATATGCAGGAGAAAAAACATTTTCTGTTGTAATCAAGGTTCTTTAAAAAGCTGCACAGAATAAATTAGAAAAGCAAGACTTTTTTATAGAATAAGAGTACAGTAAAACTTCTAAAAGCTTTTTTTTTTTTGATGACTTAAAAGAACATATATACAGGGTTATTTTGATGGAAGAATATTTTCTTAGAGGTAGAGGATGGAAGCTCATAGATGAAGTCAGCATGGGAGGAAGGGCAGCTCCTGAAATGAATCCAGACTTCTCTGCAGCAGATCAGAGTGGAAGAGCACAAGGTCTGTAAAGACCACTGTGGTCTGAATTACTGCAGAGCAAGTGGTGCTGTGCTGTGGGACTGTTTGGAAGGTGATCTTTAGGGTGAAGCACTGCAAGGGACCCTCCTGAAATGAGCACCTGAGCCTCCCTTACGTCAGGGCTTGCACAGAGCTCAGGACATGGAACCAAAGGTCTTGTCTGCCTCTGTTTCTCTTCTGAAAAAATCTCCCTTAGCCAGTCCAGGAGGCACAGGAGTTGTGCAGAACCCCAATTCTTCTACGTAGCAAATCCTGTATGAAGTATTTTGGGCTAGATTATCCATGTTGATAAACTCCACTGAGTTATGGCCACATCTTCCAAGGCCCAGGACTCGCTTGCCAGAATTTGTGCTGATACATTTAAAATTTTTTCTTCACAGCTCCTGCAAGAGGCTGTTTAAAGGCTGTGCACTGCTCAGTGCCATTGCTGTTCATTGAACCTGTCATTCAGGAATCCTAGCATTGAGATTTGGTTCTGCTTTTTGACAGTCACATGAAAAATGAAAAGGAAAGAAAGCCCTAAAACTCCCTCAATGACCTTTTTGTTTGACATCTTGTTAAAACCTTATTCCTGCAGCACTTGCATGTAAGCAGTACTAATGAAACCCCTGCTTAGAGGCTGAAAGAGAAATTATTTGACCCTCTTATATAACCAGTTTGCATGTAGCCATCTTCAATCCTAGTTTCCTACAGTATACCAGAAAGCACAATGTTTATTAACACAGGAATTTTTTATTTTTTAATCTAACCACACATATGATATTGCCTGTAACCCTTACTGCTATGCATATATAAGAAAAAAAAATCAATACCACACAAACTGAATCGATATACAGGCTTTGAAAAAAGAAAAAATAATTCAAAACTAGCTATACAACAATGAAAAGTATGAAAGACAGAAATAAAATCAAAGCTAAGTTAATTTTTATAGAAAACTTAAGTCATACCATTCTTGAAGTTCAGGAGAAGGAATAAGACCTGCAGTACCATTTTTGGAGTTCTCAAGTTTACCCTGCCACCAGTTATGATCATCTTTGCTAATGATTTGGATTATATCACCAACTCGGAATCTGATGCCAGCTTCTTTGCAAGGAATGAGGTCATCCTTTGCTGGATCATATTCAAATTGTGCTCTTACATAGATCTACAAAAAAAAGAGTTTATAAGGAACACTGCAGTGTTATTACTGGTATGGCATTCAGAGTAACAAGTGAAAATCTGATCTGTGGATGCAGCTACACATATTGGTTGCAACAAGCAAAGAAAGAAACAAAAAAGAAAGGTGCCTAAGAGTAAGTGATAGATGAAAATGAAAATGCCCCCTCCAGCAACTGATGGAGACATGTGATGTTATTTCAACAGCTCATGGTTTCTACATTCTATAGAACCTGAACAGCAAAAATGTAAGGAACTCATAGAGCCCCTCTAGCATTTATTAACTATCACAAATCATTACAGAACATAAGCCAGCACTTTACAACTCAATCTGTAATCTGTACTTTCCAACTGAAGTCCCAAGATACGTTTTAAAAATTTCTGTGACAGGAAGTTTTACTGGACAGTATAAAGGACTTTGGCTTTATGAGTGATCCTTAGAATGAGAATTTTTAAGATTTAAGACATTAAAAAAATCTTTTTTAGGAAGTCCTGCATTGTACCTATCACAGAGTTACTCAGGAAGAATGTGGAAATTCTCTCTATGGGTTTTTCAGTAAAAGTCTGCTCCCATGTAAATAAAACTCATGATTTGAGCAAGTTATTCTCTAAGGAACATTAACAGAGAGAATCCAGACTCTGACTTCACAATTTAAAATAATATACCAATCCTTTCTTTGTTTGTTACTGAGGTCTCAACCTTAGAAAATAAAAATAAAAGTGATGTTCAGTTTTGGTTGCTAATTACAGCCCTGATGCATCCAAGGATCTTAAAATCAAAATTAAATGTCATGCCCTAGATGGGTAATTTCTGCAGTTCATGAACTTCAAACATCACCCTACAGCATCTCAGACAGCCTTGAATACACATATTGCTGATTTTCTTACTAAAAATTGACTAGATTAAAAAAAGCCCAACAATTGCATTGCAAAGTAATAACCTTCTTATAAACTGCAACTACCACTTTTCAACTTCGCTCCAGAAATAGCTGTAAGTATGCAGTGTTAGCACTATTCATGGCACTTAAAAAAGTAATCCAATCTGCACATCAAGAGATGAATAAATTAACTTAAAATGGCTAATCACTTCTGTCTTGTATCTGATGTATTTTTATTGGTTTGCAGTGAGAGCATCAGGTGACAACATCAATACAGAACTCAACTTTTAATATAATAAATCTGACCCTTGTTCTGCTGTGCATTGAGTGAGTTTAAAAGAGCAACCCACCTTCTTTTAATTACCTGAGAAAAGAATATTTTGAAACCAATTATGTTTATTTAGTCATTTGTTTTCCATGAAGTAATCAATATTGAGCCAAACCCTTATTTTGCCTGAAGCTTATCTAATACAGGTCTGGAAACATCAGCAGTATTTTTACTATCTTTTTTATTATCTTCTTTATTTTACTATCTTTACTAGAAACTTCCCTGCTTTTCATGTCCCTGCTCCAGTTTGAGCTATTATCCACCATATACTGGCAGCTCATGGAACATTACAGACTTCCTCACATACAAAAACGTATCTGTTATCCAAGCCCTCACTGTTTTCCAGGATGACAAGAAAAATATGCTGGTTCAATGGGAAAAATCAGGTAAAAACTGAAAAAATCAGGTAATTATAAATGGTGTGAGTAAGAGAAACGCCATTACTTTGATATTGCCTCGAACAAAGTTTCTTCTCCTGGGGAAAATACCCTATGAGGAGCAAATGAAAACCTAATATAAATGTTTGGAAGGTGTTTCATGGAGCCTTTCCAGGTTTACATTCAGGCAGCTGGAGTCTTCAGAAGAAAATGGAAAGTTGAAAGAACCATAGAGATCTTTAAAAATGGGAAGTGAAGTGAGAGCAAACCATTCTTGAAATAGAAGTTCCAGCCAACTCAACCAGACAGCAGTATAAAAAGATTCTCAAAGACAAAAGTTAAAGTAGTTGATTGGCTTTTTGAATGGAATTGCAAGAGCTATTATAAAAACTCCTGGTAGAGAAGGAGGCTGAGTACTCGGTTAAAATTTCAGAGGTAGATTCTGGAATGACAGTATATAACTGGAGCAGTTACTGGAGATGAATCACAAATCACTTGATAGTATGTGTTCATTTGGAAGCTGCAGAAAAAACCCAAAAATTCTTAAAATTGCAAAGAGAATGACAGGGAATCCTCTGAGGAGCCTCTATGGGCCTTCTTGGAATTCTCTGGAGAGGGAAGATCTTTCTTTGGTCTGTGATGACTTGCACAACCACCAGGTCAAGGTAACGAAGTTAAGGGAGGTTATTGAATATGGGACTTAGGACTGAAATTTTAAGAGACCATCTTCAGATTTATCAAACCTTAACAGAAACTGTCTTAATGGGTTTTTTGGAAGAGCTTTGTTAATGTTAGTAATTAGTTTCAGATAAACTCAAGACTCGAAATCTTTGTCAGCACTATATTTTAGAATTTTAGACACCTGCCCTACTTGTTTCCATTCCACCTAAATTGAGCTTTCCTCTAAGATTAAAACCTGCACAGGTCACTGCACAACAGGAAGTCTATTAATGCATTCTGAACTAAATTAACATCTCCAGTTAAATTCACAGTGACTTTATAACTTTCACACATGTGGACACATGAAAAAGAAAAAAAAAGTTACTTTGAATTAGCCACAAACAAATGAGTTAAAAAGAACAATGAAAAAAAATGGAACAAATTTTCCAAGCTTAAATGTTTTAGTCCAGCACATACAGAATATGAGGGGGAAAAGGTAAGCAGGGATGTTTGCTAGCAGCTAAGTTTACAAAAATCCCCATGGAGGATTTCTATTCACCTGTCGTCCTTTTGGTTGTGTTGTCGATGGCAAGTCCTGCAGAATAAAGTCAACCCAGGAGAAGAAATTTTCATTTTACTTTTTAAGGGTACATAACACCGTTTGTTAGTGATTCATACTACATTACAGTAAAATGGTAAGTTAGACAAAAGTATAAAGCATTGACCCATGTTTAGAAATAATTATTTTCTTAAAGAAAAATCAAACCCAGGCTGTTTAGCAGCAAGCTGAAGAAAGCAGGTAAAAAGTTTAAGCAGATAGAGAATGTGCTTTTTAATAAATAATTCAGCATCTTCAACACAAAAGCACCAGCAAGTGAAAGAGGCTCTTTATGTGAATGCCTTTTCCACTTAAGTATTAATTTTTGCTTTTAAAAGAGAGAGCCTATTATAAGTATTAAAAAACTTATGATTAAAAACGTATAATGTCATCAATTGTGCTGAGAATTAAGATTACAACTACTTAATCATGTTATAAATTCAATTTAATTCACAAAAATGTCTTAAATTTTTCATTCACACAATTATTTTTCATTCTACTAATTAATAAGCACTTGACCTTGTGGCAAATAATGTCTAAGCTGCAATTTTTATTAATAGTTAAAGTGGTTACTTGGTTTTGGTTTTTTTGTTTGTTTTTAGATAGTCCCATGAACTCATGATATAGACAGCACTCAGTGAAGAAACTTGTGTGTAGTTACTACATCGGTCCAAACAACAACAAATGATAAACAACACGAATTTTAACATTAATGTACTTTAGGAAGAACAGGAGATTGACAGCACCTTTCTACCTGAATACATACAAAACAGAAGTACTTTGTGTTAAAGATGTGATGGTAATAGCTTGGTTTGTAGTGCAGTTTAAAGCCACTTCCTTTTGCTTTCCATATCCAGGCAAGGCTCATGTTTCACACAGTATGTGCACGTACCACGACAGCAGAGAGCACACCAATTCCTTAACTCAGATAGCGGAAACCAGTACACGTTCCAGAGGGCTCTCAAAACACACAACTTAAAAAAAAAAAGAATCTAAAATGTCTTGGGATACCAACTGCACAGTTACTCTTCCTTCAAACTCTGCTTCCAAAGTTCAGGATGGAAATAAAAACTTCCACTTTAAACCTCTTGCTTAGTTTTGAGGAAAGTGCTGACAATGATTTAAGGATGACTGAAGTGTCACAGTACAGGTATTAACATTTAATTCACTGTATGACTTTTAATGAGAAGAATATGTTGGAAAAAGCCCTTAAAAAAAAAAAAAAGAAAATGGGGAGTTACATATGAAATAACCTGGGTTCTCTCAGCAGGACAGAATTTTCCACTGACCACACGATAAGTATAACAGTAATGGCAGATGAGCACCAACAAAACTTTCACACTTTCTCTGTGTGGAACTGGAAATCTTACCGAAACAGAATTGTTAGTGCTGCTATGACCATTAGCTGGGGACTGTCTGGATGTAGAGGGGGAATCTCTCTGAAATAAGACACAAGGTTCATTAACAACACAACACTATCACAGGAACACAGATATATTTCAAAGAACAGTTACATCCACAGCCTTATAACCATTTGCTTAGCTGCTTCATTTGTGAAAGTTTCCACACCTCAAACTCTATAAATCCAGAAAGTTTTTCCACAGCTTAAGATTCAGGTTTGACATTTTGATTTATTTGAGGCAATAACTATTTTTATGTTGCCTTCAGCTTTTTAATAACTGGGACTTCTGAGATCTCATGTGGCTGACAGTGCTACCGGCCCTTAGTCATACACCAGTCTTGGCTAAAGTACCTGAAAGCTATACTCTGAATAGCATTTGGAATAGAATGAGGCCCATATCCTGTTTTAAAGATGTTTCTAAATGTTTTTTCAGCTCTGTGGTGTTGATCAGTCTCTACTCAGCAAGATGCATCTCTCTGCAGTGCCTCAAAGACCCTGAGGCTGGGACCTGAGAAGGCAGCTGGATTCTCTCTCCTCGCTTCTCATCCATTCTACAGCACAATGAGGGTTTTCCTCCAACATCCTTATGGGCTTGAAAGTACCAAACCTTGCCAAAATATAACACTTCAAAAAAGCCATTTCCCTTGACCCAGACTACCAGTGTGGCCCTACACTTCAGTGAAGAGACAGCAGGCACAGGCTGATACTGGAATACAGGAGGGGTAACAGGAATTCCTGACTGGGTTTTTCAGAGCAATCTTTTTCCCATGCCACTTTGACTGTATAGTGCTTAATTCCAGAGGTCAGATAATTGAGCCATCTCTTCCGGAAATAAAATAATCCACTCATACATTGTGAAAAAAATAAAAATCCCTTTTACCCTCAAAGGAATTCTGGGATATAATATTCCATGTCAAAGGTCAGCTTAGGAATGTCTGGTCATTTTGTGTAACATCAAGGACAGAAGAGAAAAAGGGCTAAAACAGTTTTCTAAGCAAACAAAGTTAACCCTGTCATATTTTATCAATACAAGTTACCCTCTGTGAACAAATTAAAAACCAGACCTGGAGCTAAACTGTGCAACATTAATCAAGGATTAATGCTGCATGCTTAGGAACAAAACTTGCCTCCCACAAATATTTGCAACGTGTAATGGAGTGGGGGAAATCAGCTCTAATTCTAATTCCAAAATCACTCCAGCATAACAAGTTTAAAATATTAAAATGAGAGCAAATAAACCATTCATTACTGGGAAAAAAAAATAAAAAGAAAAGCCTGAAGGAATCAGTATTCCCCTTTTTTGTGTATGGGTTATCAGCATGACCTTTATCAAATTGTAACTAGGAGCTTTTTTCAAGAAGGCAGTGACTTCCTTGCTTTACAAAGATTTTCTGCTTGCTCTGCAATTCCGTCTCTGCTACTTTCTCACTTTCAAGAGGTGAAAAATTTATTTTAACTTTTTTTTTTTTAATATGGTTTGTTATGATCCATTGTCAGTGATGGTTTACTAAGGGAGCAAGGGAAAGCTTTGGAAACCGCTGCAAGCACCAAAATCATTTGGAGAAAAACAAGTTTAGAGAATGCCACTATTTCTGGACTGTCTCGAAGGATTCTGCCTTTGAAGGAAATTTTCTTGGTTTGAGAATGTTTTGATTTGTATTCCTCCAACAACTCTCAACATAAGACAGCATATTATTCAAAGCAAATGTTCATCATAACATACTGAGAAAAATATACATTTTCAGTGCTATTGGTGATTTCAGTACTGTCAGAAATAATCCAACAAGTTAGTCAAGAGATATTTTTATGTATGACTTTTACATAATTAGGCTGTTCTGTTCTGTCACAATTTCAAAGGCATTTAGATTGTTAATTTTCTAGGGACAGATCTTTCTTTCAAATACCAGACTCAAAAGTTAGGAGAAAAACTGTATTATGCACAATCTAATGAGACAAATCAGTGAGTATGAAGAACTTTGTAGAATAACAGGACTGCTTAGGACTGGCCTGGAAAACTTCAGTTTTGGTTGTGAGTTTGTTTCTCCGGTAAGTCAGTGAAAGCCCTACTTTTCCTGGGACTAGGGGCATAAAAACAATTGGAGGATAGTGATTCTGAGTAATGGAGAAAGGTTATTATCATTGTCTATCACTGAACTTGACTGTCTGGACTTCCCAGCCTTCTCCAGCCCCAAGACAAAAAACAACACAGAAATCTTTGGGGTCATCACTATTCAGTCAAAGAACCACAGAGCCAGAGCCCATGAGGAAACAACCACAATTATTCCCAAATGATGGCAAACCCAGTTTCATGTTGATTCCTTGTTCTTAGGTGTGGAATCATTCTTTAGGAATGATAAACCAATGCATTTGAGATGCAAACCTATAACAGAACTCAATTATGTCTAATAAATACGACCTGATCAAATTAGACATTGACAAAAACAGCTTCATCAATGGCATTGCTGCCAGATCTAAAAAAACCCCAAAACAAGAAAACCACCAAAACCAAAACCCCCAACAAAAAAACAGAGACAGACTTTCCAAAAATCTGAAAATAGTTTTACATTTCAGTCTTGCTCAAGGAACACTTCTGTCAGTGTTTTTACTACAAATGCCAAAAAAGGTTTAAGATTATAAAAATACTTATAGTTTGAACACTAACAGAAACCTTTGAAGACTAAAGGAAAAAATCGATGGTGATTACCACCAGACTTTTAAAAGCTCATATTTATAAAGGCTTTTCTTCTTAATAAAACAACTTAAGAGTTTCACAAAGACAATCTGAAACATAAAGAATGTTTATGAAGCATTTTTTTTGTTAAAAAAAAAAGTACTTCCCTTACCATTCTCATGTATCTGACACTACAAAAAGTTACTTGGGGTGTTGTGTCAGTACAAAGTAAGAATGTAAATGTAGCCAGAGCAAAGTGCTTACTCAGTGGGATAAAACTGAAACATATAAACAGCGTACACAGCCATCAGCCATAAGAAGGATGTGTTGCAATAGTTACTCAAGTTCACATTTATGTAAATCTGCAATTTTCTTGGTATCTGATGAAGAAAGCAACACCCTGGCCCCTTGTTATCTAAATAACTGTGCTAACTCAGGTCATTTGCCACGCCAGTGACTAAACAGGCCACCTCATACCAGGTCAGCTGATCCAATTTTTACACAAGGGAATTCGAAAGTATTATGTCTTCAAGCAAGGTCTGCTCCATCAAACAGAAGGTCTGGTAAGTGAATGGAAGGCATGGGGGCAGGAAATGCCACAAATGCCCAAGACACTTGAAATTATTCAGTTGAGATTTTGAAAACTGCCTAGTGACCCTGAATTACATAGTGTAGGAAAAAGACTTCCCTAAATATGCAGAAATGGTTCAATATTTAGAAAATAACACTTGTTATAAATGACTACAAAAGAAGACAAATATGGCAAGTGAAATTCAAATCCCAGTTATTAAAAAAACACCATTCCATGCCCCCCTCACCTTTGTGAAGGCCTAAGATTGTAAATAAAAGGCACATCACCTCTGATTCTACTAATATTTAGTTTTTTCTTATTCAAGATTAATAAGATGTTTTCCAATCCAATGATGTGATCCCAGTAGGAGCCTCAAAGCCCCCAGTTCTTGATTCTGTTTTATATTCCTCTTCTGATAAAACTACACTACATGAGCACCAGCCCATGACTGAAGGAGGAGGGGAACCAAACATAAATATATACTGAAGTGTTGCCAAAAAATACCTTAACTAGGAAGATTATACTACTGAAGACCAAATATCTCTCTATTTATTCTGCTGGAGGGCACGAGAAGCAAGATTTCTGTGTCTTAGTAATGTCAGTCAGCATTGATTTTTAGTCTTTATCAATGCTTAAGAATTTGATTCATCATCTGAATCACCTTCCTGAAAAATTCTGTGACAAAAATTCTCTGTGTACCAAAGGACTAGTGATGCTTTAACAGGATGATTTAAAAACAATGGGTTTTTTGTGTACACTTGTAACTGATGAAAATCAAGCCGAAGTCTCAGTGTGGCTGAGCAGGTGGAAAAGACTCATCCATCTCTGACTAAATGAATGCTAAAGGCTACAAAATGTGATAATTAGACATGATTTCTTTTTCTCTGTCTTTGATCACACAGTTCTAGTTCAGCCATTTTTTCCAAACAAAGGTAAGTAAGAGTCTATTTTCCACTTTTTTGTGAAATAAATAGTCATGGAAAGCCTGAGGACACATAGCTAAAGAAAAGAGATGATCTGCTATTACTTAAATGACGCCTAATAGTATTAATTTAAAGCTGTATGCTGAGTTTTTCCAAATAATCATTTTCCCAGCAAGTCTGCAGTTTCACCAGTTTCTGTATTTCAATACTGGGAAGTGAGGTATCTTTTATTATTACTCCTCTTTGCAGCACAGAAGTCAATACATGAATCTGTCAGCACGCTGTAATTTTTTTAAAAGCCTTTGCATTTCATGAAAAACTTTTGGTTTCATATTTATTTTACAAAAATTGGCCTCATAGGTGAAAATCTGTCAAACCTTCTACCTCTAAAACCTTTTAGTTTTTGTTGAACTCTACTAGAAGTACAGAAGGCAACCAAAAAGCAGTAATTTTTTTTCCTGGCAAACAGATTGTTCTGACAACCACAATAGCAGTTTCTGTGTATTCTAGCATCTGCTGAGACACGAGAACAATTAGGGTGAAATCACAGCTCTAATTAAGATAAGGTGCTTGACTTCAGCGGGGGCTGTGATTTCACTCTGGGAATTCTAACTCGGGAGCTGTTTGCGCAGTTAAGCATGTGGCACGGAGAGACTGGCATCATCTACACGCTGCATATGCCATCTGTATGCTCAGACTGGAACAGTGGCTCTCAAGCAGCCATTTTCTACAATTTAATTCCCTTCAGTTGCAATCTGGAACATAACTTTGTGAGCAGAAACGTTGCTGTGTGCAAAAGCCGTAACACCAAGTTTCTAATTCAGCAACAACTCCAAATCTGTTTTTCTTCTGTAGTGACAAAGACCCTTTTTTCATGGAAACATAATATTAAGCCACATGTAACTGTTACACACGACCATCACAAATTTACCTCAACAGGGTTATACAGAAACAGGTTCTTCAATTAACCCTTAACAGCCCAAAGCAGCAATATAATGCTCAAAGCCTAAAAACCAGGAGGATCATTCCTCAGCTTAGGAATTTTTAATAGACTTCCTGAAGAATGAGTTTAAATGGTCATATTTTAAAGGGGCTTCCTAAAAGCATAAGTTGAGGATCCCCTTTCCTATTTTTTTTTCCTTTAACAGGCTGTAAAGAGTTAGTTAAGGTGCTGATGAGATGGATATGAAGGCAGGGCTGAGTAGGTAGGTGGGACCTACTCGTGTTCCGTTATCTTTGTTGTAAAATTGGTGTGCGTGATCTAACAGGACAGGCAGAAACAATTTCCCAGAAAGCAGTAACATTCAGCCATCAGCAGGCAGTTAGTTACAGGACTGAGGAAGAAATGGGATGGGTCATTAAACTCATTACCTCACAGGATGAAGATTGCGTGCGATAACTTGGCACAATCTTGAAGGTAATGCTTCCACGCATTTCCCTCTGCGAAAAGAGAAACACTTTGAGACTAACACTGAAATCTCCAAATTATTAATGCTTGAAAGGAAAACACCACAGTCCAAGTATGAAAAGCTAAAATGCTATGACTAAGTTGTCGCATCACCTACAAACAAACATTCAAATTGTCCTCACAGATCTTAAGTATAAATATACATTACCACTTTGTTCACCTGACCACGTTTTGAATGCCTAGACCCAGAACTGTATTTTAACACGACAGATTCAGAGGTGTGTAGGTGTCTTCCATGCCAACCATTTCTTTGTAGCTATATTCTTGTCATCTACAGTCTTTGCTACCAAAGTGGCATTTTCTTCCCTTCCATCATACATGTTAAATAGCAAAACTGTCTTCAGTTTCTGGAAAGCTGCATTTTACTGTACTAAAGGTAGGAATGTCAAAAATAGTCTTTCATCAAAACAGAACATGGAGTCTGCTACTTTGCATTTACTATTGTGTAAGAATATTCACAACAAGTAGTAACTGCAGAACAGCAGCAGATTGTGACAATGTTTTCTTAAATGGCAATCCAAATATTCGTGCCACCACATGGCTGACAACTGCAGGACTTGATCTGGGCAGAAGCGTGAGCACATCACTTCAAGAGATCTCAGAGTTTCCCCCCTTGCTCTCTTTGGCTGGCTTACTGTGATCCCAAAAAAATGCTATTTCCCTTTAAGCTTGTCTGGGATTAGTGATACCATCCAAGATCTCAAGGTTAGGGTTGTATGCAGTAAAATTAACAAGTGTTAGAGAAATATCCAACAGACTCTACCTAGCAAGGCTGAAGGTGGAGTTTTCCTGGAAAAAGACAGACTGAGCTCAAAGTAACATTTTTTTCCTTTGTAACTTCAGTAACTGTGAGCACAACAGTTATAAACTGAAAGACCTTTTTGTTATGTGCACATGTAGTCTATCAAGAACACAAGAAAAAGGGGAAGTTAGAACACAATTACACACAAGTTTTGACAAAGTAAGACAGGCACTTTTACAGAGGAAGACTTCAGGTACTTACAAGCATTTTTTGTAGTTGTTCTACAGTTTGATTCGCCACACTGATGCCGTTTATTTCTCTGATTTCGTCCCCTACGTGTAGCGTACCTGGGGAGGTAACAAACACACAATCACCTCAAGACGTGTTTTACAAACTGAGATAATTGTAACACAGCACTAAAGGCATAAACAGAAAACAACATTAAAATCATTTTTTTGCTAGATTCAGAAAAGGACTTTGTATTAGCTACAGATCTGTCTTTCAGAGTGCAGTGAATACACAGCAAGAGATGCCCAGGCATCCTATAAAGTGCATGGGGAAAACATGTTTTTGTTATTAAACAATAATATTGAATGAAAAACACCATATGGCCTGGAACAGTATAAAGATTCTTTGATATTATTCAAAATAAAAAACTGATGGCATTACATATTAGACTGAGAATCAGATTCAATAACATCCCTGTATCAAATAAAATCCCCCTTTCTGCAGCATTTTCCATTTCTGTCACTCTGACAGAAGTGAATATTGTTATGTTCATGACTGTAAGGAGAAGCACACATAAAAATTGGGAATAAAGAATGGACATTTGGCAGACATGTCAACAACAAACAGACAATTTTTAATGACTGACACTGGTGTTTCATTTTTACTGAATGCTCTGGAAGGTGCACGTAGATGGAATCTTTAAAAGTTTTTCTTCCCATTTCAACTCTGCCACCTTTTGAATAAGGACAATTTCAATCACCAGGACTAGGCAGAACTAGCCTAGGGACAGGAGGCAACTTCACAGCAGCTACTATTTTGTGACTGGAAATTGTGTAGTTTGTACTTAATATTGCTGGACCTGAAATGATGCAGTTCCTGTAACTCTCACAGTAGATTTATTATCCAGACATTGCAGTTATTGCCTGGCAATACAGTTTTCTATACAGCAAAAAGAGACAGCAGAAAAAAATGACACAACACTCCCCAAAGCCAATACAAGGCACAGGCCCTACCAATAGGATTCAAACATGGTGCTCGAGATCACTGCTAAATTGCACTTGTGTTGTTCTATTCCGTAAAAATATTCTAAATATAGCTCTGTTAAAATGAAGCAGTGAAACTAAGAGGCATCTAGAGCATTAACAGAATTAGAAGCATTAAAAAAAAAGATGAGCATACTACAGAAACACTGAAGTACAGCTCATTTTCAAACTACACCTAGTGCAGAAGCACCACCTTAGTTAGATGAAGCACACAGAGAACAGGTTAAATTTCCCAAATCTTTAGAAATAAGACACTGTATAATTAAAAAGAACAGAGTTTTAATGGGCACAGTTGGATATTTTACCCAGTTTTAGCAGGTTTTAAAAGTTTTATTAGCTCCATTATGGAACACAGTCACGTGAAGCAATACTCTGCAGAGCATCACCACTACCTAAGCACAGTTGGAAGAAAACCTTCTTCCTGTGAGTCTTACAGCAATCTCCTTTTAAAACTCACTGTTTGAAGCCAACTAAATTTCAATTCAGAAGGTCAATTCAGAAGGTCTAAAGGAATATGGAAGTCTGAGATGCATCTCTGCTTGTATGAAAACTTTTATCTTTCCTGCTTCCTGACAGATTTTGCATCAGAGAGGCAGTGTGAATATATGTTTTGTCCTCCTAATTATCTGTTCCTAGCTTCCTTTGATATAGAACAGTAGGCTAGAGGGAACTTTGGTCTGAAAAATTAAGAAAATTTTTGTGTTCATCAAAAGAAAAAGATGGCAGTCTGAAAGATGTAAAGTAACCCTTTCAAGGTGCAATCCAAACTTGCAGCCAACAACCTAGCAGGGAAGTTCATCTGTTTAAAGCAGGACAAAACCCAGTTACCTTTGGACATCTGATCTGAACATGCAAAATGACAAAAAGGAGAAGACTGGGAATGATTAAAAATGCATGACTGCAGGGTTTGTTACAGCAGTGAAAACTGGAAGATTTAAAATCTAGGCACAAGTAATATTTTTATTTCAAACTCTGTTTTTGAGCCTCAACATAGAAAATACAGAGCTCCTCAAGAACTGCGTAAACAAAGTTATTTTCATTTTTGCAAGGGAAAATACTGCTACTTGTGTAAGGATTTTTTTAAAATAGAGGATTAAATAAGTACAGCGCCAGAAATTATCGGTGTTTTAATCTCTTGCTGAGCTATACTCAGTAGTAAGACAGTAATTATCCTAACTAAGAGCTAAATGAAGCACAGTGGGCCCTCACCTCAAAACACTGGCAGACATCTGCAGCTGGAAGGTAACTAAAGCAGTTAGCAGGAGTCCATGCAGACACAGAGATACACTGCTATGGAATAGTAGCAATCAAAATCAAGAGAATGTACACAGTTTGTACAAAATGATCTAAAATAACTCTGAAGACAAAACTCTTCATGAGATGTGATTACCTTGCCGGTGAATCATTCCTCCGTGCATAATTCTTGCCACAATGCAATGGTTCAGCTCATTCATTTTTAAAGTAATTCCCTGGAAAAAAAGAAATGTTTATACTTTTAAAATAAAACATTAAGCACTGTGATTCTTGAGAGGTTAAGAACAGTCAATTTTCCTGAAAGCTTGAAGGCAGGGCATAAATTTTAAGATTAAAATAAAATCTTTGTCACTCACTTCAAGATGAGCAATAAAACCAGATACTATTTATAAGTGAAGATGCAATACTTCAACATATGAGTATATATGAATCTGGTTTGTTAAAAATGTGATTTTATACTGAAGTGCAAAGGCTCCAGTTGGGATTAAGGGCTAATTTAGCTATAACTACTACAAGGTTGCTTTTAAACAAACCCAGCAGCAGTGTGAGTGAACACAAAGCATTTCAAGGAGGATAAATATCTACAGCGGCTGCTGAACTATTCCAGTTTACTGACAACCCCACCTCCAAGTGAGGAAACTGACACGAAAATCATCACCAGCATAGAGTCAAGGAAATCACTGAGTTTCCCTCCGTACCATGGGCTCATCTGTGTTCTTCTGGAACTGCACCAGCCGGACCCGCGTTACATTCTCCATATCCATGTCGCCGTTGGCGCTCTCCGGGGAGTCCCCGTTCAGGTACGGCGAGGTGGGAGGAGGGGTGACTCTCAATGCTTCGTCACTGTAAACTTCATGTGCCACTACATCATGGGTCTGAAGTAAGGCCTAGAGGAGATCACAGCAACAAAACGTCAGATTTCCATCACCTCCCATGTCCCTCGCTCCTTCCTTGTGTTTTTGAAGCTTTTCAGAAATTCCAAGATATTTGCGCCCCATTTTCTGTTGAAGAACTTTTCCCTTAAAGGAGTCTAAGATAAACTTCATCAGACTGCAAATGCCTACACATACATTGAGCCTCTAAAACCTGCATGAGTTAATGTGATTTTTACTGTAGGTACTTCAATGAGAATGATGCTGCCTCCCTTCCCCTCATCCTCTCAACACCTGCAGGGTGTCAGAGTGAATCCATCTTCATGTGCATAGACAGAGAATCAGGGATCTACCTTTCTGTGCAAACTATTCCATAACAATTACTCTAGTAAAATGGAAAGCTACTCACATGACATGGTATTTCACTCTAATAAAGGCAGACTGTGGATCAATACTAACTTAAAGAATGAAATACTATTTTTTGTTGTTTATTATCATAATTGCTTCCATAACTCTCCCCTTCCCCTAGAACTTGGAGCCAGCCACGATCCTGAGTTCAAAATGCTTGACAAAATTTAGAATGCAAACCAACAAACTGCTAAAATACTGCTTCATTAGCTTTACTGTTTCTTGATGTAGAGAATGGTACAACACCTAATTGATTAAATATGCTTACGTATCTTTGGTAAGCAGAAAAACCAGCTGTAGGAACTCCAAGCTGCAGCACAGACCTGCAGCCTGTACAACTGTAAAAAGTGTAACAAATAACATGAGAGAAAAGTTGGACAAAGCCTAAATATTAGCAAACCAGTATTCAGCAGTACCAGGCTTTTTTTCTGGTATGACATTCCACTGTTCTCCAGGATACCTCCAAGAGTCCCATGTCACATCCATTTCCTATCTGTATTCGACTTTTAATATACAACTACCTTGCTTCTGTCCAAAAATGAAATTCAATTTATATGTGAACGTGATGGTTCTACTCCTCTACTAAACAAGGACAGTGACAGAATCTGCCTCTATATCCAAATGGTTTATCATTCCTAGATAAGGACTGATAAATCAAGTCTAGCTCCTACAATATCTCTACAATAGTAGAGGCATGAGCCACCACTGCCATGAGGTCAATCTGTATCACAGTTAATATCTTGCTAAGTATCATTTAAATGCTCATAGCTCTTAGCTTGCAAAACCCATCAGCCTTGCAAGGCTTGAGATTGACCGTCTAGAACTTGTTTTGGCAGAGAAATCTGATTCTGCAATGACTTAAGTCTTCCATTACAATGTTTAAGCAAAACTTACACTGAAGAAAGTGCTAAAAACATGCCTACAAGATGCATTCCTGAAGTGGAATCCAAGGCAGAAATTGGATGTTCATGGCCTCTAAAAAATCCTAAATTTTCTTCCCAGGGCAACACTTCTAAAGTGTACCATGTTATAAAAGATAATTTCTTAACACTTTACATTTCCATTCCTCCAATTAGTTTGAAACTACAGTTGAGAATTCAGCATTGTAACTATGGAACAGAATTCCCTAAACTAACAATGCTTTGCCCATATTCCCTCCCATTTTTCCAGTGGTTCAAGCCCACCTACACACATACTATTTTTAGTTAAATACTAACCTGTATCTGCATTTTCTATCTTTCATCTTATTTTGTCAACCACTAAGCTTGAACTCGCAACAATTCCTCTGCACTACTCAATCAACATTTTATATTAAAGATTTGGACCATATATGTAAGTTAAACCACTTCAACAATATTTAATTAAATTTTGATTTATTTGTGTGTCCATTTATGTGTGTTTACTCCAGCGTAGGTTAATGGTTGGACATGATGACCTTGGAGGTGATTCTGTGCCCCTGCCTGTATGTTACACTCTCCATGCTTTAATATTACATTTCGTATGTAATTCAGGTCCTTACATTTGTTTCATATCAATTGTACGCCCTGCTTTATATTATTTTTATATTATTTTTAGCAATAATACTCACCTTATTTTTTTTTAAAATATGGCACTTCCAGCATTTTTAAAGTCCATAATTATACTAAATGACTTCTGATTGTGTTCACAAAAATGAACACAAATTAAGAAAAGCGAGACATTAAAGTACAGCAAGCTCAATATTGAAAACATTTAATAAAAAGATTCCTATTGGACCTTACTTTAAGATGCCTGTTTTCATGCATTTCTGCCAATTTTGATAATTTGTTTTTTTTTCCTGTCTGTTTTTCCTTTGCAGAACATGATAATCCTGCTTAAAATAAGTTTAATGAGAACAACTGCTTTCTGCTGTATTGCAGGATCACTGTCTGCAGGGATCAGCATAGGAAGGCACATGATGATGGATAAAATGTCAATATGTCATCAAGCAAAAGTCTCCCAGCACAGCAAATGTCTCAATTGCTACAACACACTGCACTTATATAATAGAATCTTTTACACGTGAAACTGGCATATTCAAAAAACTACTGAAAGTTGTGTAATGGAATAAAAGCTCTTTGAAATGTGTGCACACATAACAAATGATGTACTTGACAATACTTTAGGAATTCTTGAATTAATTATCTGCTGAAAGACCTTAATGCAAAATTTACATACATTTCTTTAAATTAAAAATGTCGAACATGTACAGACTAAACTGATAATTTACTTCTGTAGCCATAAGGCACACGAGGGTGACAGAAAACTAAAACAACAGAACATCTTGAACATCTGTTACAAACACACTTCATTGGCTTTGGTTCTGTAAAGGCTTGCACACAGTTTAACCCACTAACCCTGGGATTAAGTAAACAAGACAGATTATATTATTTTTTTTTCTTCTGATTATGGATACACATTAGATTAAAAAATAGTTAATAGTAAAATAATCTGTTATCATACAGGTGTTAATGTACACTCCTACTTATCATATGTTATTGATTACTGAATTAATGTGCATTAATAACCAGAGTATTGCTCTGTAACACCTGGCAAACACATGGAGCGTGGGCTGACAATATTCTTTTATACAATTATTCCTTTCCCTAACAGTCTCTATTTTAAAGGCTTTGGCTCTGAAGGGAAGTTTGGCAGAATGCAACAAATATAAGAATAACTTTATTTAAGTCTGCAACCCATAAAGGTGCATGTGGGAGCAGGAGTGGGAATGATGAAGAGGATGGAGTTGCCCCTGTGACATCTGGAGACGCTGTGGTATCTGCAGGTGTGGATCCACACCAAATTATGCTGGTTTAATTGCTGCTTTACATTCCTCCCTCACATGAACTGTTTCTATTCTCTTGCTCATTCTAGCTCTGGCAGCATTCCTGTTATCCTAAATTCTTTTGTCTAAATGGTTAGTTGAGTTTTTTGTTTTGGAGCAATTTTCTACTAGTTCAGCCCAGGGCAATATTAAAGTGCAGTTCCAGATGAATGCCAGAACTACAAGGGAGAGGATGAAACATGGGGAAAAGGGATGATGAGACTTCACCAACCAGCAATTTAGCCTGGGATGCCACAGACTCACTTGCTGAAATTACTCCTAATCAAAAATACTTGTTATGGAATTGCAGCTTATTTCTTATAAAAAACACTTTTTATAGATTTGCAGCAGAACAATTCTGACAAACGGTTTTAGATTTATGAGAGTATCAGGAAAAAGAGGTACTTAAAAAAGAGGATTTTCAACTCAATTTTCCTGCCACTTGATTTGATACATGAAATTTCTATATACCACAATCACTTTTATTGATGCCTACTCTGAAAATAATTTAGACTTGAAAAATGCTCTTTCTCCACAGTGCTTAATGTTTTAGCAACACTGTGGGGTAATTACACACAAAAAAAGTAAATCAAATGAACCTGTCAAGTTGAGTATCAGAGAAAGGCTTTTTAAAAAACCTTTCTTACAATATGGCTGAATATCATTCCACCTTGTTTTATGTTCTATTTCAAGCAAGTATTCCCGTTAAATGTCGAATCAGAGCTGTCACAAACTTTAGGATAGGATAGGTACCATCTCCAGGGAATAACATCAGAGAGTTGCTGAGTAGGCACAAAAAAGTAATTGCCTGCATTAGCAATTAGTGCAGTGAAACAGGAATGAATCAAAAAGTAAAACAAATGGGTTAGTCAGGACCTGGTGTATACAGTATCCATCAGCTGGATTACACGGGCTCCTGGCACACATTTCAGTTTAATTTTATCTGAAGAAAGTTGTTTTGCATGCTCTGAGACCCTTACGTGATACAAACCAAAACACTGTTTAGGAGCAATCAGGAGATGCCCTCTGAAAACACGCTCCTGATCTGATTTAAAGTACTAAAATAAATGTAGCCAAAGCTACAGGGGCCATCAAAAGAACACACTGGGACATGCAGCTACCCAGATTTCACCCAGATTTCATCTTATACCTGAACAGGAGGTTGGTTTCAGCTCACTCTTTCCTGGAAATTAGGTTTATCCTTCAGACTTACAGTAACTCAGCTTTCAGGTGAGCAAATTCCACAAAGCTCCCTGCATATAATCCTTGTGTTAGGGAAAGCCAAATTCATGATTTTAAGCTGACAATAGTGTGCAGCAGATTTAAGCAAGCATGTTTGTTTCTCAATTTAAGAACTTTATCTACAGCATAAACAAAAGATATCCTTCAAATTACTGGACTTCAATAACTTGAACCAAGTTATTAAGCAGTAACATCCCTGAATTCAGAACAATTACTGCCCTCAAAACAGATTTGGGGAACAGACACAGTAGGTGTTGGCATGTAACAAACTCAACAGACTGTACTATTGATTTATTGTAAAAGAATATTAAATAAACACTTATTTTGCAATGAATTCACACACCTTTATCCTAAGAAGACCTCTGGAAAAGGAAAAAGAAGGATCCCAGCTCTAGTTACGGACATCCAAAAGGATTCATTTTTCTGTCCACGTGCAACACAGCCCCCCAAAACCACAGTGAAACTGCTCCATAATTCCGTTACTCCAAACTGCTGACAGTTTTCAGCACAGTAATGAGAACCAATACTAGCAGCAACACTAATTCTTTTGCCAGAGCAGCAGGTTAGAAATACTTATTAATAGATGTATTGTATGCAGTTCCATCACCTGCAGATTTCAAGAATTTACTGAAGTTAAGTTTTCTAACATAAAGAATATTAAAAAAAAAAAAAAAAAAATAGCCCAAACAAGAGTAGGATCTGCTTACCATGAAATGAGGTTGTGTTAAAATACGCTTTAGCTCCTTTGCATCATTGTTCTCTGGGTAACATGAAATTTCTTCCAATACCTGCAAAATAAGCAGGAGAAATGGCCCTAAGTAACTTTCTTTTAAAGCTATTGAAGAAATGAAAACCCTCACTGCTCAGTCAGAATATCCCCAAACGATTATACAAACCAACATTTCCGACACAGGAAAGGGTTTAAGAGAATGTGCCCCCACCCAGCTGCCCCAAGAGAATAAAATACCTTGTTCCAATGTTCTCTGAAAGAGATTAAAGCAGAAATTTGAAGGAAACAGTTTTGTTTGGGCTTTTTTTTCCCAATTGACAGTATTCCTTCAACAGCTAAATATATGGGGACAGGAATGAAGAGCTAATAGGTGACACACACGGCCTCCACCAGTTGCTGCTTTCACACATGGTCTCAACTTATTAAAACAACTGGTTTAAAAGCAGAATTAAAAACATTCATAAAACCAATTGTTAAAGACACCAAGTGTAGGTGGGCCATCTGCTACCCCACCTCCAAGCTCCAGATTTTATAAAATCTGAGCCACTTTATCACTGGTGAAGGAGGAGTAAAGAAGTTTTAGCTCATTTGCCTGCAACCTGATTCTTACACCTTAATTTTCACATGCAGATACTTGGACAATGAAAGCAGAGAATTTTTTCTTCTGGAAGCACCTCCCAGGATTAACTGCCAGAAAACTTTGCAGAATAGGACTTGAGGGATCTATCAGTGTGACTTCAGTTGTTACTTAAATAATATTCTATTTTAACAGCACTATAAACAGTTTTTTCCTGTGACATTACCCCAAACAACTACACTGATGATAATATATAATATATGATAATATACTATACAACATTTTTATTTTTACTACGTCTAATAAATAAGCAAAAAAAAATACTATTTGCAAGGTATAAGAATTAAGAACATTTGTGTCTATCTTTGGTCTTAGTGGGCCACTTTCATTGCATTTCCAGGTCTGCTCTTCTTAGACCTATCTATGATAAACTTGGATTTGTTTTTTTTTTTTCCAATTTAAAAAGCTCATACTTCGAAATACTTCTTTTTGTGACTAAATTTTATAAACATCAGATTTCTCCTGGAGATAAATAACCTGAACATAAAAAGATCCTGCAATTACCCAGCAGGAATGTTCCTTTTAACATCACTATTGTAGAAGAAAAGGTTAAATGATTAAACTGAGTAATATTCATAATCCTTAAACAGATAATGGAATTCTGCAAGTTTATGCAACTTGTTACATAACTTGAGTAAGCAATGGTAGCAATCCAGAAATAATTTAGATAATGAGCCAGAATACACATCTTAACGAAGAAAAATAAGTTCCAGTTAAAATACAATCAAACTTTTGAAGTAAAAAAATATACTTTAAAGCCATTACCTCTTTGGCTCTCTGTACAGCATCACTTGGAGGATTCCTGATTTGTGGTGAAGATTTTGTGTTTATTTTGTCATAAAGCTGAAATAACAAGAAAACAAACTACTGAAATCATATGCTACTTTATATAAATTAATGAGTGCTTACAATAGCCTGCTTATGTTACCAGGATTAGGATGATTGTTAAACTGCAAAACCCACAGATGTTCTGTATACAAAATCCAGCAGCTTAGGGTTTTGGCTTTTCATTTTTAAACATTTCCTGATTTGAACAGTGCCATAGATTCAGAGTTCATAGGATGACATGGGAAAGTTCGAGAGGTTAAGGGCTTCTGCAAACCTCCCATGCTTTTGCCACAGATTTACAGAAACTATATTCTTCTACTAGAAGAGATCCTGTGAATCTTGGATAAATGCTGTAAATCAAACATTCTGCTATAAAATCATGTTAACCTGCATATCCCACTTTTCTCAATAAATCAAAACATCAAACATTCTGAACAGTAATTTAAATAAACCTTGGAATATGGGAAAATGCTCTTGAAGATAGAACGTTACAAAAGCCAAATACTCTGAGAACAGAAAAACAAACCTTCAAAGAATGAGTACTCATAAAAAAGGGTACCCTTATTTTATTAGGGTTTTCTGTTAGACAGAAGAATGTAAATGTATTTAAACAGGCTACTGTAAACCTTCCACGTTAATTACTTTTTTAAAAATACCCTTTTAAAAACCATTCAACTATGCAAAGCACAAAAGAAGAAAGATCTCTCTTCAAGTTTCAAATTAGAGATAAGACATTACAGGCTCATTTTCATACAAACCTAACTGTGCATGTTTTAAAGGAATAAATGTATACTTAAGAATAAACAGGTACTGTAATATGCAGTATTTTCAAATAAAACCTTTTGGCTTACATTTCAAGTGATATGAAGACGGTCATGCCAGTAATTATTTTCTAATTATGTTAGACTACTTCTTTGATATATAAAACAGAAAAAAGACAAATAACATTTTCAGGGAATTAGAGATGTTTTTATCACAACAAGGGTGGTGAAATACTGCAACAAGTTGCCGAGGGAAGCTGGGGAATCTCTCAACTTTGGAAAAACTCAAAATTCAACTGAAATTCAAAATACTGTATGTAAAAAACCCATTCAAAGTACAAAAGGGACTCTAAAACCTTCATCGAATCCTAACACTGCCAAAGACGAGGTGACAAGAAAGCACCACTTAGGCTGCTCAACAAGGAGTGCTTAGGGGCTTCCTCTGGCAAGTTCACAGCTCCACTGTTTGGCTTAGAATGGCCCTGGATGTTTGAGAAAGGGAATCTTGCCAGGACACAGAGCTGCCCTCTTCTCCTTCTCACATGACATGAAATACCATTCAGTTTTAGTAGATACATAAACTGTCATAAATGCAATCCAATATCAGCATCACTTTCTCGTGTTAACAATTTAACGAACATGTTGAACATTTCAAGCCCATACACAAATAAGCACAGAAAGAGCAAACAGCATCACTTCCAAAAAACATTCTCTGCAGGACAGTTACACCACTCTCTTGGGGAAAGAAAAGTAGAGAAGTAAAGCTAAATCAGTTTCTTCCAATGCAACAACTTCATCTTGAGCTGCAAAACTAAACTCCACAGTTTAAGCAGCCCTGACTACTGCTGGATGTTTTGAGATAAAAGCTTTCTGCAAGCTTGTGGCTCAGGAGAGATTTTATTTGTGCACACAATTATTTGTTTTACCTTTTGTTAAATGAGTTAACAAAATCTACTCAAACTCTATCAACTGCAAATTAAAGTATCACCCTCCTATACTTGTTAAGAAATTGCACTGAGCACTGTGTACTGAGCAAAGCACAGCAGAAAATGCACGATATCCACCATGAATATTATTGAATGTCTTTTCCAAGATTATTGAAATTACAGCAAAGTTACCTTGAAAATATTTTTATTAGTTATTTCTAGCAAGGGTTGAAAAGCTAAGTCACTGAAGTTGCTGATTACCCTCGTTACTGTGACCCAGAACAACCAGCAGTTTACAGAAACAATTTTTTCCTTACTATCATGGAAGAGTTATCTTCTGAGATTAGGAAGGAGGCAAAAAGAAAATTAGAGAGCAGAGTTCCTCTAAGAATGCTTCGAAAAAAAATCAAGGCAAAGTTCAGGCTAAACAAGTGTGCATTAATTTTTCCATAGCGTCTTCATGCTGAGGCATGGCACTTAAATTTCATCCTCCAGGACTTCTGCTTACTGAGGCTTGCTATCAAGGCACCAAACTATTAGGAGGAAATCTGACAGCATTTAAAAGAAAAACCTTCCTATTTGCATTAAGGTTTAAAGCTGATATATTACCCAAGCCAAAGGATCTATTAATTGTGGAGGTAGAAGACAGCCTCACCCAGAGAAAGGATGTGGTTTTGGGAGATTCACCAGCACGAGATCTCTTAATATTGAAATGGCATACTCTAATTCAAGTTAGCTCATGGGAGTTTTTACTTTACAAGAGGCAAGAGCAGCAAAGCTTATACTGTGCATTAATGCACCAGGACTGGTGAAGCAGTCCCACCTCCTCTGCAATCCTTGAAAAAAGACTGGTTTTGCAATACTTTTTAATATTTTTACACTTAAATATTAGCTGTAGCAGAACCAATATAGAATTAGGGAATTTACAGCTTACATAATTAATCTGTGAAAGCATTTGAATGTAAAGGTTTCATTCAGACACATTAAAATGAACATTTTTTCCCTTGCATGCAAGAATCCAACACACCTTTACATGAACGTGTTACAAAGTCTGTAAGAAAACTCGCTCTGAATGAAACCTGTTTGCACATATCACAGATTAAAGTGAACATTAATGACACTTACAGCCAGGCTTTGTATGCTCCTGTGGTACAGAACATATTACTTTATGCAGTTAGCTACAAAATTTTACTCACAGAAACCCAGCCTTTTCACAATGCTGTTGCCTTTCAGCAGCCCTGCAAATCTAAATCCGTCAGGGACCATACCAAAGGTGGTTTCTTGTAGAGCAGAATGAACTGGCTCATTCTTCACTGTCCTTTACAGAAAGCTTTTCTATGCAATACCAACAGACTTACAGCAGGACAAAATGTGTGCCCTAAAAATGGACTTTCTTTTTGCTCTGAGTCTCTATTTTCCAGCAAAAAACTCTGCGCCCTCAGCCCGGGAGACCAATCTCCAACAATTTCACTCAACAATAAGTATAAATAGTAATTTAAAAAAATGGAAAATGTCACAGCATATGTAACTTTTGGCATTTCCAGACTTTTGAATGCTCTGCACCTCAGTCTCACTCCTCAGTACCAGTTATACTGCATTTCCTAGAAAGAAAATCGAAATTGAGAGCTTGCTCTAGACAAGCTTAACAATCCCAACTGATGTATTAACAAAACTCAGTATAACAAACATATATTGACATTATAGCTAATAAACAGAATAGCACTGCTTGTTAAAAACACAGGTTTTGATTTAAATTTTGCATGCTAGAACACAAAAGCTATGAAGAGAATACCCACAAGTTGAGCTGCTATCAGCTGAACGGCTTTTGCAGAGTCGAGACTTTTTGTCTTCCGCCTATACAAAGCGAGCTCCTTTCTTCTCATATTTAAAGCAGACAGCCCAAAGCCTAATCCACAATCAGGCAGGCGAGACAAAACAACAAACTCTTCTGACTAGTTTTTCAGATGTGCAGAAATTCCTTTTTAACTACTTCCTGTAAGAAGAGTCAGAATACTGTCCCAACACAACCCCCATTCAATGCCACACTGAAAAATTTAGATATGTCACAAGTAGCAGAAATTCAGCCTCGCTGCCTGGTCTAACCTTGAATGTAATCAAAATCAGAACCCACAGCGAAATCAGTAAGTATTCTATCTACCCAACACCTCGAATTTTCTGTGAGGCAAATGAGAAACGTCTTATAACAAGAGCTACTGAACTGCTAGAGCATAAAAGCCCCTGATCTTTCAACACAAATATACATTGTGGGGATCCAATTGCAATGCAGACAGATACTGGGTTGCCAACCTCAAATATTATACCCTGATATTGAAACATCTAAAAACAGTAATTAAGATATGTCCTTATATATTTAACTTTCTGAACAGTTTAACCACAGGCAACACAGTGCTATTAGAAGGCTGTTTTTCATCACTTTTAGGTTTTTGTACCATCTAAAAAGTTCTTGGGTGGAGGTGCTGCCCCTTGCACATCAGCATTTACTAAGAAATAGGGTTTTTGCTCTGTTACCTCCCACAGCTCCCTATCCTGGTACTCCATCCACCCCAGAGGTTTCATGCGCTGAGACTGGAAGAAATTCATGACCCACTGAATGAAATGATACTCACAAGCAAAGAACGGCTAAAATTAAAGAGCCAATTAGATAATTGCTAGATCACTTCATTCTTTCTTCTGCTAGTTCTGTTCCACATCTCCTTTTTCATACAAAATATTATAACGTTCCCATGGGTGCCTCTTTCCACGGGATTCTAAGCTCTCAAGGAAACACATCCCTGAAGCTAGTAACTCCTACTGGAAAACACACTGAGTAGCAAGGTCACAGCAGAGCCCTTATCTTCAACTCTGTTTAAAAACAGTTTGCTCTTTCAAACCCTCTGTTCTTCACTGTTAAGGACTGTGCATGAAGTTCATTTTTACCATTCTAGCACCAGAGACCTAACATTTGCTTCCCAGCGTAATTCTACAGAACATGTTACAGCTCCATCCTGTATCAGAGTCCAAAGCATCTTTCAGACTCTACTCTGTGACTGCTAGAGCATTATAGGCTACAGCCCTCCACAGCTTCCCATCTTTTCCTGTGTGATACACTCGCTGTAGAAGAGGAGCATAATCAACATTTACATTCCAGTTCCTCACCCAGTGAAATGCTGAGCAATGCAAACAAAACTAATTCAACAAAAGGGTTCAGGAAGCAGTTTATCAGCTAAAATGAAGATTCCCTGACAGAGTGTTCACAGAAGACAGTCTGAAGCAGAACATTAATTCTGTCTGAACAAACAAGTGTTTGTTTCTGTCATGCCCCAGAACTGGCAGCTGCCAACACTGCAGCTTGTCACTGGAGGCACTCAGACTTTCAGTAACCCTGACAAGGGTTATGCAGATTTGAAATACTCAATTCCTCTGTGTATAATCACATTCAAGCAACACATGAATAATCTTTCCTGTAAAAAATGTTGTAGTAGCAATTGGACCCCGAATTTCACTTCTAAGTTTGATCATTCATGTGACAGAACCAAAATACACATCCTCTTCCAATTTCTAGAGGAACTTTTCTCTGCAAAAAGCAGGCCAACTGGACTTGGTTTTTAGAAGTCATCTATATTCTTACATATTCATAATGTGTGACTTGTAGAACAGAGTTACACTTGGTGCTACCTGTATCAGAAATAAACATAAACCCAGATTTTCTTACACCTTCACCTACTACAGGTAAGAGGAAATGATGCTGAGTAAACCCATTCAGCCCTATGGAATTTCAGCTTTTATTGAAGCTACTTTTTTTTGGTATCATTCCTCATGTAGGCTTCTTCACTTGTGTTGTTTTAAACCAAGAACTTAACTTCTTGGGGGTAAGAATAGAGGAGAGGAAACTCAAATGAATAAAACATTGTTTCTCTGTGAATTATTTCAGTTCCCACTGCATGTGACTGGCAAACAGGTGTTTGTTTCTAGAGAGTGAGAATGACAAACTTCACTGCACAAACCCTGAAATCCTGACACACCAGTGAAGCTAAATGCCAACTGGAGAATGTTTAATACATATTAACAGGCTGTTAATGACCACATTTCTGAGGCACACAGAAGATAATACCTGTTTCTTAATGGTCAGGGCCTTGCTATAGGAAAATAAGGAGATACATGAACTGATCTACTTCATGAACTGGCAGAATAAAATCTCTGACTCTTCAGTGTATTATACATGACAACAAAGAGCCTGTCAGATGTGGTCCTACTGAGTTGCCAGAACAGCATCTTAGTGAAACACAAACGATGAAGGTTTATTTTCCTGAGGATGAACGTAAATTAAATGACAGGTGAGAGATATGTTATCTCTTTAATTAAGGTGGAACCCTGAAATAATTGTAGGCTCCTTCGAGAATGAAAACACATCCCCCCAAGCACGGCCAAAGGGCTGTGCATGCACTGCCTCTGTAGTGATCCAAAGGGTAAAAGGGATCCCAGAAAGAAACCCTCTTCACTGCCTTCACAGGGCCTGTTAGAGGCAGTTTGGTGACATGAGAGCTGTAAGGAAAGCACACAGCACCTGTGTCAGCAACAGGGCGAGATGCCCTGTGGCATTAGACATTACCAGTCAATATTTTATAATTTACCTCCTCCATGGACATATTTTGTATGCTTGGAAACATGAGGGGAACCAGAAGGTTAAGGTAAAGAGTACTGAAAGTACTTTTCATCCTGTTATGTAGCTAAGTGTTGGCATATCTCTTGTATATCTTTTGATCAAAACCTTAAAAAGTGAGAATGTATCCAAGTTTAAATTCTCTCAGTAGTTATAATGCTGTAGCAAAACTGCAGGCAGTCTTGAACTGTGGGGAGATCACACAAAGTTCAGTCTGAAAGAAAGGCTCCACAAATCTCTGCAGCTCCACACACTGATATAGTTAAAAACAGATTCAAGGACACATTTATGCCTATACTGGTTCAGATCCCATGTTCAGTAATATCTGACTTGTATATTCTATTTCTTTGCAACGGGTAAAGTTTTTACCTTCAGTGTTCATGAGCTACAAACAAATTTTATCTCTGTTGTAGAACATATTCCTTTTTAGCACAGATTATGAAGTGTTATGCACTTTCTCTGTAAAATCAAAGCCTTAACACTTCAGAGGCAAAAGAGCCAAGGAAAGGACTATAGTCATACAAAATAAACTCCAGGGTGTGCACATTTCTCCCCCCATAACTGACTTTTTGAATTGTGCTTCTGGATTTGCTTCACTTATGCCAAGATGATTTTTATTTATTTCAAGTTGTCTCACAGAAATACTGATAATGAACGGTTGTGCTACTCCTCAAAATCACAGCAGACATTATTTTCTTCTATTTAATTTCAGGTGTCCCTAAATGCCTCATTTATGTATGATGAACCCAGACTCGAGTGTCTGACAGCATTTTATTTCCTTACAAAGTAGGACTCTAAACTAGTAATTTGTCTCATATTTTATGGAAAATCCATATTAATACTCATCATAAAAATTTTATTGACTGTAGAAGCTGCAGTTCTCTACAAGTGACAGCAGATGTTAAAGACATGCCAGACAGTACAGAGACGTAACCAGACTTTATTCTGTTCACATTGCAATTGTTCTAACATCTTTTGCAAAGATGAAATATGCCAAACTAGGATGAGATAAAGATACTGCTTTGCACATGGCAGTACCAACAAAAGTAGCACAGCAGTTGGAAAACCAATGCAAGGAAATTAAAAGGTCCCATTTAAAAAAGCCCCAAACACTCTCACTCTGGAATGTACCAGTAGTACTGCTGGGAAAGACATGGGCTTGGAACATTATTTCCCAAGGTACTCTAACACATTAGTGACTTCAAGGACACAAAAATCCCATTATTTCAATAACAGAGTCACTTTTTTTTTTCTTTTTTACTGCTTCAGGTATAATTGAAGCTGATCTTAACAAAACCAAGGCAAAGCACTTTTTAGAGATGACACCATGCAGCTGAGCAGATAAAAGTAAAGACACTGAGGTGCTGGAGGGAGTTTAGATAAAGGCACTGGTAAAGAGTCTGGAGCACAAGCCTAAATAGAGGCAGGAGAGAACGTGGGGTGTTTAGTCTGGAGAAAGGGAGGCTCATGGGAGACCTTATCACTCTACAACTCCCTGAAAGGAGTAGCAGGGTGGGGGTTGGTCTCCTCTCCCAAGTAGCAAGGGATATATCAAGAGCAAATAGCCTCAAGGTTGTGCCAGGGAAGGCTTAGATTGGGTATTAGGGAAAATTTTCACCGAAAGGGTTATCAAGCACTGGAACAGGCTGCCTGGTGAAGTGGTGGGCTTGGCAGTGTTGGGTTTACAGCTCGACTCGATGACCTTAATGACTTTTTCCAACCTAAATGATTCAATAAGCACCAGGAAAAACTAGTAATTCAATACAGAAGGGCTTTAACAAGAGGTTTGTTCCATGGACAACACCTTGAAACACCCCACAGCATAACCTTTGCTCCTGTCTTTCCCCCCCCTTTCCATATGGACTAATAACCAACAACAGGAACTAACAAGTGTTGGGTTAGGCCTAAATGGGCTAAATTCCCAATCCTGTTGTCTGAATTACCTTGTCAGGGCTGGATTATCACCCTGAAGGGAGAATGCTAATGACCATGAACCTTGTTCCAGGGGGATACAGAACCCATAAAACTAGTTAAATCCACAATAATTAACAACACAGCTCCTCCCCTGTTTTGTGACATGGAGCACACATTGCACCAGGAGGTGCTAATGCTGGAATTAATACTATTTTTGTTTCTCCCTGTTCACATAAATTTTCTGCAAGGATATTCTGAGAATAAAAATACACCAGTCCCTATGACAGTCAATATGCCCCAGCCAAGTACCTGAAGAACTGGAAGAAGGAGGCAGCGAGGGCTGACTGAATTCAGAGACAGAAGCAGAGCTTACTGGGCTGTTTGTACATTGCCTTTGGGTTTTTTAATGTAAACTAAGTGCAGACTGAGCTATCATTCCAAAGTTAAGCTCCCAGCACCAACAAAGCTGAAGTACTATTCAAGATTTGTGGACTGTGGCCCGGGTGCTGTAGCATTTCTTTATTTTTGTCATTTCTCAGAGCAGGTTCCAAGCTCCTGGAGAAATACTAAATCTGAGAATCTGAAGTTTTATAAGGGCAAAACCCCAAACACAACAGGTAGGCCTTATGGTTAAAAAGGAACTTGAACTACACACAACATAAGAAGAAGTGAAGAAAATGTAGAAAGTTAAATATGAAATTGATCCTCTTTATCCCGAGACAGTATCAGTGAGGTTAATTAGATGTTTCACAAGTGCCAGGAATACAATGCTACTGCTCTTTGATGTAACTTAAAAATACACTGAAATAATGAGAAATTTTAGTTCCACATTCGAAAAAAAAAATCTATGGATTTATGCTTTTGGAGTAAGAGCTGTTGGTGCACACAGACACAATGACATACCATTTACACAGGGGAGATGACATTAGGCCAAGAAGTATGGGCTAAGTACTACAGCTTCCATTTAAAGTACATGGTCAAGCTGAATTTCACTTGAGGATTTAACACATCAGTATCAAGCTTATAAATACTCAAAAATGACAGAAAATTAGTTAAAAAGAAAACAAGCATAACAAAGAAACTCTCAGTGTCATGAAAACTGAGCCAGAATTTTGCATGTTGGAAAGTGGTGGATACATAAATTTCTCAAAAATTACTCTCAATCAATATGAGAGTAACTGCTGGCTCGTATTTGTATTAGCTTGGGTTTAAGAGACCCACTCACTTATCACTATTGTATATTATAAAAATGTGGAACAACAATGCTTTCTGCTCTGAAGACTAAATATAAAATAAATCCCCCATTTAATTTGTAAGGCAGAGGAACAGGAAGAACAAGAAAACAATGAGATGATGCTGAGTGGCACAGTGATCCACCTATCCCTGTAGGAGAGAAAATGAAATGCAAAGGTATGAAGGAAGATGAAAATGGAAAGTATTTTAGAGAATGATTATGAAATAATGCAGAAGGAATTCCAGAATAGCCTCTGATTCTTGTGTTCTTTCAGACAGAGCTGCCAGAGAAGTTACCTTTTAGAGAACAAATGCACTGCACTGGTGGTGATGATCCAGCCCACCTGCTGAAGGAATTCTTCACACAGTTCTCCCTAAGGCTTTGTCATTGTTCCGTCTACACTGCTTGGGAAAGGAGTTCCCACTGCAGTGTGGGACAGTCCCTCCCACTCCCTGGGGCTGAGCACGCTGCCTCTGCACTGGGAGAAAAGCCAGACTTGATTCTCCAAATAGCAAGGTGCCTTCCTGCCAACATAGTTTCTTCTTTTTTTTTAGCAAATATTTTCCATATGTTTTTGTCTTACAAAAATATGAAATAAAGGACAATTAAAAATATGACAACAATGTGCTTTAAAAACGATAAAGTATTATTTCACTTAAGTGTAACATGTTCTGAGGGATTTTAAGCAAGACATCTGTAACACACTTTGTGATCTCTTTTTGCAGAAGAGAAGGCATTCAGGTTTCACTAAAACATGTTCCCCCTATAAGTGTTAACATAATCAGTATTCAAGAGGGCAAGGACCAATGTGCATCCAAAAAAACTCCAACCACACTATGTGATTCACACAGAAAGTCATTCCCATTCAAATCAAAACATAGTAAAATTAGATGATCCAGGAAAATATTTAAGATTTCTATACACAGCTGCTGGTTTTATTTTCTGCATCGTATGATAGAATTTTCTACATCATATGATAGATATTCCACCAGTGAAGGAAATGAAAGCATCTTGAAGAGAAAAATCAAAATGGTTTTTGCTTTTCTTTTCCTTTCCTTTTTTTTTTAAATTCCAAAGTATATATTAAAATTGTTAAAATAATGAATTTTGCTCAGAAAAGAGCAGATCAGGGATAAATGCATGCAGAGTTTAAAACATTTTCAAAAATAGAACTATAGTATCAGCCATGCCTGGACACTGCTGAATAACTGCAACTTTTACAAAGGACATTCAAATTTACCGTGCCAACATCCAGATTGGGAGGGTAAATGAACAAACCAAAATAAACCCAGCAGAAAGCTTTAGCCAACCATGTAAGAAGCTAAACTGAGGTTCCAACAACATTCATTCTAGCAAAAGAGAAAATATGTTTCCTTAAAAGTCTGGACTTGAGGACCAAATCCTTTTGGATGACTGAGTTCAAAAGAAATCGTAAGGAAACTGTGAAGTGTGCACAGATGCAGGTTCCTGTGAAACACTACCATGATCAACAAAGGGTAACAGACACAGAAGATTCTCTTGAGAAATCAGTATGCCTTATATATATGCACTGTGAATATAAATGAAACTCAAAAAGAAACAAGTGGCTGCACACAGATATGATACAAATGACTAGTGCAAAATTTATTTAACCTCATTTAATTAAAACCATACGTGTGTAATGTGTTAAACCAGCAAAAAGTAACATAAACTTCCTTGACAGCTCGTAACATTTCTATCACAGAAATAACACTTACCTCAACGATTCCATCTATGAGAATAATGTAACAAACTTTTAAAATTACCAGCCAAAAGACATCAGCCTAGAGAACTATCTCTGCCTCAGGACAGACAGATGCAGACAAAGCCAGCAGCACAGAGAGGCCCCGGTCACACAAAAGCTGATATTGTTCTCCCGCTGGGTGAAAATCTCACTTGTAAATCGAGCGACATCTGCGTTCAGAATCACCCCAGTCACAGCCCTGCAGAGGTGACCAAAGCACTGCACTCAACAGGAGAATGATTTCTCCTGTCTCCCTCAGTGCAGGCAGCTGCACCAAACAGCAGCTCCTGGGTTTACATTTTAGCAAAATTCCTTCGATGCACTGATAGAGATGAAACATAATGTGTAGAACTCTTCCCCATTAGGCACAGCCTTATACTTTTCAAAACAAATAATCATTGAAGTAAAATCTTTTGCCACGATACAAAACACTAAATGTCTCCAAAATTAGTAACCTCTTCACATTTCTTTCCAACTTCTTTATCAGTACTGCTGACACAGGACAGCAGTGTCTCCCAGGATGTCTTTCATGAAAGTCAATAAAAAAGAATTTAATTCAAGTATTTGATAAGGCTTCTAAAAATCTGTGAATGGTAAGAAAAAACTGCTTTCACTACTTAAATTTAAGTCTGTTTTTCCATAAAGTTATTTATATACTGTACTACGTCCTTTATCATCTAAATTGGATACTGGAATGAAACAGTCTATAAAGATTTATATAGTCATAAACTCAGACATTCTAGGTCACACACAGGAATGTCCTATAGCATTCACCAACATTTTGATCATCACACATTTAACAGAAGCAAGAAAAAAGAAAAATCTGTCCAAACCAAAGTTACTCTTTTACTTTAAAAAAAAGATCAATTATTAAACAATAAATTTTCTTTGGATAGTGAATATTTCTATATGGTTGTTTCCAGAAGGGCCTTTTCTTTACTCTCCACAGTAAACACAATTAAGTTTTTAATAATAAATTGTGTACTTCAGTGCAGGAAAAAACCCACTCAACACAAATAATAGGATTCTGTAAAATGATGAAAAAAACACCCAATGAAAGTATTCAATAAATTCACATCAGGATATGCTGGTGTATGGCAGGATTTGGCTGAGAGTGAATATAAACTACTTTATAAGTAGCTGGCACCTTTTTTCCCCTTGTTTTGAACACCTTTGGCCCCCCTTTGGCCCCCAAGTAAATTGGAAGAGTCTTAAGACAGTTATTTAAACAAATTAATCAATTAAAAACAATCGATGGGATGATGCCTTCTGTGGCCTTCAGAGGTGCCTGTCCTCATAATACTCAAGTTAATGAATTACTAAGAAAGAAGATTTCTATTTTCTGATCTGGAAAAAAACCCCAATACATGGGTAACTTGCACCCTTAACAAAAAGACTGTCCTTTTTTTTTGGCCTTCGAAAAAGGAGTTATTTCAGAGGCAAAATAAGATATTTCAGCATCAGGCATGATCTACCATCATGTGCTTAATCTAAAAATAAGGATAACTCTTGAGAAAGAGTAGGAACATGAGAACAAATTTAACTGTGGAAAATGGCCACAGAAGAGGAACAGTAGTTTAATGCAGAGTGACAGCCACAACTTCACAACAGACTAGAACATTCCTACTTAGTGTGATATAATGGTTTATAGGTTACTTGGTCTGGTGGCTTCAAGTAACCCCAAATATTCTGAGAGGAATAAACAGTTTCCCTGACAGAACTTCATCCAAGTATAATTGGTGATTTTTCCAGAAGTCTGAAACTGGAATAGTATTGATACAAAACCAGAAACCAATCTCCCACATTCAAGTTACTGACATGAAGAAGCTGCCCTTTCAAATAATACTGTCTGTAACTTGCTTCAGTCTTTAAAATGTGTGTTTCAGGACACTGCACTCTTTCAGAATTTTATTTTGTATTTTTCTAATAAAATTATCTTTGGGAAGACTCTATCATCCCCCTTCCACACAGCATAATGAAACAAAAATGCTTTTTATGGTATTTTGTTCTCACAGATACCTTATTAGAAGGTGCAATTAAATGCATCCCTTTCTGTTTATGAGAATGACTGTGATGAAGAATGTGAAAATTGTATGAATTCACTGCTGGTTTTTCTTATTTGCAAAGCTACAAAAGACCATTACAGCAGTAACAGGTCATGAAGTACAAGGAACCAGACTGGTACTGTCAAGAGCAGAAAAAAGCAAAAGCATTGCAGAAGCATGAGTTAATGTCTGGCAGACCTGTCATCCAGCAAAGTACCGAAACTGAGGCCATGTGGTTTACCAAAGCCCAAGAAGTTACATGATAACATAATAATGGTTAATAAATATCTAAAACCTTTCTGCATGAGTAATACAAGTGTTTTGGTTTGTATTACACTCACGTTCTTCTACTCCCCTCCACATTTTTTACTTCTTGTTCATATTACCTGAGCACCTTTCTATACTGCAGCATGCAATATAAAAAGAGTAATTTAAGCACCCTGGACACAAGCTAGATGAACTTAAACTGGGAAAAAAAGATTCATATTTTAATGCAAATTGCAAAGATGAGTTGTTGGAGATGCAGTTCAGGAAAGCCATGAGCTCCTAGCCCCTTCTTCCTGTGTGCTTCATATCACTTTATCCAATGACTGTTGATGCAAAATGCATAAGCAGTTATCAGAGAACAAGGATTAGAGCTGTAGTGTTGTGCCAGAGCAGTGCCATCATCACTGAGCAGCCGACTCCCTGTCTCTGGCTCCTCGAGTCCCAAGGGCAGCTGTGCCGTGGGGAAGCTCTGCCAGCAGCTTTGTGCTCCCACACAGGCCAGCTCAGAACCCAGCAGCTAGGGCCACTTCCAGAAGGAAGGATGTGTGGATTGGAATCCTTGAAACTTGAAGAATGTGCAGAATTCAAGTGACTGATCAAACTGTAACAAGTGTACAAAGCGTGCACTGCATTTTAAAGAGTCTGGACACCAAAGGACCTGTGGCACTGTTTACACTCAGCTCGTGCTCCTGCAAAGCTGCACAGAGGAACTAGAGCGTTCAGTAATTTTTCAGAAACTCTCTTAAGTCTCTACAAACATAATCATCTACCTGCAGATGAGACAGCTGGAGTGACTCATACTCCTGTGGCTCTTTCACTGGGTAAAAACCACACACAGCTTGTTAGATTTATGATACTCACTGAGCTGTTCAGTTTAAGACATAGTAATAAAATGGTCATTATCCATGGGGTCACACAAGCATTTTGGTTTGATCCAGAAGTGCATTTTCAAAATTAATCTCATTAAGCCCATGACGCATTCTTTATTTTTCACTGTGCAGTTTTACCAGAGCATATTTACTCTCAAACAACATTAAAATAAAGGATGCTGTTCACCTTCCAGTGGTTATTCACTCTGCAGGACTGCAGTACAACTGGCATAAAGTAAAAGCCCTCAGAACACACAGAACTGTCAGCACTGGCTCCTCAGTGCCAGCTGCTTCCTTCTACAGATCTGCCACAGCACTTGCTAAGGTGCCTCTCTGCATTTGGCTCCACCCTGAGCTTTTTCTCAGTGCAATGTGTAGATTGCTTTACAAAAAGCTGGTCTTGTCTGAAAAGCAAGTCCTCTGTCTTCAACATTAACAATCTACATATCCCAAAAAAAACCCATCAGGGAAAGATTCTTCTGCTACTTTTTTGACTTTTATTTTAGACCCCAGTCCTGTGTAGATACAAAGTCACTGACAGCATGAAGTGCTTTTGAATTTGTCATTCAATGAGTGTTTTGGCACTCCAGTAAGACACTTCTGTCTTAGGGACTAACAGCTCTCCAGAACCACAGAGCAACACAGATTTTAGATGACTGAGCCTATTACATGCCATGTCCAAGTGTAAAAGAGAAACAAGCATACCTTGGTGCTTCACACAAAAAATGTCATATTTGTAAAAATATACCCAGAACTGGCCTAAGATTAGTACATTATATAATAATAATAATAACAATAATAATAATAATGCAATATGAACAGTTATAAAGTTGCAATTCACATTTAAAATAAAAACTAAAATCTGGCCCTTATTAAAAAGAAAAAAAAGCTGTTCTGATGAATTATTTTAAAGCAAACCTATTCACTCAAACTCTTAATCACTTACATATTCTAAAATATTCTATATTACAGTCTAAAAATGTATTTTTGCATAAAGTGCTGGATGAGTCTTACATTCTACAACTAAATAAATTAATTTTGGTATCAAACGAAGAAAGGTAATATGCTCAGGATAAAATAAAATATTATCCAATGAACAACAGATACAGGAACACATTCAAATTTTTATCACAGAAAACTTACATCTAGTAACGTGTGAAGATGCTGATCCTGGAAAACACTGTGAAGAAAATCTAAGTCTTTTTCACTGCAGTCTGTAAGTGCATGAATTTCTTCCAGGCTGTCCAGCACCTGTGAGACTGCTCCTACGGGGCAACAGACAGGGGGGAAAAAAAAGAATAAAAAATCAATAAAGCAAAGGCTCATGGTAAACTGAACTTTGGAAAAGGAAACTTTCAATTCATCTGGTACAACTGGAACAGGAGCTTAAAAAAGCTGGAGTTTTAACAGGAAAACTCACTGAATAAACTTTACACATAACAACAGTGCTCACAGATAATGTAATTATACACAAGAAATGGCTTAATGGAAGAGAGGTTAAAACCTGATTTTATTAAGCTCAGCTTTGTTCTATTTTAGCCTTTCTTCCAATGATGTCTTATGGAGTGACTTGGATTATTGGCCTGTCCTCACCATTCCCACCCCAACCTTCACTTCTTTTCTTTTTGAACTGCTGGCCAATTTCAAATACATATTGTAAAATTTTGAAACATCTGTAAGAATTATTTTGAAATCAAATTTGAAACATCAGTAAAATCAGGAAGAACCTATGCTTTCACAAGTATTTTTTAAATCAGCATTGGGATAAAAGGGAGAACAGGGAAAAAGACCTGACTGCTGAGTCGTCTGGGGGACAAAAAAAGGGCTGTAATGTGTTTTTGTTCTGTTTGTTCTGCTTGCCTGGCTATCTCCTACCCAGTTATAGCACTTGTTGCTTTTTCACCAGGACATTGTTTTGGGTCATAGGATGATGGAGATGATTTTTATATGGCATGGGGGTGAGAGAGAAGAGACAGCTATGGAGACAAAAAAGAGATTTGGGAGGCATTATGGAAGGTGAAAGTCCATGAGGAAAAGCTGAACTCTCAGCAGGGGAGGACAAAGAAACACAACACAAATCCACAGTAAACCAGACCACAGTGGCTCTGTGTGAAACAACTTGTTTAAAAATCAGAATATCAGTGGTGGCTGCCACCTGTGTGCTTTACTAGAGTGACAACTTTGGCTTATCTCAACACCCACAGACCATGTCTTCGCTTCTTCCACAGTGCTAAAAGCATCTGGAAAGAGGGTAGGATATCCAGTGAGAGTCTGCAACAATGCTGGTGTCTGGCAGGGAACTGCTGAATGCTTTTTCATCAATAAATTCTTAATTGTGGATACCAAATTCTATACATTCTCTATTTCACTAATTTCTCATCAATAAGCTTATTCTGTTTACTTATTAGTTTGCCTGTGTCTTTTTGACAAGATAAACAGTATCTAAAAAATTGCTGCATCCCTTGAAATTCTATCCTCCACTGCATGAACAATTCTTCCCAGTCCATCTCAACTCAAACTCTTTTGTACTGCATTTTCAGAATGTAATAAAACCAAAATACCCAACACCCTCTTAACCACACAAGGTAACAAGTTAAATTAACTTATTTCTCTGAAAACCTTGAAAAACTGGAATAAACATAACAAAATACACAAAAACTACCATACCAGACTTGCAACCTCATTGCTTAGAAGGGCAAATAAATTACAAATCTAGAAACTCTTGCATCACATTTAGTACAAACCTCAGCCCAGGACTCTCCTCACAGTTCCTTGTACAACAAGGTTTGAGAACCACAGTATCCTCCACACTCACAACTCATGGCTCAGGAGCAATAAAACTTAATTCTCTCCCATCAAGTGTGTCTGACTACTCATATCAATTTGATGTACTTATTTATGTTCTTTTAAAAATCTGTGGCTGTCAGCAAATAAAACAAATGGTCTGACTTTTAGTAGTTGCTGTGCATGAGGTCGGGTGCACTGAAAAATAGAAAAATTTGCTTCCTCTTTGATAATGAACAAGGCTGCTCAGCTGAAAGGAACCATCCACATCCCTCTGCCAGAGACACAGCAGGAAACCTGAGAAAATATAAGGACTGGGGATCTGCTGGTAAGAGGATGGAGAGATCACAGCTGTGCCTCAAAGGCAAGGAAAAAAAACCTACCCAGGGACCCAAAAAGGACTGCACTGTTTCCTTTACATGTTCAGCACATCAGTTAGAAGTTGATGGACTTAAGAGATCTGCAAGCCTAAAGGAAAGTGCTTGACTTTCCAGGATCCAGTTGGTAGAAGAAAATTTGCTAAAATTCTCTTTTATTTCTGTCTTGTCACGCTCAGAGTTTGAATTATTTTATTTTCAAGCAAAACTTCTTTTTTTGGGTTCACAGCCCTTTCTGTGTATTTGGAGTATTTAAGGAAAACTCAAGAGAAGATTCTCTTCAGAGGCCTGGGTATCTTAAGAGTCTCTAATACTGCTCAGTGTTGCTCATAATCACCAAAACCTGAGCCAAATCTGGAACCTGTAAGAAGCAAGTTCAAAGCTGCCTGCAGTGCTGTGTTACTGTGAAACACCAAATGCTCTGGACCACCACATTTTTTATTTGACAATATTATTTACTTTGCAAACTTTATTTTGTGGAACTCTTTGTGGGCTTTGAAATGGAAATGAAAGTTATGATTTTTTAGTATTTGCATCTCAACAACCTCTTGAATATTTGGGAATTCCAAAAAAATTAGGGTTTGACCACCAGGTCTTTTTTTGCTCCTGTCCATTGGTCACATTGAATAGAAGGCTGTAAAATAGTTTCCAAGAATGTCTTTAAGAAATCTGATGGGACTTTCTGACAGTGACTTTGTTAATCCCTCAAGATGACAGTTTTACCTTATGCTGTTTTTTTACCTACAATCTTATGCTTCACCTACTGCCATGCCTTTCACTCATTTACAAATGATGTGCACCTGCATGAGAAAATGGCATAGCAGCAATATACTGACAGCATGTTAGTGCTTAGAAAAAGTGACAGAACAATTTTACAGGCATTTCTGTGAACACCTAAACTCTCTTTGTTACAGACATCTGGTTAAAAAAGTCTAAAAGTATCTTTCAGGAGAGTTTTAAATTCAGAGAAGAGATACTACATAAAATAAAATTAACCAGCCTTTACGGCACATCTGTTTCTAAAAAGATTCATATTTAAGCTAAATTTCTAACCTTTGGGGAAAGTGTAAAGGCACTCAATATCTATAATTAAAACTTATATCCTTTTGAAATAGGATTTAATCTCCTTTTAGCATTGCAAGTGCACCCATTCTAGCCTCAGCACAGATGATAAAGAAAGGACTTACGTGAATTATTACAGTCATAAAAGCTAAAAGCTCAGCTTTCTCATGGTCTGTAGCAGTTACAGACAGAATCTAGAAACATCAAAATTAGAATGATGCATAAACATTAGTAAGGCAGGAAAATGAGGGAGTTGACTAATTTGACTGGCTGTGTTAGTTTGTTTTTTAAGACTCCACAAAGTAAACTTCATCAGAAAATGCTGCTCACTGCCCCAGAACTTTCAAGCAGCCCCAACTTCTGCACCTTAAGTCACTATAAAACCAGATCCAATTGCACAGGAAGGGCTGCAATTCCAGTGATATAAATAGAAGATTCTTCTCCGCAGGAACAGTAACAAAATCCACACCAAAAATGGTTCTGTGAGACTGTGGATCCTGCTGTAAATGCTCAGTAAATTATCTCAGTGCCCAAAGGAGCAGTGACACTCTGGGCCATGCACACAACCTTGTCTTCCTTGTATTTCCACAGGAATACCTAAGAAAGGATGGCTGCAGCTATTCAGTTTCCTGGGGGCTGCCAACTTCAAAACATTGAAAACTATGGGCTGTCATATATTAAATAGAAAAACCACATCAGAATGCTCATGAGAGTCTCCTGCAGTCAGTACTAGTATGTAAAATGCTTGTATAGTTAGTGGAATGACGTCTTAAGGATGATACCAAATTAATTCTGAGAACATAGAGATGAATTGAGCAGTTTTCTCCTACTGAGGTAGATCTACTGTTTATCAGAGAGACGTATTTGCTTTATGAGGCACAAACTTGGGATTTTCTCTTTACCCAGTGCATAGTCAAAGTTGTCACAGGTATTTTGTGCAGGTTCTGTTACCTCATTTTTTGAGATGGCCATTCAGAAATAGTTCTCTCTTATAGCTGAATTCTGTCCCTAGACTCTTTGTAGTTCTCATACAGTGCTCTTAAAGCACCTGAAGTTGCTATGGACACTGGTTCATCAGGTTGGAAGTAGGCAAAGCTTTGGTAAAACAGTGTTGTTACTACAATGTGGCATCCAGCTATTCTAGTCTGGAACAGGTCGCTTGACTACAGAAACTGAACTTTAAAGGTAGGGAGGAGTTGCTTACTTCTCCCCAGAACAAAGTAAAAGCAAATTTTAAATACTATTCCAAGAATTGCCTACATATTCTGCAGCAGTAATGTGTCCCCCCACTACAAAACATCCCGAAAGTTTGCTTTTCTGAGGTTTCTCAGCACACCAGGCAGGTATAACTGGCTCCTTCTGTTATGTAATAGGCAGTAAATAGAATTAGGAACTTCTTTTCATGAGACATGTGATCTGCAACAGCATACAACTGAGTAAGTGTTTAGGTAAAGAGACTCAGATATCGCTGCAAAACACAGACTATATCCTGACTGCAAACACCTTCTGAGAGATGGCAAAAGAATTCTTTTATTTTTTAACACTGAAGATTACAAATGCTCATTTAAATCCTGGGTCAGCCATAGACCCTCTTCTGAGTAATGAAAACTGAGGAAGCCTGACGTTGTTTAAACACAAAACTATAAACCTGTGACCTTTTTGCCAGTCTCCTGCAATTACTATGCCAGGAAGTAACTCTGCAGAAGAACTTATAATAACCATTACAATAATAGCATGTTTTTATTAAAGAGACATTGGCAAAATCTAAATCCCTTAGATATGTAGAACCACATAAAATGAAGTTCATGACACCAGCCACTCATTTTAATCCTGTTCATTCTTATAAACTACCTTTATTTGATTGGCTTTTCAACTATTCTTTATGTTGTATAAATAGGTAAGTAACGGTGTCTTGAAGATTTCACAGTGGTATTTAAATGACTAACCAAGGCTTTACTGTCATTTGCAATTTCTCTATATATCACAGTTCAGTCCTTATGCCAGCCAATCTACAATAAACAGAAGCTGATTTCTCTCAACCTCATCTCTTGGCTGCCTTCTTGTGTGCAGCTGCTGGAAATGAAATTAAAAAACCAATCCTGGCTCTTAAAACACAGGCATTTCAGAAGGCAGGATTTACATTTTACTTTGTTTGTGGAGAGGTCTGAGGCTAGTACATCCAGCAAGGAAAGATGAAAAATCTCCAGAAATTGTTAGATTTTAGATCAAATAGTAGAATCACAAAGTGAAGTCACAGGATACAATCTCCTAGAAAAACAAGCATGAGCATTATTATAAAGTGTAGACCTTTCCACTACTTTTACTGATGTAACTTCTCATATTTAGGGAAAGTCAGCTGAGCACCAGCTGCTCTTCATCACTTGAAACAATATCTGTGAAAATCACTGGAGCTGAGATGCCTCTGATCTCACCCAGTAATTTGTTGCTCTTTGCTGTTCACTGTATTCCAGAGCAACTGGCTCTGCAGGGACAGATGGCAGCCAAAGCAGGTGTATATACATGATTACAACAGGTTAAAATAAGGTGGGAGATACATGTTTCACATATGCACAGCAGTGTAATTAAAATTTAAGGCAAGTAAAGACTCTATCCTTCTCAAAATTGAGCTATATAGTGTTTCATGACTTCTTCCTTCTTGGACTGAAACCAAACTGAAGTTTAGACACCCTATGAATTTACAAATAAGCTCCTACATGCACGCAGTTCTGTGAATGCTACTGGGAAGCAAATAAGGCAGTGATAACAAAAATATATGTATATACATACACTATGTGTATATAAAACAATCAGGAAGAGTCTAGTAAGAGAACTAGAAAGATGGAGGTTTATGGAGATGACAATAAAAATTCAGAAACAAGACAGCTGGCGCAAAGGAAGGGTATTGGGATTTACAACTACATTAAAGAAGGTAAGAACATCTAAGGAATACAAGAAAGGAGAGAAAGGCATGTAAAAGTCAGAAATGAAACTAAAGAAAATAGGTGCAGGAGAGAAAAACAGGGAGAAAAAGACTAAACAAAGGATAAAAGAAAAATAAAGGAAAAAAAAGAAAAGAAAACAAGAGATAAAGTGTTCCCAAACAGCAGAAGGAATGTAGAGGAGAGTACTATGTATGGAAAACAGAAAAGGATGGGGGGAAGAGGAAGTGGCGGGGGAGAGGACAAAGAAGGCAGCAAGAAACTGATGCTTAATTTTGAAGAGAGACTTCCTTTTATCCTGTACACACACAGGAGCACTGAGTGCAGGCATGGCTCCAGCTTTCCCCTGTCTCCATACTTGGCATCTTCACACAAAGTTTGCCAATTCTTTTTCCCAGCTACCCCTCACTGTAAAAACCAGCCACAAATACAACAGAAGCCAGTCTAGCGTGGTGGTAAAGAAATATGCAGAAGTGTTGTTTTTCAGACCAGACCTGTACCTTACATGTAAGCACACTCATATGCAACTAAACAAATATTTTAATTAAGGAATGCCCTTCACTATCCCTTCCTTAGACCCTTTCTTCCTCATTGCAAAAATATCTGAAAACCCCTTTCTGACCAGCATGATGGCAGCACACTCTATTATAGTCAGTCAGTTTGTGGAAGAAAAGTTTCTATGCACAAACAAAAACCCAAAAATCATGGCACAGGCTCTATATGAGGTGTTTTTTTCCCCCCCTACAACTGTTGAAAAATGAAACTATCACAAAACTTTTATATAAAAATCCACTGAACTTTCACTCCTGTGTTACTGGACAGGCATACTGAGATGGGGAAATTGGAGGACAAGGAACAACTTCCCCCACAACCTGTAAAATCAAGAGGATGAACCAAACAACAACAACAACCACAAAATCATTGACTGATCAGAAATGGAGACATGGACATATGTCCTGCTGACATGTCCTGACCTAGGACAGAAGTAGAGCTGTTAGCCTACATGTCTTAAAATGCTGCAGGAAACCCCCACTTTCTATAGCTTGTTTTTGGAGATGCTGAATTAGTTATTTTCAAAATGCTTGTGGTTTGTATCAAAGTGCCTAGTATTTCACACCACCTCCTCTGTCTAGTATGGTCTGCAGGTTTTAGAGGTGTTTGTGCTCCTAGTCTCTCACAAAATGTGCAGCTACCTTGCAGCAGAACCTCCTCCCTACGTGCCAACAACATTCTTTCATTGAGGAGACACATATTGGACAGTTATTGAAACCAGGTGTATGCATATCCACAGTGCATATGCATAGGTCAGGTATCACATCAACACAGAAGGATCAAGAAAGTTCATGCAAGCATAGAGCAAGAATATAATATTTGACTAACATTACAGTATATGTTTGTTGGTAGGAGAAAAAAAAATATTAGTCCATGAAAACAATTTTGGAATGAAAATGCAAACCCAAAATATTGTATACTTTATTAATTCAATTAAAATTAAATTTCAGTTCAGTTGTGTTGCAAATAGTAAATATTGGGAAAAAAACCCCAAAACTCAGGTAATTTTAATACTGCCTCTAAATCAGAATCTTCAGAATTCCCTGGAAATCATCCTTCTGCTTAATTATACTATCAATTACATTATACTGCATACAGATTTAGTCAATACCAGACAATTTTATTTGAACAGGCAGTATTAAAACTGAAGAGAGCAAAAAGAAGCAAAAGAAAGCGTATTTTTAAACATGCAAAGACACACACCATAGCTGACTGATATGCCTTAAAGGAAAACAAAGGGATACCTACTTTCTGCTGCTAGAAGTCCTAGAAGGAAGGCAGCGTTTGGACAAACAACAAACAGTATTGAAGATCTCAGAACAAGCGATTTATAAAGCTGCAACCTAGCACACTAATTTAGCCACAAAATAGTCCCAACAAAGTGACAAGAATCCCCCCAGTTTTTAATATGGTTTCTATGTGTGAAGCAAATGGCGCTGGCAGACTGGGGCAGGAGGAAAACAAACAATTGGCATTGGGAAGGCAGCACATGGATGCAGTGTTAGAGATCTAGTAACACCAGACTTTTCCCAACATTGGTTAAACTATTTTCAAAAAACTCATGGACAGAAAGTGATTTCTAGTAAAAATATTGTAAGAGGTGAAATGATAAAATAATTCAACATACTGCAAACGATGCATATCATCATATTAATATACTCAGAAAGCAAAATTTAGCAATGTTATATTGAAATCAAAAGTTTCAGTGAGAAATGTTACGAGAATCATTTAGAAATACAACTACTTCATTACTGCTTTTAGTTAACAGTGTCTTTATGACCTTTTTCAATTTTATTTAAATATACCAGAGCAAAGAATCAATACCTGAAAAATCATGAAGTTAATAATGGAATATTGGAAACACACAAACTCATAATCTCAGAACTGACAGCTGTGCTCGTAATACTAGCGAAGGAATTAATAACAATAAGTTATAAGGTGAATGTAATTATTTTCCCCCAAGTATTCATACTTTAAAATATTACACAACACCCTTTGCAGATATTTACAAAATCAGTGGTAATTTTTGCATAACAAAAGTGGGTTTTTTTTCTTACTCATATCAATGAAACGGATGGGTTTCAAGATATGGGCTTGTATTGCCCATATTTCATGAATTCTAATCCCGTGAAACTACTAACCATTCTAACTTGTTGAGTTCAGCTACTTCCATGTGTGTTGGAAACAGAGCTTACAACTTGTCCATACATATGTTGGTAGACCTTACTCTGAAAGAGATTTAGCTTCATTCCAATTATTACCAAATTTGAAAACCAAGATCTCATGCTGTTAAAAACTTCTCACTTGACACGACAACACAGAGCCTGACAAAATAGAACAGAATGAAAATTTCAATTTGCACACATCAATCCTGAGGCAAAATACCAAAAGGCAATGCTGTGTGTGGAATCTGTGCCCTGCAGCTGGAGGAAACGAGACAGAAGCACTGAAGGAGCCTCAGTGGCTGCTTTCTGTGCAGTGCAAAGCTCTGCTTCGACGTTCATCTGCTTCCCGAGTGACCACAGAGCTCAGCACTCGCACACGCGTGCAGGAAATACTGCAGCAGTGCCACTGCTTAGCACAGGTACACGAGCACATTTGGCCACTCAGGCTCTTCTCTTGCTCTGTGGTTACCCCAAAACACAGCTCGAGAGGATCCCTTACAGGAATCCAGAACTGTCTGCGGCAAAAAGCCGCTCTCAAACCTGTTAGTCACAGTTCAGAAACGTGTGCCACAGACCAAGCAATTCCCGCAGACATTAGAGAATAACATCCTTCAACCAAAAGGTAAGGTTTGCTTTAATTAGAGGTCAGCTATGCAGTTTTCCAAAGACTACGGACTACCCACTGGCTTAACTTCAGCACTGACTTGGTTCTGAAGATGTGGCTACAAAAAGCTTTTGGAAATATGAAGTCATAAAAAACTTCTTCAGTTTATCAGTTTTTCTAACTGCTGGCCTGAAAACTTTATCATTTTGAATCTACTTTACACTCCATATGAAACACTCATCCTCAATTCAGCTTCCCAAGTCAAACCCCAAGAAGCAAAAGGAGAAAAAATTAAAAGCTTTACAACACTAGTGATGTTCATTCCCCAGCCTGAGGCACTGCTATGAAAACACTTGAAAACTGTATGGCTCTTCTCTCTGCTGGGGGACAAGTGGTCAGCATATGACAGAAGGAGAGGAAATCCTGTCTAGAGCTAATGTGCAATCAGGAGGTAGGAGGGCCAGGCACTGGGCAGGAAAGGGGAGGGAGTCAGAGAGGGAAGGGCAGCAGAGAGCAAATGCTGTGAATTTCCCCGGCACCTTATGTATTTCATGGTCCACTTCAAATACTCCCTACTGGGCCAGTTTTCCTCCTGTGACAGATTTAGCCTTTAGGGCTTCTGATTGCCAACTTCTGATTTATGTTTGTTTCAGCATACTAAAAATATCCAAAACATTTGTTGCCTTGGGGAATACACATTTTACAATGTCTTCAAGACAGGCAACCTGCAAGTCAAAAGTTTGATATTCTAGAGAAAACCATTTGCAGAAAGCTTGTCAGCTGAGCTGCTTGGTGGCTTTACTGAAGAAGTTACTGAACACAGACTGTCAGCAATAAAGCAGTATTGTAGTTTAAAAATATTTTAAAAGGTTTTATCACACTCAAAATTCAGCAAGACTGGTTTCTGCCATGTTACCAACAGGATGATAGCAGGATTTATTCAAGTTCTTCAGCGGATGGTTGCTGACAAAAGAGGAAACAGACCACCAGTGGTCAGCAAGTGGCTGGAACCAAGAGTTATTAACACTGCACAAAGGAAAGGAAGATGTGTGCAGAAAAAAACCCCATTGATTTTAAATGAAATTTATCTCTGTTCATTCCCATCTAATTCAGCTATGCAATTTGCTGACCATCACTGGAAAACTCTCTAACAAGAATATCCTTTGTGATTCTGCATCTACAAAAGTCACCTGACTTGCTGCCCATAGTGCTTTCCTATCCATGGATAGTACTCTGGTAGTACAGGAAGATGGTCAAAGGTTCCAGCAACCCCCCCAGGTTTCCAAACTGAACTTTGAGGAAGAACATCTCTAGATTAATTGGGAAAAAAGAGAGAACTAAAATTTTCTGTGTTTGGAAAGACCTGGAGGACAGGAACTGTAATTTGCATAACCTAATAAGCATCTACATTTCTGTATATTTATCCCTGTAGGAGTTCTGTATCTGCCTGTTTCTGACAAATCATTTAATTACAATGATAAGCTTCAAGAAATTTTATGGAAGGAATAATTGGCAACCACATCTAAAATATTAAAAGCTCTTCATTAAGAGTTTATGATCTGGAATAATGTTATCAGATATTAGGAAGGAAACTTAAATAACCTTAACGATAATCAAGTTTCTACTGCAATTCAAGAGTTTTATGTTTACTTTCTACAAACTGGTTTAGAATCATCACAAGACCCATCCTACAAGACAGGAATATTTAAAATATTATTAGTGTACTTCTGAAGAGGAAACAAAATAGATTTCCACATCTAGGAATTTCGGAAGCTGAAAGAGTTGTAGTATCTTTTCTTGCAAGGTTCTGTGTCCAGTACTACATAAGCTAAAGTAGTGGGTCAGAGAAACATAATGAAAACTACCCACTTAGCGTGGTTTCCTGATCACTGTGATCTCCCATCAGTCCAACCAACAATGTTAGGTTAGAGAATAATTGCCTTCCTGAGAAATCTAAGCTTTTGTTTCAGTTATTTCAGAGATGAACACAAGATAACAATGGATCCAGCACAGATACTCTGTACAATTTACATGTGCACTGGGTTCAAGTATTCTCTGAGCTGAAAAAAATAGAACTTGGAACCTTCTTGTATACTGATATCTGCAATTACATGACTGAGGAAGACACATGTCCTGTTGATGTGAGACTGAAACTGGAAAGAGGAACTGCTGTTTTCAGATTAGGAAAGCTGCCACTGGCAGTCATGTTGGTGGCCATTCACCACTGAAATGGGGGAAGTAGATGGAAACAAAAATTAAGGCACTGCAAGTAGTTCTAGGTGAAGTAAAACTGACTTACTCTTTCTTTAAAAGAATAGGTGCATCCTTAACTGCAAGTATATCAAGTGTTTAAAAGTTCTCTGGCTGAACTTATGCCATAAGGCTGTGATTACCCATTTGCAATAAATGATGTGAGATTCTCACTCATATCCATGGGAATTATGAACAGTGTTCATGTCTAAGGACAAAGCAATCTTTTACTTTAAGTACTTGAACTTGAATTCCAGAAGTGAATTTGGAGAATTTCAACCAAAAAAGTTGCCCCCATTCTTATGGGGCATGTAATTCTTATATTAATGACATTGAAATAATTTATAATAATTACTTGCTCATATGAAACAGAAGGAGAGAAATAATTAATATATGCAGTCAATATGTAATTTCTCACCTATAAAAACACTGGGAAAGAGAACTATCACACAGCAGATCAACACATGCAATTAAGTTCCTGAAATGCCTTCTAGAAAAGTCAGTGTATACCTAAAGTATTCTGCCAGTACTCCTAAATTGTTTAGAAAAATAAAGACAGTCCTTTTGGACTTAGGTTTTTCTTAAAGGTTCACTTAAATTGATCCTAAATCCTAATTTTAGATCAGATAGACCAATCTAGACTTCTGCGCTGCAAATATTTTGAGCAATGTTATGTCAAAATTAAGATACATAATGAAGACAGGGCTGTGTTAGTTTAGGAACTGACAGGTTATTTAAATTTCTGAATATGGGCTGTGGGCAAAAGGATTGCTTGAGTAAGGTCCCTGTCCCATCCAAGGCCAAGATCACAGCACAAGTATTATCTTCCCCTCTGAAGTCTGTTGGGAGGTCCCTGAGTACATGTTTTGTCTCTCTCTGAAGATTTGGGGGTCAGAAATACTGTCCAGTGTGCTTTAAACACACATCTTAATCATACTGTTCCCTAAAACAGGAGGTCAGGAAACTTTGGTACATAGTAGCTTCTTTTAATAAATAACTATTAGTAAGGTATGAGAACTTTGCTCCTGCCTAAGAATTCAAGACAAAATTTCAGTAAACTTTTATATTCAAGTAATATAAAGAGAAATTTGAGATTATAGCATTATTTGTAATTAAATGTACATACAAGAAAAAATAAAAAAATCAAAAAAGAATTTCTGGAGAAGCTTAAAACTGCAGAGATTTTCTCTGTTTTTGCTAGCCGTGAATGCTATTATTTCTGAAAATTATTCTTTCACATGTAAATGTTAACTTAATATTCCACTTTATGGAATCTCAAGAAATTAGTAAATACTTGGTACTTTGGTCAGTATAGACTTAAGACATGCTGACTGCAATAAATATACTTTCTGGTAAAATACCTGAGGAGGTGGGGTCTTCAGAGAAGTCTGGCAGCTCTTCAGGGGGGTCACCATAGAAGGAGTTGAATTTGTGGCTTGACACAGCTGCTAGTACTGCCCCCTGAATAAAAATACCCACACAGTCTAAATTACACAAAGAAAGATAATGAAACGTATTCAGACACCTTGGTTGACTCAATCTCCTGAGTTCTCTTGTGTGTTGACCTTCTCACTGAAGAGCAAATAAATTTTCTAAGTCTTCAGCTCTGCCTCCCTGCTGTCAGTCACCATATCTATCAGAAGAGCTGGTTATACACTAATGAACAGTAAAAATATTCTTTGCAAGGGGATTCATGAGAACAGTTCTTTATGTGAATGCATTTTGAAATAATAACTGTGAGGCATAAATTCACATTGTAGTACAATGTAAACAAAATAACTAATCTCTTTATCTTTTACCTAGACTGAGTGGATTAGCAGGTATAAAAATTCACTCTCTAAAGCAAAACTCTATGTTTTTATTTTAGAAACTGTCATAATTTGACAGACAGCATTAGAATACTTTGATACCTATAATACATCAAGATAAAAATAACACAGTTATATAGATAATCTCAGAGTCCCAGAATGAGTGTTACAGAGGAATTTACAAACCCAGAAAAATGGTTACCTGCTCTGACATATATTTACTTGCTCAAGTAAATTACACTTTAACCACTCAGGTTTTAATGCCTCACAGTTATGGAAGTATGGACAAATTGCATGAAACACACTGCAGAACAGTGCTTTGGATAAAATGGCATAAAAAAATAATGAAGGTATAAAAGCTTGGGAAACTAAATATAGTGGCCTCCCCAGGAAGAAATGTGGGAAATATCTGAAACTGCACCTAGAACAGGAATCAGGTCATATTTGAAAATGTACTAGCTAGCATTTTAATGGAAGTATCACCTGGGCATACAAACCACCTAAGAGAAAGAGCTGTTCATGAACTGTGGCAACTATGCACCCTATTCATCAGCTACGTTAAACTTTTGCAAAGCAGCAACTCCGTGTGACTACCTGATTCTGAGTTTTATTACAAATTGTAAAACAGCCCATGAACTGTAATGCTCCATGCCTCTGTCATAATTTTCTGAACCTTTCAGCGAATTCAGAAATGTTTCTGTTAAACATTCCATGACAGAAACTGAAGGAAAACCATGTTGTTTTGGACTAAAATGTTAACATTCTTTTCAATATGGCTAAGAAATGAACTAGTATGTAATTAAACATAAATAGGATAAACTGAAGAACACGTATTGCTCTTCTTCAACACAGACATTAAAAATTACTGTGTTCCTTTTATTTGTTGTCCTTAAACAATAACAGACGTGATTGCACAATTCTCTCCAGTAATTCATATTACACAGAATTACACAGAATTACACAGAATTGATTGAAGACCTCCTATACACCTGGGTTGATACCAGACAATTTGCACTGCAATCTGAAAACTATGCACTAAGAAAGAAAGGGCAAACAGCCTTTCTAAGACATCATTTCAATAAACATCTGTGAAGGCCTGCTGCAACTTTTTATTTTATTGCTGACTTCAAAGCATAGATTTCTCTTAGCAATTTTTAAATGAATCATGTATCACACAAAATCTGAGCTGTGTAATGATACTGTTTTTAACATTACATTCAGTTTACCTTTAGTTTTCGTCTTGCATTGAATTTTCTCAATTGTTCTACTGTTTCTGGAAGATGAATCTTGTATGCATAGCGATCTCTCTCCTTGAAAAACCCCACAAAAAACAAACCAAAACAACATTAAATACAAGCTTTTAATATCCTCTGGACACTAAGAAACCAGACAAGACATGTAACAGCTCCTAAGTATCCCAAGGAGAATGAGAATTGATTGCAACTTAAAGAAAACTTGAAGTGATTAAGAGAGATTAAAATAGTTTGATAGAATTTTTAACTTGGGCCACAGATATTTTCTATTGGTAATGTTGTTTCCCACCTTGTAGTAAGACCCCAGTCTTTTGTTTTACTGTTGTGCTGTCAGTCTGTGTCTAGCACTGAACTTTGCAGCTGGTAAGCAGAAAGTAGTTCTGCTTTTTGGAATTCACAAACCCCAGTGAAGCAAGACATTCATGCACTCTTTTACAGGGTGCTTGATACTTCAGGCAAGCTTGGGAGATGAGGTACATGTCCAACAGGGCAGGAAGTGCCAACTCGATGGCTGGTGGTACCAGGGGATGGTACAGGAAGAATTCTCCATTGTAGGCACAGATGAAAAATTTGCCAATGAACAATTGCAGTGACAGAAGAGACAAAACTTGAGGAGCCAACTATTTTTCTCCCCTGAAGCTATATAAAATCATTACTTTAATGTAAATGTTTATCACATGCATATCCTGAATCAGAGTGAAACCACGGCAGTCTCTCTGTGCCACTAAAGATGTCTCTGTCTCATGCTGTATTTGCTCCTATCTATAAATGGTTCAGAAAGTTCTGAATCAGCAGGGAAGGCAGTTTATTGTAGGCAAAAATGAGAGGACTGACTGATAGACTGCAGGCCTGAGCTTGGAAACAAAGTTATCATAAACTAAACCACCTATTTCCTCATGTGACTTCCAACAAGTAACAAGAAGATCAAAAAGAGACCATGGACATTAAAGTGTAAAGCGGCACAGGCAGAGCTTGCACATTCGCATTATAGAATTGGGTTTTAAGAAACTTAATCAGCTGAGTTGCTCAAACAACAAAAAAGATAGGTTTTCTGGCAAAATGATCCTCAACCAAGCTCTAGCTCTGGCATCTAAATGTGGGTATGCTCACAAAGTGAAGAAAAAGTCCAATGACAAGCAGGTAAAAACAGATCTCCTGTGTTTGTATGATAATCTGGGATTCCAAAACAGGGTGTTCATTTCCATAATCTTTGCTATTTGACACACTATATATGTCCCAGATGAAAGACAGAACTTTGGCTCTTTTTGAGTGGAAAGGCTTGAACCTGCAGTTTCCCAGTACTCAAAAGAGTTGCCTTAACCAGAGTCACTTCTCAGGTGAACACTCCTGACCTCCTTTTAAAAGCTAGACCATTCTGCAGCTTGGAATACAGGAGTCAGAGGCAGAAAGAGAGCAGAGAAGTGCAAGAATGACTCCATTCACTGGTGTTTACACCATTTACTTGGAGGGAGAAGAGCATATGATCCCGTTCTTCCCAGGTTCTTTCTTTGTGGGTTTCTCTTTGTCTCACGCAGAGCGTATCAAGAGTGCAGCAGCAGACACCAGATCAGCCCCCTTTCAAAATAAGTGCCCTGTTTAAGTTAATGATATCATGACTCTCTCTACCCTGGACATCCACTACAGAAAAGAAGTAGAGGATAACAAACAAAAGTAGCTAATTCATCACCTTCTGACAAAGAAAATACAGTGCTCTGAACCAGTGCTTGCCACCTTTTAAATCTGCAGCACAAGCCATCATTCTCCAACCCCAATGTTTAGCACAGAGTACTGATGGGCTGATGAGAAGCTACAGGTGTATTTTCTCCTGCTCCTGTTGTGAATCTGCAGTGTTTAGCAACTACTCTTCAACTGGCTTAAACTGTGCTGTAAATTCTGCCATCACTGAAAAACAGTTTGATTACCAGATGTCATATAATTTTATGCAGTCACAGTGGCCTTGGAGCAACACTCCATACTTCCTGCCCTCTGGTGGGATATTTTCAGGACTCTAATGAAAGGAAGCAGCACAGTTCAGTAGCACAACCTACTGCAGGAGACTGCAGGGCTACATGAGTAATAGGAAAGAGGTTTAGATATGACTGAGCAAAAAGGAGATCAGAAATTACTCCTCTGGAACTTGAGAGCCACAGAAAGACACATTAACACCTTCTTTAAGCTTTAAGCTATGCAGCCCTACTTCCTGCACTCTGGTGCTGCTGAAGATGTCCAACTGAGTTTGCTCTTAAACAAGAGTTTAAGCCTGGGAATTATCAAAATCTCAGGCTCTAATCTTACAAAGCATTTAAAGCACATTATCACACATTTTGTACAGTTCATGTCTACTTTGAAAAGCTCAGAAAAACAAAGAAATAAATGTTTTTCTCCCTTGGAGAGGAAACTGGCACGTAAACAGCTGCTTTTACTACCTTTAACCAGGGGTGATTCAGTGCTTCATACACTGTTATCCTTTCTGCTGGATCCAGCATAAGCATGCGGCGTACCAGATCTTTGGCACTTTCAGAAATATGGCTCCATTGCCTAGGATTCATCTGATTACAAGCAAGAAAAAAAAATTAAATTAGTAATAAGAATGCAGAAAAGAACTTACTTTTTATGTAAAGTAATTGCAGAGATTTAACAGTGGTTGGTACTTGCAAACATTTCATTGTAATAAATGTAAAAGAAAATGTCTAAGTTTTTAATAACTTGCAATAAATTGTACACTAGTTTCTATTGAAATGGCATAAAAACTGAAAACATAAACCCTGACATATCCTTGGTATTATGTTATAATCACAGTATAATTTCTACCTATTCTACATTCTGCTCAGATAAAAGTGACTATTCACTAGGAAGAGCAAAAAACAATTAAGCTCTGTTTGACTGTTAATTATGCACATGATAAATGCAGAAATTAAATCTACACCTGGAATCAATATATGGCATGAGAATTTATCTGTTTCAACCCACAATTTCATGCCATTGATTCTGGGTAAGAAGGGGGGAAGATAATGCCTGTTGTGAACTACTCTGGTCCTGTCCTGAAGGTGCTATGGACAATGGCTCTTCTCAATAAATTCCTTTCAACTTCTCAACAGGTGAAGTTTTTCCACTAGGAAAGCACACAAGGACAAGACAATACAAGCAATTGCAACACTTTCAGAGCAGAACTTTATCTTTAGGAGATACAATGTGAAGGATGATTTATTTGTGCATATATGCAGGTTTGTGCCCAACCAGTCAAAATGGTGGACACCTGATAAACCATACCAAAGTAAGAAAATTCTTTATGTGATACAAAGGATTATATCCTTAAGGTATTTCCAGTATTTCTTTAATTTATGAAGAAGCTAGGTTTTATTTAGATGACAAACAGCTAGCTTTACAAAGTACTAAATGCAAATTCAAAATTATAACCAGACTCTTTTCAATGTTATAATCTGGTCATTTAAAGAGGTCCATTTTATTTAAAATCAGTCTTTACAACAAATGATTGCTTTGAATCGGGGCACTCAGCAACGTTATCTGGCCATGAAATGCACATTTATAGCTGTGATTCATAATTTCTTTTTCAGATCTAATGAAATGAAGGTAATTGCAAATTTGACAGGATTTTCACTGAATAGACATATTATTGTGGAAACAGGAACAGAAGAGGAACTAAGAGGACACAATGTACTAGCCATAACTTTTTTTTTAAAAAAAGAGAAGTTAACTTGTATCCTTCCAGAAGGTTTTAGCTGCTTAAGAGATTCCATAAAGAAATCTTCCATAAAATGGTACGTCAGTCTGTGCAATCCCAAAACTAGTGCCATGACGAAATGCTGCCGTTTCTAGGATTATAAAATTCAAAGAATGAAATATGTGCTCCTGACCAAGTACAGTAACACTGCTGTCACTCACTTTTTAGCAGGCTGTTAAGCTGATATAATAAAACAGACTATCAGACAGCTTTGCGGTTTCCATTCGTAATTTGCTAATGCACAGCCCATGTATGACCTTGGTTACAAAGCAGAGCAAGGCTGATCTCAGGCCCTCAGAAACAGTGAGGCTGAAGCTTTGAACTTGTCTCCACAATGGTCTGGGGGCTGATGCTGTGAGACAGCTTCTCCTGTGTGCACACTGACCTGATCTTGGTTGCAAGTGGCTCCTTTTGAACCATCAGCTGCACTTTACCACACACTGTACTAAAAGGAAAAATGCCTGTATGCATTTGTACAGTAACATGCATTTTGTTTAAATCAAGGCAATATGGTGATGAATGTTTATGATAGTCCTCTTTGTTGATCAAAAAATTTAAATGGGTCTAAATCTGAGGTCACAGTATGTTCTACTTCACAGCTAAACCTCGTGTGTTCCTGCTGGGCTCAATGTACAATTAAGGGCTGGCTGCAACATCCATTTATTATTTCATCTGAGCAAATATTTCCATATTCTAATTCCTAGCATTGATACAAAACACACCACGTAGAAGACACACAGGGGAGGGAAAATCATCTCTCTTCCTGTGTGACAGACTTCCATAAGCTTTAAATCAGGCTAAATACAAAGATCAACTTCCAGGAATTTTACCAACAGAGCTCGTCTCACTGGAAAAGGGTTCAGGCATGCTGTCATTTACCTTGTATTTGCCTTTAATAATGCCTTCAAATAATCTTTCCTTGGTTCCATAAAAAGGCAAACAACCGCTTAGCAGGATAAAAAGGATCACACCACAACCCCAAACATCTACAGGCTTCCCATATGGTTCTCTTTTTACCACTTCTGGAGCCATAAAATGAGGTGTTCCTACACGTCCTAAATGGAAATAAAAAGAAAATTGAGTCAAAGCAATGTGTGTCAAACATGGAAATGAAGAATATCACTGCATTAAACTAAAACAGTTTTAATAAATTTTGTTCACGGCTTAAAGCTTTCAACACAATTCTTTTTTCCCTTAAAATATATATATCCAGTGAGATAAATCAGCATTTTCCCTTTTGCTTCATTTTTACTTTTATAAATTGAGGAATATTCTACCCTAGCTGACAGAATGTGACACAAGACTTATAAGAGCACTAAGATTCTTCAGTGAAACTTGCCATATAAAAGCAAACCCATCAATCTGGACAATCTTTGAAACAGGAATTATTCAGAGAGCAAGTACAAGTACAAGTTCTAGTCCACACTGATAACTTGAAAAAGCTGCATGTAATTGGCAAGAGAGAGTTTGGTCTGATGCTCAGCCCAAACCTTGGCTGTTCTACTGAAACTGCCAACAAAAATGCAAAATGCTAGTAAATGTGTTATTCATTTATTTGAAGAGGGCAATATCTTACTGCAGATAAAAAGATAATGGTAATTTGTTTCATAGACTGCTTTCATTGAAAGTAATTCATGTTTTCCTATGAAAACAAAATGTATTTACCGCCAAATGATCTTTTGAGCAGATAAAACTTATAACTTCATTCAGTTTCTATATAACATATTAAGCCAAATAAAAGCAATGAACATTTTACCTCTCCTTATAAGTTTTCCATTGTAAAGAGTTTTGTTTCCATTGCAAAAATTAAGCTCGGAACGCTCACTGACACTTACAAACACTGTAGTCTTTGGACTACACTGGTTCCATCAAGTATCAAGAGGAGAAAAACCCATGAGCATAGAAAACTGTCACCACTTGTACCCCCCGCTTCATAAATTGTTGTTGCTCACTACAGTGGATTTCAGAGGCTCCATTCCAGGGTTGCAGCTCGTCTCTGCTGGTTAGGACTGCCTAAAATGCAGCTCAGAGAATCGGAGGTGTTTGCAGGGCACGCATTTAACTCAGTCTTGTCTTTGTAAAGAGATTCTTGCTTGATTAACCTGTCCTGCTCACCCTCTGCATGGCAGTCAGCTAAGTCACAGCACTGGGAACAAACACCTGGGAGACTATGTGGAGGTAGTTTCCTCAGTAAAGACCATCCTTTGTTTATCCCACCTAATGCAGGAATGTGATCTGACCATGTTCTGTTAATTAGCCCTTTTTGTATCTAAAGGATTACAAAATTGTCAGAAAGACAGCAGCTTTTTAACCATACTCTTAAGAAAAAAACCACCATTGTCAAACTTCTTCATGTGGCTTTGTGTTAATAAACCTTTTCATGCCCAGTTTATGAGAGAATTCCTCTGCCAAACAAATGTTGGGGATCTGTCTGTGACAAAAGGATGTTACCTCAGCACTAAACCAGGCTGGCAGCTTAAGAAGTCCCTGTAGTCCAGGCTGACCTGACAGCAAAGAGGCAGTTCCTTCCTGAGCTAAAAAAGAATAAACCAGCAAGATGCTGCAAGTCCAGCTCATCCCTCATATCACAGGGGGAGGAGGAAGGATATTTAGCCTGGACAGAGAAAGAGGTGCACATGGGGACAGATGACTCCTTCTTCTTGTTGGCTGTACACAGTTTACAGGTGTATGATGTAATTTCAGCCTAACTGATAAAACTCAAAGCCAAATCTTCAAGATTGCATTTATGAGGTAAAGAATTATCTCCTTAGATGACTCTCTCTTTTTTAGATGCCTGGTGGCAGGGAAGAGAAGGAAAATGAAAATTATATATATATAATGGAAAAATGGAATATATATACATCCAGTATGCCTAAGCTGCTGAGAGTTCAATTTTTTGCCTTTTTTAATGTGCCTAAAAATTTATATCTTTAAGGGTTTCATCGCTGTTTTCCCCTCTGGATGCCATCATTTATGACAGCAAAAGCATCAACGTTTCCAGCTCTGTGTCAGGCTATGCCTGTGCATAAGCAGCAACACCTGCCTGTTCAAAGAGCATTTTTCTATCCCTTAGAGGGCTCACGTGATGTTCGCGGTGTGCCTACCACAGACTGGAAACCTTCAACTCAGGAGATCATCAGAGACCACAGAGCAGCCTGGCTTACCTAAGTCTTGTTTGTCTCAGTGGGAACTTCCTGAGGCTTGGGTGCAGAGGAACCCGTTTGCAATTTCGGAGCAGGTGTAACCTTTCTTACTTGTTAAAAAAAAATCTTTTGTGGTACTAAAGCTCATTTCAGTCTTTTTAATCGGTACAAATGGAAAATCATATACTCTCTGAAAATTTTGCCTAGGCACCAGGCTTTATAATTGCTGTTATAAAATCTGGCAAATCTGGAGAAAAGGGATTATTCCAAAGACAAAAAAGAGAAATCAGCAGAAGACGATATATCACATGGGGAAAGCAAGCTATTTAAAAGAGGCATTAAAGTCCAAGGAGATGTATGGTTGTCTGGATAAAGTAGCTAATGAAACCATGAACCTTACACATCAAATGATATCTAAGTTGATTTAATGTGTATTTTCAACAATTATGTGCCACCCCTCTCAGCTCAGGAACTTCTTTGTGGTTTAAATAAGAAATTGCAGAGAAGAACACGGTACAAAAATGACTATGTGCTCTGAGAACAACGCTTAAAGGTTTGGGTTTTGGCTTTGGGGTTTTGTTTTGTCAATGCACTTAAGTTTGCTGGGCATTTCAGTACAGTGAAGGGTAACCTACAGAACATCTTGTGTCCTTGCAAACAATTACATTTTCTCCTGGTGCAAACCAGCATATTTAGCAGCAACACATGCTATAAAAGCAATCCAATAGCATGATGGAATGTAGGAATTTAGGTGTCAAGGTGCTGGCACTGGGGGCTGCAGGGGTGGTCTCTGTGAGGAGGGGCTGGAGCTGCCCCATGCTGGACACAGACAGTTCCAATGGCATCACTGCAGGGCACAGCTCAGCCCTGCTGTCAGGACAGTGGTGCTGCAGGGAAAGTGTAAGAAAGGGAAAAACTCTGCCTAGCAAGTGAGGAGTTTGGGAACTGCCATTTCCCATCCCCCCTGCACCACTGGGGTTGGGGGATGAGTCAGGAGTGAGAGTGAAGTTGAACCTGGAAAGGTGAGGAGAGGAGGCAGTTTAATTTTTGCCTTTGTTTCCCACTACCCAAAGCTATTTGATACTTAAAGGTTCCCAGTCTGCTTCATCTGGTGATCTCACAACAGAATGTGAGGCTGCTGCATGTTCACTTAGTGCTGAAGGGCTCTTACAAACAGACAAGTTATGGTTAAAAGCCAGTCCCTCTCTGATTATCACACATCTTTCTGCTCCCCTGAAGTCAGAAAGTGTTTCTTCTATGACAGGTAGAAGAACTGGATCTTTGTTGGCCTGGTCCAAACCCAGGACACCATAAAAATCCACTTTGATGAACTGCTTGATGTGGAACAGAAGGAATAGAGTGGTTTAGTAAAAGGAAACACATTTCACAGCTGTTTAAATGCCCACCAGGCTGCTGCCATAAACCAGATGAAAAATGGATGTTACTTAAAAGCAAACTGAAAAATCAGTGCTACTAAACCTTAATACTCACTTTTAAATTTAACATGAGAACTCCATAAATACAAAAGAAATTAAAAAGAAGACTAGGCTAAGTTAATGAATCCTGCCATTTACCACTGCTAGCTTATAAGTAGTGGAAACACAGATGGATTTGGTTTTGTAACCTTGTTAGTGCTGATTACAAGAACCTGATATTTTAGATGAGAGGGAGGAGGTGGATACTTATGGTGGTGGAAATCACAATTTTATGTCCATTAAAAACCAAACCCAGAAGAAGCAGAAACTCAATTGGTTGAGACTGAAATGTTCAGTCAAACAGGATTAAAAAATACATTTATATGTGTACATATGTATTGGAATCTTGCAGAGGCTAAAGTAATTTCTGGGCCAGCTGTCATCCTTGTGACCACTCCACTGGGTTCATCAAAGGAGCAAATGATGATTTTGAAGTTATTCTAAAAACTGACCTGAGCAAGGACTATTGAGCTGCACCTTTGAACTGCACTTAACTCAGCAAAATTAATGAAGTGCACACAGGAACTTACACAGATGGGTAGATTTCCTATGTTGCAGCTACAAAAACTGTAAGGAATATCAGTAACATCATAAATATAACCTGTAGACAGCAAAGTTGTCTAAAATAATGGATATTCATTGCCCTTTAGATCAAATATCACTTCTGCTGAAATTTGTTTAGTAGAAAATCTGCCTTCTAAACATATCCAGTGTAAAATTTTAAAATTCTTCTCAGCAGTTCAGTTTTGAAATATTTTAGAAGCTTTTGAATTTTCTTTGGTGTTTTGGGAGAAACCGCACATTTTTGGAGGCAGTGTGAGAAAGAACAGTAAGCAAAGGAACTTTTCTCTGTAACAGGTAACTGCTGCCTTCCACAGGCTTTTTGTTCTTCAGGATATAAGCACACTCATGGATGCATTCAAATGACTGTGCATGAAAAATAACATTTTAATTAAATACAGATTGCATGCATGCACACACAGAGCATTTTTAGTTGTATCTGTATATGAGAAGAAATCATATGGAAGACTGGAATCAATTTTCTGTCTGTGTGCTTTCAGGTTCCTCTTCCCTGTTCTAGAGTGGCATTAACTGAAAATCATCACTATACAAAGCCTCAGCAGTGGCATGTAGTCAGTGTGACACCTGTCTCCATCCATTTCACTGTAAATAATTGCCTACATCAAAGTGTTTGCTGAGTTAGGAAGCACTCAGTGCCTGGACAGGTACATCCAGGTTACTTCGGTAAGGATACCTTATTTCTAGAGGTAAACTTTCTTTTCAGCCAGTTTTGAGGCACGTTGGCAGCCTGTAAATGTACAAAGTTGCTTATTTTGCTGATTTTTCCTGTGGGTAAACAGAGAGCTTCAGTCTTCAGGTGCTGTCAATCTGACATTATGTACAAGCACTAGAGATAAATTTTGACTTACCTTTGATAATTTAGTTTCTATGACTCTTTCCATATTATTCCAGACAATAGGGCTATGCTTTCCACAAGAAGAAGAGCATATACAGAGACCCAATCAGATTTTGTCATCCCTAAGGCAGGGGATTGATGACCAAGATATCAGAAGGAGAGTCTTTCAACAGCAGTAGTATCTGAACGATGTATAAGGAAACAACTGGAACAAATAATTTTTAGGAAAAAAAATGTGAGGTACTAATAAACATCACCATCTGACCTCTCACAATAGTGTAATAAGAAATATGCTCACAAATTAAGGTGTTTCTAAAAGAGTGGGATGTCCAGAATAATGTGGAAGGAATCAAAGAATCACACACAACAGATCAGATAGGCCAGTACTTTACTACTCTTAATTCCTTTCCACATTACTCCAGACAATAGAGATGTTTAAAGCAGGTGTACAGAGAAGATGAGTAGATTTTAAAAAAAGGAAAAAAAGGGGGGGGGAAAAAAAGGGCAGTTCAGCTTCAGCACAGAAGATTGTCTGAAGAAAATGTGTTTAAAAGATGTGTCAGCAGACAACTGGACAACTGGATATGAGTGTCCAGAAAACAAACAAAGCACAGCTCACATGTTAATGAGACAAATTATAATTAAGTCAATAGCCTTTTCTGTCATAAAACTATGATGGAGGAAGTAAACCTAAATGATTTCTCAACACATTAGCCTCCTGTAAGCACTCTCAAATCAGCCCAGATGTGAAGTGGAATTTCTGTGAGACAGTAAACCACAGTTGTATCTTTTAAATAAAACAAAGTCTCTTAAAGGCAAAGACATGAAGAGACTTACATTCTTTTATTTTTCAGGAAACAAAGAAGTGTAAACACTACCCTTTAAGAGAAAGAATAACACTAGTGTAGGACCTCAGCTTACAAAATTTTACTTCTTGGAAAACAAAGGAAAGCTTCGAAATATCATTCAGACACTGATGATGAAAAGCAAAAAAAGTCTATGCAGTATAAAAATCCTCCAACAACTTTTTTTTTTTTTTTTTTTTTAAAGTTTTCTAGTCTGGGGTTTATAAAACCACCAAGAAGATCCGGTTTGGTGAAGCACTAAGCAGGTTTCCCAGAGAGGTGGCAGATGCTCCATCCCTGGAAACATTCAAGGTCAGGTTGCTCTGAGCAACCTCATTGAGTGGAAGGTGTCCCTGCTCACAGCAGGGGGCTGGACTGGATGACCTTTAAAGGTCCCTTTCAACCCAAACCATTCTATGATCATTTTTACATTGATGAGAACAAAACAAAAAATAAGGAACTTAAGAGATTCTGCCCCCTTCCCCTCCATTCCATAGTCTTATTTAGAGGGGAATTTATGGCAATGCCTTCCTTTGCTGTTTTTGTAGCAGGTCTAAAGAAACAGCTCACAAGGAACCAAGAGCACTTGGTATTTATGTGCTGTACTTCTACCAAGAACACAAGATGTTTTCCAATAAGATGATAATTTACATTAGGATACTAATGGATTTTGAGGGAGCCTAGGGTATCTATCTAATATAATATATGAGAATTAATACTGGACTGGATTAGCATTATGATATTTGTGACCTTTTGCTGCTGAAGGTAAAACTTGAAAGGCAGTTAACTATCCAGATAAAGAACCTCATCCCACTTAGGTCTATACTGCTATCTTTTTTTGCACTAGTAGAAACCAGGAGAAATTAAGTAGATTACATGAAGGAGATACCAGTTGTGAACTCGATGGTTTTTGTTCCTTCAGACTTTTATACCATATACTAGCTAAAAATTCCAAGAGTTAGCATCTAAGATATTTGATATCAGATAAATCTGATGTCATGTTTAAGAAAATATTGTGACAATTCAGACCATGTCCTGCAAGAAAAACTCTCCAAGGAAGGAGACAGAGATCATAATGTGAGATTAGTCTCTTAAATCACTGACTTCCCAGAGGTTACACTACTCCAGCTGCATCATAACAATGCAACACAGACTGTTTACTGTCTACTTGCTGTTCCATAAAGGAATTCACCTATAAATTATGATGATCTCTAACTCCAGTGGATACTGCCACAGTTCCTTTAAACGGTACCTATTTCAATGCTTCAAGTGAAGCCCTTAACACAATTTTTCACTTCTGATCCTAAGAACTGAAGCACGAAGAGACCTTCAGAGATTGGTAGCTCATGAAATGTATTCCCTGTAACTCAGATGACAACACATGATTCTCATCCATTTATTGCAGCTTATGGGCAAATGAAGTGGAACAAAAAGTATTTCCTTACATTTTCTCTTCTGGCATTATGAAGAAATGAGTTATGGCTGACTTCTTTTTTTTGCTACTTTACTTAAATAAAGTAAATAATAATTAATAATTAAACTTTCTTAGAAATAATCTCAACTGAGTTGTCAGCTGATAAAATACAGTCACTCCTAAAATGTCTTCCATACACATTTTCCTCAATGACATCTAGTATGATGTCATAGCTTGTTGTCACGAGCTCTCTTACACTTCTGTTAAACAGCTATCTACCTGCCTGAAAGAACCTTGTAGTTAAAATCCTTCTAAACTTCACAAGTCTGTCTTTGGACTTACAGCAAAAGATTTTAATTCCTGGGGTTTAATTTTACTTCACTACAAAAATCCTTCCCCAGCAATTCATGCACACTCTGATAAAGATGTCTTTATCAACTCTAAAAAATGTTGCAGTCCCAAACAAAGGAAAAGTTGTAAGCTTGAAGGCTGGCTTCAAACAAACTGAGGGAGAAAATCCCCTTTAGTTTGTTCTCCTGGGGCTACACAGAATCTGGGATTGCCAGGTGTGTCAAGGTACAAAAGTAGGAAAAATGGCACAAACAAAGCACAGGGGATTTTAGGTCAGTAAAATTATCTTAATGCCATGATAGCTTTTATTTAACAGATAATTTCTTTTTTGATGCATTAACCACCAAATACAGGCACTGCCACACTAAAAGGGAAATAATTGACTATGTCAAGAGGAATCAGTGCTTTTCACTAAAGCTTAGAAAAGCAATGTGAAAGTGGACAGGTTGGTGATGATGCTGCTCAAACTTCTCTGTTTGGAGAGTTTCTATTTCGTTTACAAGACAATTGAGAAATAAGAAGTGTCTGTAAATTACTGTGACTATTATGACAAAACTTATCCACAGGGCATATGGATAGCACCCTTAAACAAATGCATAGATAAACACTGATTTATAAGAAATTTATAGCCCAGTTCAAATAGCCAGTATTGACAGTTTTCATATAACACATATGGGTGATACTGTAAAACTGAAGAAATAAGATCTTGCCAGTTCTGTGTAGGAACTGTCTAGTAATTTGTCTTCAGGAAGGATTCTGGCAGGGAAAAGAATTGCCAGATAACAGATGATGTTTGTGATATAAAGACTGGAATGGAAGATGAGAAGAAAGAGGAGTCTGTTAAGGAGAATACTTGAAAGAAGCAGGAGAATTGAGACTTTCCGCAGTATATAAATGAAGTGGAATTACTCTGGGTATACCTGAAAGCAAGTGGAATTTGAAGCTGAAAGCAACAAGTGCCAATGAAAAGGCTGCAAATTGGAAATGCCAGTTGAGAAAAAGGGACAAAAAAAGTGTATGAAGGCAGACCAACATGGCAGAAGTTGAGGTGGAAGAAGCAAAAGATACTGATAGAGAGAAATATTACAGTGAGGAGGTTTGAGAAGCTTCTATAAGAGCTGCAAACAGAACGCCCACCACTGATCACTGTGTGCAGGTTGAGCACAGGAGCAGTGAGTGGGATCACACTGGGAACAGTAACAGGAAAGGAAGGCCGTGGCAAACTTGGGAGAAAATGCAGTAATTTTTTTTTTTTCCAAAGTTGATCTTAAATGTTTCTTGCTAGAAAATTGGTAGTCTGAAAGTACACTGAATCTGACTACCTCCAGAAGAGTAGATGAATCAGAAGAAATGGGTAAAGTTGCTCAGTGAGAACATAAAGAAGAAAAATGAGAGAATTATAAACAAAAGTGTAGAAACTACCACTAAAAAAAGCAGTGGCTGAGGTGCAGATAATTTGAGTAACACAAGAAAAGTGAAGAAAGGAGTGACCTTTTTATTAAAGCTTAACTGAATGGGTGTTTTCTTTGAAAAGATGTCTCTAAGTAATAAGATACTTGGGTATTTCCAGGGTATCAGCGATATCCAGAAGGCATTGGAAGCTGTTGGTATATTTATATTGGATTTGCTGTTTATTTTAAAAAACATAGAAAAGTCAAATTGACACAGAACTTTAAGTGATTAGAGTAGGAAATCTGAGTTTTTGAAGAAGCACAGTACTGAAGGAAGTTTCTCATTCTGAAGAAAAAGTATTAAAACTAACAAAATGTTTTGTTGTGGTCTCCTACTCTGGCAATGAAAGCATCAGAAAATTGATTGGGTCTTCATCTGTGCAGGCTGATTAAAGCATAACCCTATTGTCTGGAACAATATGGAAGGCAGCTAGAGGAAATAAAGTCCACAGAAAACAAAACACAGTCAAAAAATATACATACGTATCAAGATATTGATGTCTTATGCAATAATTACAATGAAGTATTAAAACACAGAAAAGAATCACATGTGAAAACTAGTAAGATTTTGCTATTAAACAGCACAGCATTCTGACAGGAATTGCCTATCAAACAGGGAGCACTGACGATGCTTGAGTCCTTACTCAAGTGCTTCAATGACAGCATTTTTATTTTCTTTGCTTTACCAAGCATGGAAGAATTAAGCCAAAGTTTGTATTAAAGTGGAAAATTCTTTGGGTTTTTTCCATTTTATTTTGACCAAACCAGCATGAGCTCCTGTTGAGCAACATTTACAGGGATTTAATACTCAATGTAGTGAATGCACAGTGTTACATTCCACTACCAATTTAGCTTGGCTGTGTGCCTTTACCATGTTAAGAGAGTCTTTAGTGAAAGATTATTTTTGAGCTCTTGTTTTGCAGGCCAGGCTGTGTCAGAAGAACAGAACTCTGCAGTACAACATGCACAATACTAAATAATTTAAAGGAAAATTTCTTACCTCCGGCAACGAGCCCGGACTCTCCTAACTGAATTGCTACCCCAAAGCCACCAAGCTTTACCGGGGCTGAATTCTCTTTTGAGGCAAGCAGTACACAGTGTGGCTGAAAAGACAAAAATCCAGACAAATTATTAGATTGTTCAAGAAATACAATTTGTATTTTAGAACTTACTTTCATAAATGTGTGAACAGAAGTTAGATTTTGTTTTTTTAAAAATAGTTTCTTAATTTCAGTTATTTTTTTTTTCCTGGCATGGACTCCTCTCTACATTGGCTTCCCTTCCACTGCCCCAGGCATAGCAAAATCCTTTCAGAACTTATCAGAACTAGCAAGGAACACAAAGTGAAATCACGATAAAATGAAGATAAAAACTCATGTCTATAATTTCTTACCTGGTATTACTTTTCCTTTTTGTCTTTCATCCTATTAACCTTTACACTATTTCAATTCCCCAGATGAAATATCCTGCCTAGGATACGTTTTGTGGGGTCTTATCCTTCCCACAGAGAACATAAAACACTGTTTTGAGCCTTAATCACAGAATTCACTCCTCACTTCTCAACTGCAGGAAAGAAAAGGAACATCCCTGGGATATTCTAGTGAGGGATATTGTTTAGGTGTCTAAATTGGATTCCAGCCATGGCCATCTATACCTTTGATTTTTCACAAATAAGAGTGAGGTGTAACGTATAAAAATGAAATAATATACAACAATTTGGATGGATACTGACTGCTGTAGGAGGAAGCAACATACAGACAAAACCTATCAGAACACAATTTGGTATTAAATACACATACCCAAACAACTGCATTTAATTTAGAACTTTTTGCATTTACTCAAAGCCTCTCTTTTCAATACCACATTATTTTAAATGAAGAACCTCAAATTTGTATACTACTTCCTGAGAATACATTACTGCTTAAATTGCAAAACTAAGAACTCAAAAGAGTGCACAGGAGCTATGAGAAGTTCAAGCTGACTACCTGTAAAGTTATCGTCCCTAACCACCCACGTCTTTTTGTAAAAATTGAAATTATATGACAACAAAGACCTTCAAGACAATGTTCTTGAGGTCTTAATTAAATTTAGGCCTTGTACTATAAGGTCTTCTAGAATCCACTCCTAAATTTCCAATTTATAAACGTAATTTTCAATTCCTTATGCCCTACTTGAGAGAGTATTACCAGGTGGTATTGTTGCTGCACATTGTATTTCACTTCTGCCTTAGTGAAATGGTTGAGCTGCACGCTTTGGGCACTTTCACATCCTCTCGTTGTTGTCACTTTGAGTGAGAAAGAACAACATTTCTAATCCCAGGCAAGGAGAAAGGCAGATGGGAGAACTATATAAACAGTACCAAAATGTACTATTCCACCTTGGTATCGATTAATCTTTACCCTATACTTGAAAAAGTGACACTATTTCCGTGAAATATTAAAGAGATGACGGACTGTACCAACACCATTATCACCCAAAAGGCCACTGGCACTGCTCATCAGGAACAAAGTCTCTGAGAAAAAAAATTCAAATCTCCAATTCAGAGCAAAACAGAGAAAAATTTATTACAGAACCTCTCCCAGCAAAGCCCAAATAAACTGGGCTCTGCTGGGAGAGGCCAGTTAAAAATGCCTTTAAAAAAACAAACCAAACCAGTTGCAACACTAGTTAAAACTTCCGCTTGCTGCCAATTGTACGAGTCAGCTGAAGCTCACCACTTTCATAGAGAAGCTGCTGCTGCAGCTTTCTAATAAGAGGACCTGCACGTTTCTACTCCCCATCTTCCCCAGCGGTTTTGAGACCCAGCAGAACTTCTTGACACATAAATGGTAAGTGGCTTCTTTTATACTTAAGCTGTAGTAAAATAAATCTCTACTAACATTTCTCTTAACTGCAGAGGTGTTACTGACCTCCAAACCCTTTTCTAAGTATACCTAGGTTTAAGCATGCTTGCTTGCTTAGAGGTGACACAACTTAGGACAGCATAAAGTCTTGTTTCCAATTTATCTGCAGCATAACCCAAGTTTCTCTCTCATTGATCTAAACTTGTCACTGCTTATACAAGTCATTACATCAAACATTCTTATACGAAAGCAACTTATATATGAAGTCATAGAAGTATATGGGTTTCAAGATGTATTTGAAAGCATCGCAGTTTCAAATCAACCTTTTGAAATTACTTCTTGCCCTGACGAGATCATGTGGCAAATATGAGAACAGCTGTTTTTGAAACTGTCAACATACCCTACAAGTTTAATGTAATTGTAGAGTTAGACAACACAGGATGTTAAAATATTTTAGATTGTCCTTTCAAGAGTTCAGATTTGGTATATACATTAGGTCTTTTAAGAATTTTACCTAAAGTGCTGCCATTTTCACTGCTGCAGCTGCATCACAGAATTAAATGTAAATTTGCATTTTTTAAGACTAGCATGCAAATTGCATGGCCTAGAAACAGACCTAGCATAAGAACTATTTTAAGGTTATATATACAGCAGTGTTTTTTTGTTGTTTGTTTTTTCTGTAACAGTTGCCAGACAACTAAGTTCAGAGTGCCAAAACCACTTCTGAAATTTTTGTGAGATTACAGGAAAAACCTCTTTCCTCTGTAAAACAAAAATATTCTAAATAAACTTTTTAATGGCACTTCTTGTTGCTATGACAAACAAGTTGAACACTAAAGTTTTACCATTACTTGTCAATGATAACCATCTCCCTAAACGGCTCAGTGTGACTACTCTCCAGACCACATACTTTTTTGGTTTTCCTTCCTTGGTGAAAGCCAACTTTTATCTTTCACATTGCACCTTCCTGGTCAGCGATAAGCTTAGTGAAATTAAAAACTATCCAATGAAAGCAAAGGAAGTTTTGAAAACAACCTGTTACTGCATTAATGTGATTTCCAGCGAATAGTTGTTTATTTGTGTAATACTGATTTGTGAACAGTCGAGAAAAGGAAAAAACAGTTAAATTTATATGAAGATACAGGTTACTAAAGACAAGCTACAGCAATAATACTGTTTCACAGGGTAACTTATAACACATTACATAGCCAAACAGATGTTAATTGATGAATGCTTTTTTAATTGAAAACCAGTGAGTCGCACGTGAGAGATCTTGGGTACCTATTTAAAATTAACATAGATGAGTTTAGGCTTGTTTTAATATATTTCTATGTGCTTTGAATCAACACTGAGAATACTTAGTTATGCTTACCTGTGCCTGCACTGTAGTTAAAAAGTTTTCTGTGTCAGAAAGACTAACAAGTGAACTTAAAAAAAAAATTGTACTTATAGATAAAACAAAAAAAAATTAAATTTCTTAAGTTTGGAGGAAAATGTAATAGTTGACTTTTAAAACAACACAAGACAGTAATAAAGCTGTAATTACAGAAATAGTTATCCATGTGAGTACTCTACACTATCTGTTCTTTCTTGCCTGCAGATTACTTAGACTTACATTATAACATGATATCTGACAAAGTCCTTCTATTCAGCTACATTGATACTTTGGTATATTTACTCCTTTTAGTTACTACCTTTAATGTTTAGATAATATTAGACTGTAGACAATAAAGCAAACAGACACATGAATGGAGACTTAATTCTTATAATTTCCCTTTGCTTCTTTGCAGAACAGCTAAAAACCCTTTGCAAATGATGGCTGCAGCTTCAGCTGATTTACCAACCCTTATTCCATACAAGGAAGAATTCTGGATTAACCAAACCAACCTGACCATAAATGCCTCAGAAACTCACGACGACGCCAGCTGTCCCTTAGATGACAACTCACTGTCACTTGCTTTGATAGTTTTTTACTCTCTTATTTTTGTTGTTGGATTGGCTGGAAATATTATAGCCCTGTTTGCTTTCCTGCGCATTCATCAGAAAAGGAATTCTATCCAAGTTTACTTGCTAAACGTAGCTGTTGCAGACCTTCTGCTGATCTTCTGTCTTCCCTTCCGGATACTCTATCATGCCACCAACAACAGCTGGATGTTTGGGCGGATTTTATGCAAGGTTGTGGGAACTCTGTTTTACATGAACATGTATATTAGCATAGTACTGTTGGGACTAATTAGTCTCGATCGTTACATAAAAATAAATAAGTCTGTGAAGCGTCCGAAGATCTTAACCACTACCCGGAGCGTGCAGATTTGCTGCACGGTGTGGGCGATTGCACTGACAGGATTTATTGTAGTAGTTGCACCATCTTTCTTCAAGACTGAGGACAGCAACTCTACCCTGTGCTTTCATTACCGAAGCAAACAGAATGCAAAGACAGAAGCAATTTTAAATTATATCACTGTTCTGATTTTTTGGATAGTTTTTTTCCTTTTGATACTTTCGTACGTTAAAATTGCCAAGAACCTTCTGAAAATTTCAAGGAGAAGGGCAAATTTTCCCAATGCAGGAAAATACACCAAGACAGCAAGAAACTCCTTTATCGTTCTCATCATTTTCACTGTCTGTTTTGTGCCTTATCACATGTTCCGGTTTGTCTACATCACCTCACAGCTACAAACCCCATCCTGTTACTGGAAGGAGATCATTCACACGTGCAATGAGGTGATGCTCATATTTTCATCATTCAACAGCTGCCTAGACCCAGTCATGTATTTCTTAATGTCCAGAAGTGTCCGTAAGACTGTGTTCCAACTGATTTGCAGAAAACTTCATGGAGAGTCAAGCCTAAACCTGGAGAGCACTTCAGACATAAAACTTGGCCAATACACACAAGAGCGATTATCGACCACCACTCCCCACTCCAGTTACGCAAGGAAGAAGTCTATGATTTGAGTATTTAAATGGATCTCTGTCACTCCAGGACACCAATTTCAGATCACAAAATCCTCCACTCTACAGCTACTAATTCTGCCTCTTTCCTCCTGTCAAGAAAAATGAGAAGTCTTACTTCTGTTTGTGAAAATGAGAAGTTACTTTTCAGAAGCATTTCGCTCTTGTTTATCCAAGAAAACAAATTAGGAAGTTCTCAGACATCTTGTGTTGGACTAAACTAGAACACTAACTCTTTAGGGAGATTTCCACGAAGGGGTTTGAACCTGTAAAAGTAAACTTGTATATACACATTAATATTAGTAACTTGTGTATGTAAATAATAGATGAATTTTGCAAAAAGTAAATTCTGTCCTATTTGAAAGATCTAGATATCATTACAGATTTTATGTATTTTATGGTTTTCTCTGTTTTAATAGGTTTCAAAGAGATCAGTATTTTAACTACATCTATAAATGTATTTTTTAAAGAAAATACTTGAGAATTTAGCAACATATGTGGCTTAAAAATGAGGTGAAGAATACAACAGCTATTAATTCAGTTTTAAGTACAGAAGACACACTGAGTTTTATTAAACAGCAAAATGAAAATATTTAATCCTCCTAAGTCCCTTATCGTATTTCCAACATTTTAATCAGTGTCAAGGTCAAACACCTGAGGAAAAGTAAGCAATGCTTTCAGAAAGTTAGGAATGAATGAAGGAGAGATGACATATGGGTATTTCCTAAGATTTCCTTCAATATGACAAATTTGATGACTGCAGCTACACAAAGTAGTTCAGCAAGGAACACAAACTCACAGAACTGAACAAAAAGAACAACCAGGCTCAGCCACTGGTCTATTCCTAGATTTCCAAAGCCACACATTCCAGCTGCACACTTCCCCCCTGGCATCAGCCTCCTCTTTCCATGTGATTAAAATAATCTTGATAACTGCTGATGCCATGTGAACAGCAATGTAACAGCAATGTTTCATTGCTACAGCTATATTCTCAGATTTAAACTAAACAGCTTTATGTATTTAGGCACAAACAAATTTCAAACTCCAACATTTCCTAAAAACCAGAGAGCTGAAGGTGGGGGATGTCTGGCATGAAGATGACTAGAGCAGCACAATCATGAACAACTTAAAATGTCTGGCATAACAGACCAGAAAGATGAAAGAAATAGAAACCAGATATCAAGGTCTGTAAAATAAGGATTTGTTATCTTGACACATACAGACAATACTGCTCAAGTAAGCAGGTGTAAAGAAGTTGGTTTTAATATGATTACCAGTAACTTCTCTAATGGATCATGTGACTTTTAATGCCAAATCTGTGCCAAATCCATCTGTGTGGATTTTTACTAATTCCACAGAATACTCTGATTTTACATAAGATACTCATAATACTCTGAATTGAGCAAAGTAAATGTAAGACATCACCTCTGCTAAATAGAAACTTGCTTTAATTTTGATGTGATTTTACATCACTCAGATTTGATGAAAATGGATATAAACACATTAAACAAATTACAATGACTACCCAGTCTATTTTGTTCCCATTTTTAAATTAAAAATTATGGGGTTTCCTAATCTTGAAAAGAAATATCCCCACAAACATGTAATTTCATAAAGATACAATGGTAACTGTATTTTTTGTTAAACATTTCAGCATAAAATGGAGGTGTTTGTACAATAATTTCTGACTGATTCTCACAGTAATTGCATTTCATGATCTTTTCTCTTATCATTTTGTCATCTTACTATATCAATGCTTCTCTTGGTTTTGTATTTGTACAGTGCAATTCTCTTACGCAATACTGTAGTTCTACATAGTTACATCAATTCTGGTACATCTAGTAGAGTTTATAAACCATAATTTCACAAGATATATATGTTATCTCATCATTCTTTCTCTGTCTGTGCTTAGTTTGTGAGCAGTTGGCTGATGACACTGAACAGCAGGTCAGGATGAGGGTGTGGGCTGGGGAGCTCAGGACAGTAGAGACATGAATGACAGCAGCTTGAACAAAATGTGAATTCTAAAATTCTTTTGAACAAAGTCTTAAAAATCAGAATTTTCATTTACAAGGTTTGTAATTCATGGACACAGCAGTATTGCCAAAATAGACTCAGATCTCTTCAAAAGATCAAGTAAAAATACAGGGCTTTGATTCTGAAAATCCAAACTGCATTAAATAAATCAACTCTCCAGCTCAGAAATGAAACTCTGAAAGGCAACAGGTCTATTAGAAAGTCCCTAAGAGCAGGCATGGCACAGAAGAGGGGAACAGGAATGACTACATGATCTTGAGAGTGCAGCAGTAAGGGAGCAGCAGTCCACAAGAAAGAAAACCACAAAAAGCCATCAGAAAATACTTTTGGATTTCTACAACTGTATAAATCAGTGCCTCAAGATGTTAAAGGCCAGATGTATCAACTGTATCAAAGATCCCTTCAGAAAGGGATCTGAAACTAGACAGCACTGTCATGTAGGAAGCAATTACTACTGACCAAGAAACAAAAGCAGGTATCTTTACTCTTTTAAAAAAAATTAATCCTTACACATTTTTTTCTGTAATCCATTTTCCCAAACTTAAGAGTAAAATGTCAGGCTTTACAAAAAAATATTACCGAAGAGCAAACAGTCCTGAAACATCCTGGGAGATCTGCTGAAAGTTACACTGTGACATGTCAAATGACCACAGAATCAGTCACTCAAATAGTGGGTCTTACTTCTCCTCTTCCCAGGGCTTCCTAATTACCTGAGTCTTCAGGTGAATTCTAACATGAAGGTAATTCTGTTTATTTTGCTTTCTGTATTTAAAGGCCAACTCAACACACATCCCCATATAATTTCACGAACCTCATTTTCCTCTTTACTCAAATCTGTAACACATCCTTGAATTTCAACTGGTGTACCAAAATGTACCAGTCTTGTGCTGGTTTTGGCTGGGATAGACATCTTCACAATATGAGCTGTGGTTTGGGCTTGTGATCAAAACAGTGTTGATAGCACAGGGATGCTTCAGCCACTGATAAGCAGCACTTGCAAAACAAGCAGGACATCTCTGCCTATCAGCACACCCCACCAGCAGAGGCTGGGGGTGCACAAGGACACGGGAGGGGACACAGCAGGGACAGCTGACCCCAGGGATAGCCCAGAGCACGTGGTGCCATGCTCAGCAATAAAAACCAAGGAGGAAATTTGGCTGTGTTGCCATTTCTCAGGAACTTGCTGGGCACTGGTCAGCCGGGGCTGCTTTGTATCACTTGGGTTTTTGGTTTCTCTCTTGGTTTTTTTTTGGTATTTGTTTGTTTGTTTGTTTTTTGGGTTTTTTTGTCTGTTTGGTTTTTTTCTTGCCTTTTTTTTTTTTTCCCTCTACGCTAATTAAACTCTTTATCACAAACCATGAGTTTCCACTTCTACCCTATCAATTCTCCCTTCCAGCCCACTGCAGAGGAAGTAAGCAAGCGTGCGGGATTTAGGTGCATTCTGGGATTAAACCACATCCTCCCTCTTTGCACCCAGGTACCGGCAGATCTGATCAGAGTGTGCCAGATAGAGCAGGAGGGAGCACCAAAGGGGAGGTCTGTTCTGCAGCAAAACAGCCACAAGAACAAGACGGGGAAGAGGCAAAAATCATAAACAAGTTTTATCGCTTTTACCTTTCTGATTCTCCTCCCCATGCCACTGAGAGGGAGTGAGGGCTCACCTGCCTACCAGGGTTAAACTACAAAATCAACTTTCATTTTCACACTGAAATTAAATGTAATTATGGTTTTAACGTGCAAACTGGTGTTTCTGAGAGCAGACAAATAGCAATTATTTTGATAACACAACATGGAAACATTTAATTCAATCACTTCCCCTACAACACTGGTCAATGAAACCATAAAAGAAGAGTGCAAATACATCACTGATAAACAGGTGATCACATTTTCCCAGAACTGGGAAGCTCACATATGGAAGCTTTCATTTGATGCTCTCACAGCACATACAAGGCTGTGAGAGACAGTGTCAAAGCCTTGCTGAAGTTGAGGAATTTCACCACTGGCAATTTCCTGGGTTTTTTAGGCCAGAAAACAAGTTGTCTGCATATAATGATGAAATACAACATATGCTGCCTATTGGCATATAAAACCTGGTGCATGTATAAATTAAGAGTGATCATGGTTTGAGAATACAGAAAATATAAATCATGGAGGTGAATGATGCACATAAAGATAATTATGAAGAACTTAAGAGTGAATGGCATAAAAAATGCACTTGCCCCATTTGAGTATTTTCAAATACATTTTAGATAAAATACACAATTTATAAGTTAGGTGAATGGAAATAGTCCACTAAGAGAATAAGGAAGGTGCTTGCTATAGCTTAGAACCAACTGCAGCTGTATTTCTGGTATAGGTGGGATTTTAAAAAAACTTGTATCTCATTACTTTGCTAATGCTCTCAGTAATCCATTTCAAAATAAAGTCTGATAGACTGTAATTCACTACAACAATCTATTCTCATGCAATAATTTAGACAAAAATGTAGCATTTCTTCTTACAGCATGAGTTATTGGCATTAAAGTATAAATACTACAGCCAACAGTCAATAACTAACCTAATAAAAATAATAATTTAAAAAAAACCTGCTAACTGGAATTGTTCACACCACTCTCAGCAACTTTTCAGGATATGCATTCTTGTATCTAAACCTCAGTGGAACACCACAGTAACAAGGAATTCTAACACTTCTTAAGAAACTATTAAACATGTAATAAATACAAGACTCTCTCTGTTAGAACAATTTTTAATATAACTATACATTCAAAAGTAAAAGACAATGTATAATTAGACCTAACAAGAACAAGAATTAAAGTACATGCTAACTAATTACAGCTTTACAACCTAATTACTAATACTCCACAGGAAGCAAATGTAATTGTAAATGAGTTCAGCTATCAATTCAGAATAGAAAGCCAGCTTACATGTCCATTATTTTAGTAAAAATATTAATAATAATGAGACTGAAAAATGATAACAGATTATGAGGTGAATTCTCACAGTCCATGTTTAAACAAAGCAAAACAAGAACCGTACCAAACTTCTGTTCTCATAAAGGAACTTATTTATAGCTGTTGAAAAGCCTTGTCTGACAACCACAGATGTATCAGAAACGAGAAACTCAAAAGTCTTAACTCCTGCAGAGCTAAACAGCATTTGATCTGCGATCATACCTATGCTGTGGAGGAAGGAAATTCTGGGTACACTTCTGGATGATTTGTGTAAAACACTGCATTTCTTGGACAATGAGTCCATTTTCCCTGACTGACCCCAGGACGCATCAGCTGTAAATTGCTTCCACACAATCCATCACCTGACCACCTAAGAGATGTGCCCATTTGGTCACTCATGTGAGGACAGACATGGATCCAGTATTATTGCATGCAGCCTTTGGGAATAGACAGCTTTGTGACAGCTCTTGGAGCTGAAGAACTGTTAAATGACTTTAAAAAGACAAGTTTTCATGCATAAGACAGCAGCATGAAGGAAAGTGGGCAGTCCTAGAAAACCCCTCCACCCCCAAAAGAGGAAAGCACTACATAAAGGATTGAAAGGTGTTTCTGTGCTATACCTCAAGGACTGTTACAGTTGCTCTTCCATGCTATCTCCATCTTTTTTTTCCCTAATGGAGCTGGTCTTGACCTAATTTCAAATGCCTACCTGCTTTCTGACATTGTAAAAGAAAAGTGCACACTCTGAAAACCTACTTATGTCAGAGAGAAATTTTCTTAACTGCACTCTCCAGCTTCCAATGCCATCATTTTCACTGCAGCAGTGGAGATAAAAAGGACACCAGACAGAAATATTTCCTCTTAGCAAAGGAAGGTGCCTGCAGCTTGTATAGGTAAGCTTGAAATTATTACTTCTTTGTTGCACCTGACAAAATTTGGTCAATGACACAAATTTTCATTAGACTTCTAAAATGAGTAAATTCAACAATTACTGTGTGAATTTAACTCATCATAATAAAAGAATTTAATACATTTTGGTTCAACAATATATATAGAACTTAGTGTACACTAAAATACAAGGGCTATGAAAGTTTCTTTAATTTGCAAGTTTGTCAAATGCTGCCTACAGAACAAGTTTTATACTTGGTGTCTGGGCTTCTTAACATTGCTACACAGAATCCTCTTTAGCATCTGAGTTCATTTGCTTACAACTGTCTTAAAAAAAAATTATTATCAGTCTCTAAGTTTGAAATTTGTTTGTTCTTTCCGTATGATTTTATATGGAACAAAGGCTAACTAGGATACACTCCACTAAAACATATTTGTATATGTATGCATACAACAGTAAAAACTCCCCACTACAGGTTTGTAAGCTGAAATGCCAGTTATTATATGAAGTCATTGTATAGAGCTTTCATTTCTTATTTTCAGTTTGGAAATTGAGAAAAGATTGAAAAATGAACTTGGAAAAAATTAATATACTGCAGTTTTCAACAACCATTGTATATGCTAAAAAATATAGACTGAGTTACAAAATGTACATCTGACTAATTAGAGCTCTGATAAAGTAACACCAGATACAGACATGAGCACAAAATAAATATATATAGTGAGATTCTTGCAGCATACAGACTGATTTGTAGTTAAATGGAGGTACAGATACTCTTTGCATTTCTGCAATTAAAGTAATTCTTTGCACTTAATTTGCTTATTTAATTTTAAATGGTCTGTAAGTGGTTTCCAAATTAGGTTACAGATGTTCCAGAAGATTGAGAAATAAACCAAGATCACAGAAGTTATTGCCAGACCCTAGCTTGAACCTTCAGCTTCCTAATTTATTTTATTAGATTCTAGGCACATAAAACCTTTGGGGTTTAACTTTTCTTCATGAAATCTCTGTGGAAGAGAACACCCAAACTGTCACCTCTCGCAAACTTAAGATAATAGCAGTGTTAAGAATACTGAAAAGTAGGTGGGACAAAGAAACAGCTGAGATAAGATTAAAGGAGAGATGTTAGATGCACATTACAAGAGAATAATTTCTTAATTGTTTCAGCTCTGACCGCTCAAGGAATACTGGCATAAATGAACAACTCAACATGTCTTCAGCCATCGCCAGCTACCACTGTGGCTCTCCCCATCATCTACTCCTGCCTACTTCCCGCTGGAATCTTTGGCAACGTTCTTGCCGCCTGGACATTTTCACGGAGAGCACCCACACAAAGGACCCAGTACATTTACCTGGCCAACCTCGTGACTGCAAACCTGCTGGTTTGCAGCACCATGCCCTTCCTGGCTGCCTACTTTGTGGACGGGCACCGCTGGCCCTACGGGTCCGTGGCGTGCAGGATCGCCCACCACCTGGGGACGCTGGTGATGCACGTCAGCATGTACGTGACCATCACCATCCTGTGCTCCATCGCCCTCAGCCAGTACGCCACGCTCAAGAAGAACAGCGGCACACAACACTCCCAAGCGCTCCCTGGAAACTTCCACAGGCGCCTGCTGCACAAATTCCGGCAGCCAAAGTTTGCTAAGTATTTGTGTGTCGTTATATGGCTGATTGTGCTCTGCATAACAGTCACAGCCATCACGTACAACGTCCAGGAGAGGGTTTCAGCAGAGTTCCTGACCTGCTACAACATCAGGGTAGAAGTTGGTGAACGTCCTGCAATGATTGCAGGTTCTCTTGCCACTGTGTGCTTTTTTCTCTCTTTTATGACAGTTTTGTGGTCGTACTATTCTCTTACCAGACATCTGAGCAAAATACAAAGAAACACGTGTATTGGAGAAAAACATCTAATTTACAGAACAGTGAAAAGAAATATTCTTGTAATCCAGATGATATTAACTGTCTGCTTTCTTCCATACCATATTTTTAGGCCAATTTTCTATGTACTGCTTAAAGAGAATGACTGCCCAAGGTTAAACTATCTAGTGGAAGTCAAAAATTTCCTTACTTGTCTTGCTGCTGCTAAAAGTAGTTTAGATCCAGTTATAACCCTTTTGTTAGATAACACATTTAAGAAAAGTCTTTATGGTCTGTTTAAAAAATCCACACCAGAACAGCAAAAACATAACAATGATATTTTCACTGACATGGGAAGGAATATTGAAAGATTTTCATAGACCAGAAATAACAATAAATTATTTTTAACTGTATTTTTAACCTATAGGCAGGCTTTGATATGAAATGGCAAATATTTAAATAAAATAGTAACATATTGTATTTTCTTTTCAAATCATCTTGCGTGCTACATCAGCATTAGCCATAATAAATCCAATGTGTATATCCAAATGAATCCAAGCAATTTCTACAGTGAACTGAATACCCACTCATCCATGTAATACAACAGACATTTTACATTTGACCTATGGACAGTTCCTTTTACCTAAAAAGTCAAGGAGAAAGGCAAAAACTAGGCTGAAGTTGAGGACCCAGCTCTCTCTTTTCATCAATAAGAGTTTTGGATACAGGTTTCCTTCACAAGAAGGCTGAACAAAGCACGGACATTTTCTTTGGGATGGCTGAACCACAGTTGTGCTACACATCCAATGGCCAAGGTCAGCAAGACAGAACTGAGCAGGCAAAGCCTTCCAGATGGCAAAGTGCTGCTGACAGGACTGGTTTTAGACCAAAAGCTGCAAGTATGGGTGAGCAGAGCTGTTCACTACCAAAGTGTGTTTATAATTTGCACAGACACAAACTCAGAACCCACTGTTTCTGTCCTTCCTGAAATATATTTTATAGGGAATATAGCTGCAGTTATCTCAGCACAATGCCTGCCTGGGGTTGTTTCTCTTAACACAGTTTTTGATGGCAGCATAGGCTGAAGTAATTCTTTCTACACTTTTCTAGTCACAACCACTTGTTCCCCAGTGCTTATCAAAAAGGCAAGAAAATGAACGAAACTTAGGGAACTACTGATCAAGTATAACTTTGTGATAGACTCTGCAAGATCCCACTCCAACATTTCTACACAGCACCGAAAAATAACATATGCCTGACTTTTTTCCTATGTAATTTGTCCAGGATGATGACCTTTAATTTTTTTAACTGCATCAAAGTGTTTCTTGTTTCCAATAGTGGTAAAGCTTTTGTGTAGTACAGGCAATTGAGAAACTACAAATTGAGTCCTTCATTGGCCTAGCATTTGACAGAAGAGTTCATGGAGGAAAAATCCCCCAAAACATAAAGGCATGAGGGATGAGGGAGAGTTAGAAAAACACTACAGCAAAACATAGCTCACATTGTAAATTTCATGCATTGCTTAGACATCCTGGTGCCAAAATCAGAAATTAGCAGGTGACATGTGAATTGTTTAATAAAAGAAAATAAAACAATTCATTTCTGTTGCAGTGAACACAAAATCCTAAGGCAAATAGGCACAGCACCTGGTTTGCAAAGCAGTTTAGACACCACAAGTGTCTGTCAAATTTTTGGTTAAGCCATTCAAATGTACTGCATGGGAAGCCAGGTCATCAATCAGAAGACATGAGTTTTTTGACTGTCTGGGCAAATGACTGAAACATATGAACTTAGTGACCAGAAAGTCTGTAAATGTTCAACTCCAGGTAGGCCAAGCAGCATAAATACACTTCTCAGCTAAACTGCTTCTGAACATACTAACAGGTCAATAGGAAAATGGCTGGACAAAACAAGCACAGGGACCTTGAGATAGGAAGCAGAGGCACAGGAGGGAACATAAAGAGGGGGAAGAGAGCATTGCCTGAAGAAACACTGAGGAAAAAATATTGGAAGTTTTATTTATAGAGGCTCTTAACTTCTACATTGAATGAGGAAGTGTTCCTCAGAAAAAAATGTGGCCAGGTAGGACACTTCAATTCCACCTCTGATAGTGGTTTTGCAGCCTTCATCACTTTTCAACAATATGTAACAAAATCCTCACCAGGAAGTTGCTACTGGATCTCAAGAATCCAGTAAGTTCTAGAAAATACAGAAAAAGCACCAGTTATTACTGAATGTCCCCAGAAAGCATAAAAGAAGTTTCAAAGTCAAAAGAGTAGAAGGAAAGTAACATGCAACAGATTTCTTGTTTTGGGTATTTAAAGATTGAAAAGGGAAAATAGTCTTAAAGAACAGTTTCTATTCTGGTTATTTTTTATATAGTTGAATATACAGTTACATAAGAACACACTAACACATTTATATACTCTCCCACTCATTTTTTAGATATGCCTAAAAGCAAAAGTGTAAGAGTGTTGAACTCTACGAGCAAAATCTGAAGTGCTGAGCTACAAGCACTTTAGGCAATGAAAAAAAGAAGTGGTAACTGAGTGCGCTCTCAGAATTCATACCACTGGTTAAGCTCTGTGCAGTGCAGAAATTACCATGCAAATCTATCCAAAGATCAAGTCTCAGGTCACCTGGACCAACTCAGATTTGTATATGACACACAGTGCAGTGCATAATGCTTGGTCCTATTCCCTGGAAAAACTCCCTGACTCCCACTCAAAGAAATATTACAATGAATCTTAATGACAGAGAAGACAGAGTGTATGTATTTCTAGCAGGTTTATCTATTTAGATGATCACATATAGGAGACAAGCATTCATACCTACCAAGACAAACACATAATAAAAATTTTGGATGTCTGCATTTCACTGACAGGCTCACCCTGACTCCAGCTGCACACCAATCAATTTGCTAATCAGTAACACATACAGATTCTCAAACTCCATGGAAATCATAGAACAAAGTTCGACTATCTGGAATGAGTGAAGGATAAAGCCCCAGCAACTAAAGCTCTCGTTGTGATTAGATCACTCTTACATCAGTTATATTAAAACGTATTTTTATAACAAGATTTTTGCAACTATGGAGAATTCTACATAACAATAGAGGCTCACAAAAGATTGTAAAACCCCCCTGATGTTTTACTGATAAAAACCATTCTGTTGAAGTTATTGCAAAAATAAGCAAGTGACAAATGGTACTCAAATTGCAGCAAGAGTTTTACAGGAAAAGACAAGAATTACATTTCAGACCCACATTACTCCCCTTTCCCTTTTGTTGTTCTCTTACATCTCTTACAAGATTTCCCTGTACACAAACTGCTCTGTAATAACATTCTGTAATGGAAAAGACTCCCTTTCAATGCTGCCACTTTCAATAGCCACCTTCTGGGTATTCCTGACACAGCAAGGTTATGACAGAATAAAAGGAATGGCTGAGTCCTGTATCAGTAGGTTGGCAGAACAGGAACAAACGCTGTGGGGAAAGGGAAAAAGTTCTCGGCATTCACATTTCTGATGCGCAGCTGTTTTGAGTTTTCTACCTTCTTGCATCTTCTGTTTCCCTTACCATATAATCCAGCTTCCAAGCAGTGCAGGATCACATTAACTGAGGGTGAAGTAACTATGTAATTGTCACTGATTATAAAGCCTTTAAGCAATGCTGAAGGGGGTCAAGTGATATACACAGGCTCAAGAAACATCTGGTCTCACAGCACAGTGAGAGCAATTAAGACAACTGCAGGCCATCTTGGGAAAGCTTTCATGTTTTGATTCTGTCATCAGAGGTGAATGAGGGCACACGGAGTTTGTCCCAGGCTGGACTTGGACAAGTCAGGTGAAGTTTCTGGCACCAGACCACAGCAAACTTTAATTTTGTCTACTCTAAACTGTCTAACTTCCTAATCAGCCAGGCGCTAAGGGAGCACAAAAGCAGCTAAAAGACACCTAAACCTTACATGCGCCATAGGCTGCAAATTTTCCTGTGCAGCAGAAAACGACCAAGCATTTTACACTTCAAAATAACATTCACAGAATGTCTAAAAGGGAGAAAAATGTAGCATGACTATATCAACCTTACAGATTTCATTAAAGCACTTTCACTTTCACCCATTCAGGTAATTTCGAAAGTGGTCATTTAGTCTACTTCCTTTCAAAACAATGTCTACAGTGACATCTAGAGCCTGGATACTGCAGTTACTTAAATGTGTTTTACACCCAAACCCTATAGCTCTGCACTGCTTTTGCCAAAACAAAACACTGTTGGTTTATGCTGCTTTAGACTGATACCTTAAACATTTTTTTCTAACCCATAGGAATTAACCTGTTCAAATTACAAGGATGGTATTTAAAAACAACCCCTGTGATTCTGAAGTTCTAAGAGACAAGATAAATACTAAAATAAATTCCCACTTTAACCTCAGTGAAACATGCCTCCTTCAGAGGCTCTTGAAGCTGAAACTTGAGTTTTTTCAAGAAGATGGTCCAAGAAAAAAAAGTAGAGCTTTCATGAAGACACAGCAACATAAAGATGAGGTTAATTCTGAAATTCATGTGGTACCAAAACCAAACAATTAAAAGTTCCTAGGATCTTCAAGACAGAACAAGATGAGACATTCTACCAGCAATTAAGAGCCCATTTTTAGAATCTGCTCTAAGAAATTACTATTAAAACACCAAACTTAAAAAAGAAAGCCTATTACATAATAATTGTCTTGATTTTAAAAGGAAAGGAGTAGGAGTTTGGGACAGGTCTGCAATGTCTGGGTACAGAAGACCAAATGACTCCTTATAAAAATCACCAGTTCGGTGTCTGTACACCCTTCCTTCACAGGTCACCTGCAGGAGTTTGGAGCACACTTTACTCTCTCTCAATCTTCTCTACTCACTAAACTCCAAGAGTCACTTCTCAAACTGCACCATCAGAGCTTGTTAGAATTTTCCTTAATTTCTACAGAGCTTGACTCATTTTGGATGAAACCAAAATCCTGGAGAAGTGGGAATAACTATTTTAGGCAATGACAGTAACAAATAATATGCATATTCAAATTGAATAGAGTCAAGCCCACTTGGGTTAAAACTCCCAACTACCTACTTATATTGCAGTACTTTGGGATAAACTACTTCCATAAATATCCACAGAAACAGTGTAACATTTACCAGATCAAAATCAGTATGTACATACACTGGTCTTAAAACACTGTATCTATCCTCCCAAACTTATCTGTAATAGAAAAGTTTTCATAATAATAAATGCTTATTGGACTGCCTCCAAGAAGTAGATAATATTACTAATATTGTAGCATTTAAGCATGTGCATCTCTACGAAATCTTAGTGGGAATGAGGACTGTCATTATGCTCTCAAATTGATGCCAATAAACTACCAATTCCAGTTTAATTTATGCAATTAATTTATATACCCATTTTCCTAACAAGAAAAAAATGCAAGCAGATTCCATATGAATATTCAAAAACTAGAAATTAAACTGACTTTCAAAGCAAGTTGTAATCAAATGCATGTGTAATTGGTGAATACAGACCTCCTAAATGTTCTATATTGATGGAAATAGGATGGGCTTTAATCTTACATGACACAATAAGAGTAGAGACACATTCAGCAAATAGAGATTCCTTTTCTAAAGCTCCTCCCTTCCTCTTAATTATAGACATTGAAATTCAGTAGTTTGCATTATTGTGGGGAAGGAAAAAAAGTAATTAAACCCCCTTACCTTCACATCCCTGTGAATGATATTATTATCATGACAGTAACGTAGAGCTTCCAGTATCTGTCTCATGTAATGACTGAAAAAACAAACACATTATGCATGACAAACCTGTAGGGAAAAATTACTATACACATGTAACAATCTAAGTATTAAGAGTCTAACTATATAAAACTAATCAACCAATTTAACCTCACATATACACAGCTCTGCAGAATGCACTTTGTGTTTATAATAGTGAATAATACAATCTAAAGTTTGAGAATTATTCTGATTGAAGCTGAGGGAAATTAGAAAAGAAAAATCTGTGTTTTCCTGGTTTTCGTAAAGGTTTCAAATGTTCAGTAATTCTGTTTGATATGACAAGGAAGTCAGGGACCCTCCATTGTTTTTAATAACAAAACACAAAGGAAAACAGAAAGGAAAGAAGTGAGTACCAGTGCCTGATTTATCTGAAAAAGGACGGGACCAAGGTCTTGGCTTGTTTGATGCAAGTTGGAGAGCAACCTCTTTCTCCCCAGTGTCCAAAGGATGCCCTAACAGATCACTGACCACAGCAGAGAACCAAAAAAGCCAGCAGCATCCTGTGCTGCATCAGAGAATTACTCTGGGCTAAGGGAGGCAATCCTTGTCCTTCGGAGGCTCCAGCTGGTTATAGGGAATATTTGGTGCCTAGGGACATAACGAGGCACTGGATCAAGCTGCTCAGGGAGACTGTGGAATCTCCCTCCTTGGAGGTATTCTGGACCCCACTGGACAAAGACTTGAGCAACATGATTCAAATGCTGTGCTGACCCAGCCTTGAGCAGGAGGGTGAAATACAGACCTTGATGTCTCCTCCAAGCTGGTTTCTATGATGCTAAAAAATCTACAGCACCGAGAAAAGCAAACAAAGACTCTTGTGGGCTTTGAGCTCAACTATCAGGCCACTAGGACAGTGGGGTTTATCACCCTTCTGCAGTTTTATAGACTCTTTCATCTTAGTTAATGTCATAAGTGAAAAGGTGAAGTGACCATAAACATAGTGATACATGAGAAAGAAAAAAAAAAACCAACTCCATCTAGCAAGACCAGTAAAACTCCCACCTGTCAGGCAAATCACTTAATGCCATCATATGAGAGATCCATAAAGGCAAACACAGTCAATTAAGTACTGCATGTGAAATACAGCTTTACTCAGTAATCTCATCCAAATATGTAACTAGTAAATGGCAAAATGCTCCAAAATTCTACTTTGATTATGCTAATTATTGCAATAAACATCTAGAGTGTGGAAACAGGATTATTTATAGTATTCCAACTTCCAACTTTTAGCTAACAGATTGTACAACAGTATATTCCATTCTTTTCTACTTATCCTGAGGGATTAATTAAAATTACAATAAATACCTGGCTACAGCCTCGCTGTAGACAAATCCAGCATCTGCTCTCTTCACAATTTCAAAACACAGGTCTGCTCCATCCATACTGCAGGTAAAAAGAGGCAAAAATGCTTAAAACTGATGACTGCAATCAAGTACATAAAAATGCTTACAAAAATCTATTTATTTCCCTTACATAAATCTTACATAAAATACTCTAGATACATGCACAGTGCATTACTCATTAAAACTGCATTTAATGGGTAATCTAATAGAAGATGTCTTGCCACAGGTTAACCAATTTATGTCCCTCAAGTCATGTAACAGTTCTCTCAAAACATTACCAATACCAAACATTTACTTTATTGCTTAAACTGCTCATTGAACAAGGTGTGCAAGAAAAGTCAATGCCCTGCAAAGAGGACACTGCAATTTAACAATGAGCTCCTGAGATTAGGCTGAGTGTGTTCCTATAAGCATGACATGTGCAACTCTATAGTAACAACTGTAGTAATAAAGAAAATGTTATTCAATTTGAATTTTAAATGAAGACTTTAAAAAATACTCTAGAAATACAGTAGAGTCTTGCCAGTTGGCATTCTCCTCTGGATAATTAAGCAGCCAAGAGGAGATTTTACAGCTCACAGACACCTGAGAACACTGACAGCCCACATACTGTATCACCAGCTCTGAAACTTGATACCTTTTTCCTCTTCTCCCTCATCTTTCTGATCACCTAACTTCCCACAATGAGCAGCATTTACACTTTAGATGCAGATATATTCATAGACCTTAGGCTGAAATTAGGCTGCCATGTCTCTAAAATGAAAGCAGCCTGGTGCTGCCCTCCTTTTCCCTCTCCTGAAAGGGACCTAAGGCAAATTGGTACCTAGAAATGTTCACAGGCTGATGGGGCAAGAAGAAAGTAACAAGAGTTAACAGGAACAATAAAAATCACATAACTCATGTTTAATAAGGCACTTGCAAAAATATCGACTGTAACATGTCATTTTCAAACCTTTTCTTTTTCCTCTCCACAAAGACTTAAGGGGGAAAAACCCAAAAGGCAGAATTTCCAGGGTATCTGGACAGCCAACATTCCCAGGGTTGTTTCAGTAAGCTAAATCAGAATATCAGCATCACTTCTGCTTTGTTACATACCTGCAACGCCAAACTTCTGCTTAGGGAGTCACAAGCCATGTGCAGAGGCTTTAATTCCCAAATAAATCCCAAAGGTCTCCCTCATGCAAAATACACTATCATGTGGATAGAGCACTGAAAACTCTAAGAGGGACTGGTGACAAAAAGAAAAGCACATTGAAGAGTGCAAAGAACCCCATATTGCCAAACCATGGCTGTTCTTCACTGCATCAATATATTCCTCTGCAGGATTTTTTCCCAGCAGTTTTTCTGTCTTGCACAATTTCCTACACCAGGTCTGCATACAGGGCTAAATATCACTCAGAGAATATCAGAGTCCTGTAGAGCAGCCATGGGGCAGGTTCACTGAGAGCAGCATAAACCTGGATTTCACTGGTCACTGGAAAAAAATCCCTCATGTCAGCCTCTCAATCCCTTCTCAAATGTACAATACACAAAATGTATGATCAACTATCAAAACTAAGATGTCATTCTCATGAAGCAGCAGAACCCTTTAGAAGATTTAATTATCTGTACTTTATAACAACTCAGTGAAATTAAAGACCCAGAGGCACTCAAGCTTTTTAGCAGCATCAAATTTTCTGAGACATGGAGGGAGGAGTGTAATTTCTTTACATTAACTTTTCTATTAAACAAGGTGTTTATAATCAGCACAGTCTTTAACATGTATTTCTACCTCCCACTTACAGATACCAGCATTTTTCATTGAAATTTTCTAACAGTAAGTGGCAGTTTGAATTTCTTCTTAGCAAATATGTTTGAAGGTCATCTTTACTCCATTAAGATAAACTGTCTGCCTCCCAAGCACAAATATGTGTCAGGTGTATTTTAATCTCTGACTTCAATTGACTATTTTTTAAAAAAAAAAGAAAAAAATTTTTTTTAGGAGTAGATTTTGATCCATGTATACAGAGGGCTTGTGTCACCCCATGTGATACAATACATTCAATACATGATACTGAATTTTACCTGAAAATCATGAAACTTTCGTCTAGCTGAGGCTGAAAATAAGCCAGAGACAGCCTCATTTATAAGAAACCCTAGAAAAATCAGTGAACTAACAGACTAAAAACTCAGCAATAGCTCAACCACTTACAAGATGACTTTGCAGAAACTGAAAGCCTTGTATTGATATAAGAGCATTAAAGTTTTTGAACACTGATGGAATGAAAGTTCAGGAAGTCTCAAGGGTTTGCAACTATCAGCATGAGAATATGAAAACCATAAAAGAAGAAAAAAAGAGAAGTTAAAATCCACTGAAGCAAACATACAAATATATTCACGCCAAAGACGTAAGAGGATGATGCAAAAAAATTTGGGAAAAATCAGAACACAGTCGTAACCTGAGAGAGTTCCCTGACACCAGCAGAGGGAGCTCATGGCAGGGACATGAACAGACCAGGACCAATATATTTTATATATATATGTATGCAAAATGAGTAAATATAAATATTTATATATATCTATACAGAAATCTGCTCTGACACCAGCAGTGACTGAAGAATAGACAACATACTGCAGAAGAGAGCTGTGTTTTCATACTGGGGTATGATAGCTTTGAATTTGCAGACCCAATAGGATGTGGCCTACAATTTAATTTATTGATGAAAAATGAGAAAGCTTTAGAAACACTACTTCATTTAGGGAACTGAATTATTACTTAATAAAAACAAGATAAAAAATTAAGAGTTGACATATTGCTCATAACTGAGTGCATTGAGGCTTGTACCAGGTGTGTTGAAGGCTAGTGCATCATGGTGTTTTTCCCTTCACCTCGACAGTTTTTATATACTTGCCATCTTCACTTACCTCAAATAAACCAACTGCAACCCTGTTAAGTACTGCTTTTATGAATTTGAGATTTTAAACCTGAAGCATTTTTACATGTTAGCACGTTAAATGGCAAAGCTCTATGTATACAACTATAAATACATACATCCTAACTGCTAAAGCTTAACAGATCAGTTCTTCTAAGGTCCCAAGAAATAAATCTCTCTTAGAATGCACTAAGAAAAACAAACCCACCTATGCATAGTGGTGAGACAATATTCTGCAAATGACCAGATACCAAGGTATTTGCAATGCACTCACTGCTCCCGTATCTGAGCTCTTCAGCATGCAAGTACTCTCAGTCCATAAATACTGAGGATAAACTGCAAATAATGTACTCATAAGTCTAAAATCTAGTTTTCAGACCCTTCAAAATAAATATCTGCTTTCTTTCAGAAATATTGCAAGTAGCTCTGACCCTTCTCCAAGTATTCTCACTGACAAAAATCAATGATCATTAAGAAAAAAATGTAATAAGGAATAGAATATAAAGTGACACTTGTATACCAAAGAGAAAACAGTATTCTAAATAAAACCATGAGGCTCATGGGGGACCTCATCAGTCTCGACAAATGCCTGAAAGAGGTTGTATTCAGGTCAGGGTTGGTTTGTTCTCTCAGGTAACAAAAGCAAGAAGATAAATGCAAGATGGCCTCAATTTGTGCCAGGGGAGGTTTACATTGGATAGTAGGAAAAATTTCTTCACAGAAAGGGTTGTCAAGTATGAGAAAAGGATGCCCACATGGATGGTGGAGTCACCATCCCCAGGGTTATTTAAAAGATGGGTAGATGTGGCGTTTAGGGATGTGGTTTAGTGGTGGACTTGGCAGCGCTGGGTTAATGGTTGGACTTGATGATCTTATGAGGTCTTTTCCAACCTAAATGACCCCATGATTCTATACAGCTGCCAGAAAATAACACCAAGAATGGGAAAGAAAATTGCAACTGTATTATAGAGAGTAGAGCCGGCCTTTCTCAAATGTAAGGTATCTGTCTCTAGAGCCTCAAAGGGATCATTTCTGTCAGAGTAAAGAGTCCATGTGGGGGGCAGCTGGGGTGTGTGTGTGGGAAATAATTTTGCACAGGCAGATCCTCTCTCATTTATGATGCAATAACACCTAAATACTTTAAAAATAGTGTTTTCACCTTAGCAATAAGACTTTTTGGGAGAGGGTCTGCTTCTTACTCTACACAGGTACTTCATCTATTACGACTACCTGCTTCACTGCAGTTTATTCCATCGGCACCATGCAGGCTATGGAAATGTGAGATATGGCCCCATTCTAGAGAGTGCTTGAGTTTGTGTGTGAATAAGGGGCTAAAAACAGAGCTCACTTTTTGGTGTTAAACCTCATTGCTACTGTTTGTCAGCGCTTCTGTGAAACGCGGCTTGATTTTTTAAATGTTTCTTCTCACGAAATTTTTCAAAATTGGGCACAAATTGTACATTTTCCTGAGTGGTTCAATCTGTTGTTACCAGGTAGATGCTACAGTTGTTTATTTAACTCATTCTGTATCCATAGGTTTGGCAAGATACTCAGAGCCCTCCTAGCAGCTGCCCCATGCAGCTCTCAGCCTATGAAACAGCAGTGGATCTATGTATCATTCATGTGCAAGTGATGGCACAATGTTTTAGGTTTGGTTGTTCTGTGCATTTCATGTGCTGGGCCTGCCTTAATTTTCATGCAAAGAACCTGCCAGCCCACAAATCACTCATCACAGCTGGGTTTATGTCTCCTCTGCAGATCTGTGTTGTCTTCCCCTTTTGGGTCATTTCAGAGTAACTAGACCCTAATGAAATATATTTTATTACCGTAGACAGAATTTTGCTGCAAATCAGTTGAGCTGGTTACAATAAGAGCATAATGAGCAGAAAGCAGCATGGGGGGAAATGAGTTACCTACATATACACAGATGCTTTTCTGCTAATTCTAAGTTTGTTTTTATGGTCACAATTATAGAGTGTGCCCCTAACCCACTTAGACAATGCAGTCTCACTCCACACAAACACCAGTCTGCTGCTGAACCCTTTACCAAAGCATCCCCTCCAGCACAACAACACATCCTGCCCACAGCTCTTCCATTCCCTGCCACATTTTGAGCACAGGTGTTCCCACTCCCTCATTTTCCATCACTGCTACAAAAGACTGATGTTTCTTGTGTACAGAGGAGACAAGGACATACATATGATACACAATCATTATCCCTCAAATAATTTAGCTTTGTAATTCCTGCTTTCATGTGGCCTGAAGTCAGGTGCAGTATTTGTGTAGTAATTCTAATTGTTCAGACTTGCTCTTTATGTGTACAAACATAAATTATAATAGGCTTGTCATTAAAAAATAATTACTGCTTTTGTCTCATATTTCTGAGCTATCAGCATGGTAAAAATAGAAGCAAACCCTTTTTTCCATTTCAAAATCTTGTTAATTATCTGAGTATGTCTCCCCAAGGTGTATATAATTATTTCATAATAGGGTAATTAAAGTCCCTTGGTCCATGCATAAAAAGCGAAGTCAGTATTGAATCAAAATGTACAGAGAGGAAAGCATAGAACAATTATTTCACAAACCCGTAAGTTTACAAACTCATCGAAAAAAAAGCAGAAGACTTGCAAACAACAATTTTCTGCTTTACCTAATGTTTCTGCTGTTAACACTGCCTTTTCCACTACCTCAGTGGTAAAACATGTGAGAATTATTTTTTAAGTGGACATCTCAAATAAAATTCTTGGCTGTAGTGGACAAGCAAATGTGACCTAACACACTGGCATGATGTGGTTACTCCAACATAAGCAGCTCAAATTCATCAGAAAACATAACGGAGGAAGGTCAGAGAAATTTAAGAGCTACAAATACATATGCCCAGACTGACTAGGAATGAATATATGGGGAGCATAAAAAGAAGAGCTGGCAGGCAGAGAGAAAGAGGATCAAATGCAGAACATGCACAAATGACCATTCCACATTGTCTGGTTGTGCCCTTCCCGTTTAGCTAAAACCTGACTCAAGAAGGACTAATAATTTTCCCTCAAAGAAAGAATGTGGTGATTTTGGGGCTGCCCCCCTTCTTTGTTTCTTGATGTTGAGTAAAAATACCTGTCCATTGCTGAAAAGTCACATTTTGTTCACTCTTACAACTAAACTCTTACATTCAAACATCCAAAACAAGTATTTTAGACAAAAGCCTCTTTTTGTATATTGTGAACAGGTATACTGACTTACAAGAATACTTAAATACACCAATAACTTTACTTTCTTATCTAATAATAGAAAAAACAGTGCTGAAGAAGCAACAGTGTGGAAAAAAAATAAACAAAACTTCACAACTGCAACAGAATATCCCCAGTTACCCAAAGATGATATCTACCAGCAGATTTTCAACTTGTTCTCTTGTACCCTGCAGCCAACAATAAAGATCATGCCTGTCTTTAGAAAGCCCTGGTGTTCACCACTTAGACAGTGGGACAACTTTTTTCTTTATTTGGGACAACCTGTACTTGCCAGAAATAAATATTTTTAAAGCACTCAAGACCTCTGAGCTATAAAACCTGCGGGAGTGAGCAGACATACTTTTAGGATTTTATTTAGCAAATGACAACACAGAAAGGTAAAATCAAGGAGAGAAACTTACAACTCAAACACCATATAAAGCATTCCATCTGAGCTGTATGTCTCCAACAGTTCAACAATGTGAGGATGCTTCAGCATGTGACAAATACTGGCTTCTCTCTTCAGATCTGTGGAAGATAAGAAGGTAGTTGTAGATTAGCCATATATTCAAGCTGTTTAGAACACAATGTTTGGAAAGATGAACACATTTACAATTCTAATATATTCATTAATCTTTATAAAGAACACTGAAAAGATGATATTTAATTATGCTGAATTGAAATACTCACACAGCTCTCAAAACTTAACAGATTCTTGAATTCACGTATTAATAAAAGATCTCCTTGGTCACAGTCTGAAGAACTCTACAGAAGTAAGTTCCTTTAATGCACATATTCAGACTACAGATAAAGAAATGCAAAAAACCAAACCACAATGAATTAAATTTCTTTCTTCTTTGTTGAAACTATTTGGTATTTTTGTTATTTAATCATCCTTAAGCTCTTTTTCTTTTATCTACTTGTATTCTAGAAAGAATAGCAAAATCTTGAATGAATAGCTTTGATGTTAATTTGGTAAGTGAGGAAAATGTCAGTCTGAATTCTGAAGTAGACATTTTACTTTTTTATTCTCTTTCCATACAATTGGTCATTGTTCAAGAATGACCTACATATGCATTTATGGAGCAATAAAAATATGATTTCTTGGTTTGAGAATATTCACCATATTATTGGGCTACACTAGAAAGAAATTTAAAATGCACTATTTTCACATGTGCCCTCTTACATTCTTAGCGTGAATCAACAATATTGAAAAATGCAAGCAGCAAAATGAACATTCTATCATGTGAAGCACTTAATAGGTAACTCAGATTTATGACAGACTTTGGATCTTTCAGCCATCTATAAATTCAAAAGAAAAGCTGAGAGTTTGGAAATGACTGAATTTCAATCCAAGAAAAATGTTCACATTCACAAAGTGCAAATTTTGTTACCAGAACTTTCATATTACACCTGCATTATGTCTTCCCTCCCTCACAACCTCGCAAATATAATCTAAAAGCAAAATGACAGAGAAACCCCTTAGAAACTATCATGTAATGGCACCTTAGGAAGTGCAAGCAGAACAGCAAAAAGAAGTATCATTCAGTGATGATGAAGAAATTTTGTAAAGAAATTAATGTAAAATTTGTTCTTTATTTGTCCATCTATTTATGTAGATGAACTTCTACAACCTAAGAAAACAGCAGTATGTCTCCCACTATTGAAAATACTCACACACCACCTTAATGCAGAGCAACTACTCAAGCACCACTGTAACTCTCCCCTTCCATCGCATTAGGCAATGATTTCTCACTAAGAGGTTCCCACCCCTTTTCTAGGCAGAGAGGTTTGCTCAAGTACACATCCAGTCCTTCCTAAACAGGATCACAGATAAACACACCGAGGGGCAGTGTAAGAGAATGAAAAACTGTGATTCTGTGAATGACTATGATTTTTGGGAAATAGGCTGCTTTTACTTTGTCTCTTACTTTATAACAACTTTAATGCTATCACACTTCACTGTGGCATCCGATACCTATTTCAGATGGAAAGTCAAGTGAAAATATCCAACAGGGAATTACAGGAAAGCTCTGCTTTATTTACGGGCAAAAATTGTGTTAGAGATAGTTTATTTTAGCTGCTTCCTTTATTAATATTTTGTGGGCTTTATTTGAAGAGAATTAGAACTGAAAGGAAGAAAGTATATGCTGCCATTTCCCTCATTCCTCTGTGTAATATTGGATGAGTGCAACAATTGCTCACAGACTGAGCACCAGCACAAGGGGAAGGAGAAACAAAGTGGAAAATAAAATCTCCAAACAGGAAAACAAATGAACAGAAGTTACAGAACAAGGTTTTGTATGACTAAGGGGTCTTGGGGCTAAGAGCAGAACAAAGTCCCATTTTAAACACAGCAGGGACTTGTTCAACAGTAGGCCTATTAAGAAAAAAAACCTAGGTATAAAGAGACAGACAAGTACATACTACACTGATTCAACAAAGCCACAAGGCAGAAAAGAGATGATGGATTCTGAAGTACATTTGGACCGTGACCCAAAGGTCAAAATATGTCATGTCTAAGACCAGTAAAAAGGAAAGAGGAGGAGCAGAAAAGGCAGAGATGGCACATATATTTCATTGTTTTCACTTAAGAAAATGATATCAGCATCTACTCAGTCCTTTATGAAATGCTTTTACCAGACTGAATTAAATTTTACCTCCACAGGTTCAAGAGGTAAATAAAATCCCAAGTACCCACAGATATGGTTCCAGTTCTGAATGCAACACAAACCCAAGCAGATGTTTGGCTGCACCAGGTGATTGAGGATTTCCCAAGAAAAATCCCATTGTCTTGTGAGTCACAATATTATCTGTGGCATCATTCTGAATATAACATTGTATGAACTATTTGCTACCTTCTGTTAACTTTTCTAAACCTCTGCTGAGTATTTGAGCCATGTTGTGTAGTTATAAAGGTCCCAGACACACATCCCATATCCAAATTAGCCTTTCATGCTCCAGACACATACAAAAGATTCAGGACAACTCTAGAACCTGCCAATGGAGTAAGCTGGCTTTAAGCAGCAAGAGGTGATGTGTCATTTACTAATGGTCATATGTCCCATATTTACAACAGTCTCCCTCATTAGTAAACGAAATTTAGCTGAAAGAACATAGCCTCAGGCAAGGCAAGGTCTTGGAATCTAAACCAAACTGTCATATTTTACTTGCTGGACTATTTAACTTCGTTTGAATCCTTTCTGAACCCTTCATCTATTCATTTTTCTCTTGTTGATACGGCTGAAGAAATGACTTTCTGGTTCATTCTTTAAGCCTTCCCTGTCAGCACTTATTTCATAATTAAACATAATTGAAAACAGCAATAACAAATAGAACTGCAAGTTTTAAAAGCACAAGCTTTAGAAGTTTCTTTGCCAGCTGCATGAAAGGTACTATCACACAACCAGCAATAGCGAAAAGATGCGATGCTCCATTTAACTTGTTTAGCACACAGGCTGATACTTCACACATCATAATTTGAAAAGCATTTACAAGCTATCCTTTTACACAACTGTTACCAATAAATGTTCCAGAATTTCAGTCTGTTTACAAAACTTTGAGGCTTTTTTAGCAACTGCAGACATGTTAAAAGTTTCCATTTTAGACCAGGCTAATTATTTAGAGAGGCGCTGAAGTTGTTAAAATGGCTTCAAAGTTCAGACTTCGGTAAAAAAGAAAAGTTCAAAGATGGAAAAGGGAATTCCCAGCCATAATCACCATACAGAGAAAATGCAGCCTCATGTGTGGATAGCGACACTGAAAGTGAATTGTTGGAAGCACTAAAAAAGACAACTGCTCTAAATAATTGCAAAGAAAGAGATATCAGTCTTTGATAGAAAACATAAAACATGAGTATCACTTAAAATTCCCATGGGAGTTAACAACCTAATACCCTACACATCTCTGACAATTCTGGCAAACACCTAATTTACTTTCAAAATCTGATACCCAAGGTTTTAAAACATCTCAAATATACTGAACATATTTTGAAAGTATATTCATGGAAGAATTAGATGCTCTCTAGCAGCCTGCATTATAGCACCATTTCATTATCTTAAAAGGGATATGCACAGACTGTAGCAGCCCCATCTTTTGTGGGGACAGACAGCTCCAAGTTTCTTAGCAAGATGGAAGACACATGTCATTTTTATTTATACACAATTCATTTTTATACATACACCATTCTGATTTTCCAGGTTCAGTCCTTTAAAGGATTAGTTCTCCAGCCACAGCTTGGGTATGACAGTATTTTGAAAGTAAGTATCTACATCAGTAAGCTTCTTGATTATAATACTTCTATATATTGCAAACAGCAAGATATGATTATATATAATTTAAATAGATGTGGAAGTACTAAGTTTTAAAGGGAAATCAGTCTGCTTTGTTCACTTGGTTATGTCATTCTCACCAACCATCCTTTGATAAGCATCATGGAGAAGCTCCTGACCACCCAAATGGAATTCTTCCAGACACAACTAAGCTACATTGTGTGCCTTGGAAAGATGCCTGATGCACCACATGAAGCATGGACAAGGCAGACACTGAGATCTCAGTCCCAGCTGTTTCATCCTACAAATACACTGGGTTTTGTCCTGTGGATTATTAGCCTTTGCTAGATGTTAAACTCCCACTCAGGCTCAGCTGGGCAGGTGTAGAAAATACAAGTAACAAGAACAAAGAAGTTCATGGGTTGAGACAAAGACAGGGAGATTGCTTATCAGCTACTATTGTCAGCAAACCAGCCTTGATGAAGTTAACTTATTTTTTGCCAATTAAAACAAGTACTTATTGATTTGGGTAGAGGGAATCAAGAAGATAAACATGAAACCAAGAAATTTCCTCCCCCCTTCCATGGGCTAAACATCACTCCTTCACTTCAGCCCCCTCCAGCCCCCAGCTCTGAGGGGTGCAGGGGTGAGGGACATGCTCAGCACACTGCAGTGGTTCTCTGCTTCCCCAGCAAGGGTCCTTCCTCCATCTGCTCTGCCATGGCGAATCTCCTCCTTCCCTCACCTTGCTGTTCCCTCTTTTTGTTCCACACTCCCTACAGAAACAGTGCTCCAGTGTTTCCTATCCCTCCTTAAATAGATCTTCACAGAAGTACCACACACAAGGCTGATGGGCTCAGCTTTGGCCCACTGGAGCTGTCTGGGAACCCACAGCCCTGAGCCTCTTCCCACAAAAGCTGTCCCTGCACCCTCCCATTACCAAAAACTTGCCACTTAGATTTAATCCAGGTCTAATTCCCTTTCTGCTGCAGACATTACACACCTCTGCTTCAAATCATCCTGTAACAGCCCCGTGGAACATCCTGCACAACAGCAAACTCCAGTTTAACCAATCACACTCTACCTGAGGTCACACTTCCAAACCCAGGTGAACCTCCAGGGAAAAACTAGCTTAAAAAATTTCCCTATCTCCTCTCTTTGCTCATTCTTGCTGCTCTGTGAGAATTACTTCTAGGCTTTATTACTCTAATAATACATCAGGGAAGTCATAAAAGCTCTCAGCGCAGCCAACACACTGCAACAGGAACGAGCAGCTGGAGGTGGGAACATCCTGTATTGACATTGGCAGTGGAACTCCTGTACTGCAGAACCTCAGCAATGTTCCTGCCCCAAAGATTTGTTCTTTTTAAACATTTTTTTCTTCCACGAGAGAATATTCCCCTTTCCCTTAATTAAAACAGCACTTCTTGTCTTCCTGGGATATGCGAGCGACTCCTCATCACACAGATACGTCCGACCAGTTAAGGACTCGTTGCCTCGACAAGCACTAAAAGGTTTCCTGCCTCTCCTCCCACACACTTTGGGGTGGCTGAGGCTCTGTGGTAGCCAAGCTGATTTAACTGCTGGCTGTTTCCCCCTTCATCCCACACACATTCCTGCCCTCTGTTCCACTCTGCAGCAGCCTGCAGCTTGTCACACCACACACCAAACCATTTCAGTGTTAACTCAGTTGAAAAAGAAAAAAAAAAATAATTGTCTCCAATGGCTCAGTGTTTTGCAGTTTTAGCATGGGAAATGGCTCAAAAGCAACCTCAATTGTAGAAGTCGACTTAAACAACAGGAATATGGAAGGAGAAAGCAAATAAGGCTGGGAAAAGCAGCATTTAAAGCTGCTTAGGATGGTACAAAACACAAGCACACACCTTTCCCTGAAAGTGTCTCCACTGTCACCAAATCTGTGCTGCATAATCAATCTGTACCTTAGCAAACATGCTCGAAACATGTGCCAAAAAGAAACAAATGCATGTAGCTGTGAATGGCCCTTGATAAAAACACCACGTCAATCAACAAGTACAGTGGCAACGTGAGATAATCCATCTCCCGTCAGTATCTTTTAATGCTACTGTAGCATTTGGAAACAAAATGTTGACATGAAGCAAGACCAACAAAATGCAGTTACAGCTGCTATTTCCCTTTCTGAGACCTCCACGCAGAAACCCATGGAAATCTTCATTTTGTGGAATTATACTTTATAGATGTTTCCTAAATTGTGAGTAACTTTCATTTGCTACACTCTATTCTTTCTCTGTGTTTGGACGTAAGTATAACCATATTAATGTCTTTTTAGCTGGAGCTGGGTGTCTTGGGAGACTTAAAAGGCAATTTCCTTTCCTCAATTTATACTCTCTCAGCTATGATGAACATGAAACCGGGTGTGAAAAAAATCCCACTTTTCTCTCAACTTCTGATACATCCACCAGACTTGCCCAGAATCCTGTATCTGACAGACACTGGAATTTGGTTTGCATGACTGTGTCCATGAAGGCAACTGTCCCTCCTTTATTCACATCCTCATTTTTACTCACATGCAAATAAGCAATGTTTCATAAATAAGATGGTGTATTTTAGGAAATGAATCAACTTGAACTAATAAAAATGTTTAAGAATGCCCAAAAGAGTATTCAACACCTTCCTACTGCAGATAATCTAAACCAATTTCATTTAATTAAATGACAATTCTTAGCAACTTTTTACAAAGCACCTACCACATTGAAAAAAATCTAACATTTTTCAAGGAAGAACAAAGATTAGCTATCTCTCATCTAAGACTTTCCACATTCTATGTCCTCTTGGTTAATATTCAACAGCAAGTTCAGAGCTAGGGGAAGAGGGAAAGAGGAAACATAGGAATGTGAATGCAACACTTTCTGGATTATTATTTTTCAATTAATTAGATGCATAATCTGTCTTTCAAAATACTGTTAGTAGTTTTCTCTGCAGCAAAGCAGCAGCTTCTGAAGTGCTTCACAAACCCAAGAAGAAACATAATAATCAGAAGTAGGGTTACAAACTCCATAAATTAATTTAAAAAGGAGTAAGGAGGGTTCTCTCTGTCATGAGTTTGGCCTTCTTAACAGAAATGGAACTGTTGCCGAAGACATTTTGCAAGCTGTGCTGTAAAATCTGAAACACTTTTCTCCTAATGTTGCACTGTTTTCATTATTAATGAAAGGAAATTGAAAATAGTCATTGACTCTCAAGTTGTGATCAATCAAGTTATGAAAGCGGGTTCACTACTGATAACCACATCTATTAAATCCCATGTTCCCACCTGTTTCCCAGCACTGTGTAACAGCCTGAAACCCAACACCTTCCCAAGTACCATAGACCACAGGTTTGTACACTGCAAACCACAATTTTAAACACTTTGTGATACAATGAATTCCTTAATAGAGGGAACTGCAGCAGCAGATCTGCCAAGAGTATGCCATGAAATGTCTTTAAAAAAAAAATAAAACAGAGAAACAATTGGCCACAAGATGTGTATTTGATAAAAAAATACTACATGCTGGCTGGAGCGGTGAACTGGCAAAATTCTCAGCTGTACAGTCACAGTGGCCTTTACTGAAATAACTGGAAGGTTGTGATTTCATAAAACTACACAGATTGTGCTTTCTCCCATTAAGTGAAGGAACTGTTCCCTCTTTTGTCAGCTCCTTCTCCCATTCTGCACCATCTTTCCCTTCATGCTGGTGCTATGCTTGTGCAACTGCACCATAAACACAATCAAGGAATCGATCCACCTCAACTGCAAACAATCTTTTTCCATCTCCCCTTGAAGCTGTTTTTCCACCAGACTGGTTCTGGCCCGTCCTGGGGACCTGCACAAGCACCTCAGAGCACAACAACGTTGACAGCCTGGCAATAGAAACAAATGGCCAGATTACAGCAGCAATGGCTTAAAACATTCGACAATATGTCAAATCTCAACAGTCTGTACATTGCTGCCCTTCTCCCAAAGAGTACAGAAGTCAGAAAACCAGATTTCACAGTATTGTCAGGAAATGCTAACTTGCCTTAGTTTTATGTTTCCATATATTTAACTGAACCTCAAATTAAAATTGAGAAATGAATTTGTAAGTCAGGTGATGTTTCTTTTCTCCCTCTGTAGTGTCCTGTTTGTGCAGCTCCACACGGACACGTGTCCCTGCAGATTTCTCACTAGGTGGCAACGCAGCTCCGGCTTTGATCTGCGTGGAGCCAGCAGCTGAACGTGAACGGAGCCTGCATCGATTCAGCCACAGAGAGCTTTGTGTTTGGCCAGTTCTACACCCTTGATCTCATTAATGACAAGTACAGTTCAGGCCTAAGAACAAAGAAAAGATGCCACTCTAAAATAATTACGGTACATTCAGTGCTAAGTGCCTTTTTATCCAGATTCTGTGCAAGACCAGTCTCTGCTGTACTTCTAAGCAGCTGATGGCCACACACCAGTACTGTACCGCACACACAGAGTTGTATGGCACAGCCAAAATACGCTTAAACAGTTTGCTCACATAAGCCAGAAGTTCTTCATTCAGTCCACAAACTCTAACACAGTCTGTGTCTATAGCTACAAAGTCCAGCAAAAAGCTTTAGAAAGCTAAAACCTCCAAGTAGTTCAGTTAAATCACTGCAATTTCTCCTTTTTTAAAGGTTAATCACCCAGAGTGGAGTTCTTCGTTCCATTTTTTGTACATTTGGTCGTTTCTGGAGGGTTCTTTTTGCTGCAGGTGTGTGTGTTCATGGTTTCTCTCCAGCCTTCGGCCACGGCAATACAGACAATGAATTATCTCAGAATGTGCTAAAAGCATTATTATCAATGTTATGCTCAAACTGGCATAACGTTTTTACACCAAACTTTGACATCTTTTGGCCAGAATTCACTTAGGCTGATCAGGTTAACTAAAGGTTATAGACATTGCAGTCCTTTAAATGAGTTTTTAGTACTCATGTACTAAAATGTAATGACATTAAATCAAGTAAGTGCCCTTGGAGGCAATGGAACATTATCAAGAAAAGGATGTTAAAAGCTGATCCTGAAAAATTAAGTGATTTCTCTTGCTGATCATTCTAACATTTGAAGGTTTTGGGGGTTTTTTTGTTTGAAATGTCTTTTCTTCTGTGACTTAGCCTTGACCTAAATGTAATGACAGGCAAATTTACTTTTTGATAATAAGAAAGAATCTCAGTTTTGCAGAAAAAAGACTGGTATTTTAAAGATACCACGGAAATCTATTCATAACATATTCACAGCTAGTCTAGACAAACTGTCTGTAACTCCTAGAGCAGGGTTAAATAATCCATTACACTGCTGCTGCTGCTGAACTTAACAGTCAGGAACAGCCCAAAGGCACTCAGAAGAGGGAACTGACTGCTTAAGATGCTCCTCATACAGACAAAATGTACTTGTTTGCTTTGACCAAAGTTTCTTTGGTCTTGAACTGCTGGGCTCTGCACAGCCAGTACAAAACCAGTTGCACATTAATGCTAGAAAGGAAATCATCTGCTTTACCCAAGTCTAGACAACTCAAGTAAAACCAGCATCTAAAAGTGACTTTAACTGCACAGTGCCACATAGCTCAGTGACTGACAGTGTTTTAGCTGGCACACAGCTCAGGTTATTTTACAGTTTTTCTCAGGTAAAATAGTACAAGCTGCAGGAAATGCTGCTGTGAGGCACACCTGAATTCTGAAAGTCCCTGCACAGCACACGGAACTGAGCACAAACAGCACCTACAGTGCACCCTGAGTAATACACAACTACCTAGCAAATGTAAGAATGATGCCAATTCTGTTCTACTTGGAAATCCTGTAGTGGAATGATGTCTGAATGCTGGAGAACAACTACCTTAGCAAAACTTGTTTTCTGGTTCAGTGACAGAACAATGTCAGGAACCAGAAAATTCTTCTCAAGCAGTAATAATCCAGGATAAGAAAAAAATTAATGTTGGTTTGTTCCACTTCTGCACATGTTTCTCTTAGCAATTATTACCAAAAGTCATAGAATTTTTTTTTGTTTTCTTTGTTAACTGCCATGTTATAAAGCAAATTTTGTAAAACCAGTGTGCATGTCTTAGTTCAGTCATTTAATAAGATTCACTACAGAACGTATTTTTTACCAGCACTTTCAGGATTTCATACCAACAAACTGACAAAGTTTTAACTGGACTTGCCTACTTACCAAATATCCAGAAAGTACTTCTACATACCAAGTTTGTAACATTTTTAAGGAGCACATTGTCCCTTTTCAGCTTGTGCAGTTGCAATACTCCACCTCCAAGCCTCTGAAACCAATGCTCTTAAAATACACCCCCCTCCTTTCATTCCACAGAAATCAGATGTTAATGATGTAAGCAGTGCAACTGAGCTCAAGCCTGTTTCTAGAAACATTTAGGTCACAGCTCTAGGAATAAGGTTTCAACTTGCCTGACTTGTCTCTGATTTTACAACAGACTGAAAATACCACAAATCTTTACAAACTGTCACTTCTACTTTTCTTTGTAAAATAGATTAAGCTGACAGAGGTAACATATTCCCATAAAGAACCAATCCAGTGACAACTTTGCCTATGAATTGAGTCCTAGCACAATCACAGGTCATCAGAGAAATATTTTCTTTCATAATATTCACACACTTCTCATGTTATTTAAAGGACAATTTCTCTTCACCAGTACAGACAGGAAGTGTTTTCTTCTTTAATCTCACCCAGCCATTAAGCAAATAATATTTCATTTCCCTTCTTTATTATCTGATGATAAGCAAAAAAGACCTAGAATTCATACTTAGCAAAAGTTGAGTTAGAAACAGTTTGATTATCAAAAAAAAATCTGTGAACTTGGAAATTGTATCAAAGTGGGATGGATATTGGACTTGGAAACAGTACACCTGCATGGCTTTTTAACCAACTTTCGAGAGAGTTTCCCACTGCCTCTGAACTTTCATGTGATGCCAACAGCAAGAATCACATTGTAATACACAACAATTTCCTTCACTGTCACAGGGTATTTTGAGGGACTGACATGGATCTATAAAGCCTTGTAGTAACCAGCTGTAAATAATGGATTGTTTCTCCTGCTAGACAGAGCTAAGATTGTTTAAGTACTTGCATATAAAACCCTCTCAAATTAAACGAACCTTTCTCAGGTGCTAAAAGGTTTGACTCAAATTTGTTCAAATTTCTTTCACTGGTATCCAAATACGAAATGATGATCCACTAGAGTAGGAACAAGCTTTTATAAATTCTGCCCATTTTTCTTGCTCTAAAGTGCAAGAGCAACAATAAGCTTGCATATATATATGGAATTATCAAAACATATATCCCCTACTATATTTTAGAAGTCCACAGAAGTAAAATGACTGATAATAATCCACATACTCTCTGAGAAACAGCTTTACAACAGCACTGTAAGAAACTTTTAATGGCATTCTCTTGTTAAAAGAAACCCACATTTCCTTTCCTCACAAGTTAAATGTCTGTCTAGGATAAAGAGTATCACTGACATAATGGGGTACATGGAAATGTAAAACATGACATATCAGTCAGCTGAGTTAAGAGGGCCCTGATCCATTTCACTGACTTTTTAGACCACCTTTCCTGCCTGCACAACAAAACTTAAAACTATCTCTCAACATGACAGCACAACTCTCAGGCTGAACGAAGCCTTGTCCAGATTCTGAAAATAATCTGAAGCACGGGGAGTTGCACAAGGTATTTCTCCCCACCGTTTCTTGAAGGAAGAAGCAAACACTAATTCTGAGCCTGACCTCCCTCCCCCCTCAAAAACCTCTTCTGGTGAAGCAACCTGTTCAGTGTGTCTCACTCTGCACAACCAGTTCTCACTTTTCCAGAATGCTGCAGCAGGAAGACAAGAAACCGAGGTGGGGAGGGGTGTAACACTGCACTCTAGAAAGGAGATGAATTATGCACCTGTGACTTTGACATAAAAAACTCAAATGTGCAAATCCATGAGCTGTTTATGCAGGTTGTATATGCATCTGCAACAGAATTAAAAGTCAGCTCAGGTTCTAGAAGAATTTATGAGCTTAAATGCAGTATATGTGTAGCAGCTCTGCTGCTTCAGGGCACCATGATACAGAAGAGTCTCTGCCAGTCAATACCTGGATTAATAAACCATGATGGACTTGTGTTAGCTCCATGTAAGGTCACCTCAAAGTCACAGGGACCCTGATTCTTGAGGATTTATTAGCCCAGCTAAACACAAGCTGTGGAAATGCCAATGAACACCTGCTGAAATGGAGTGTCAGGAAAATGGGGCCAACCCTCTCCAAAGGGTCAGTTCTGGACTGGTGCTAAGGTACAGCTCACAAAGCCTGACAGATAATAAAAGCACACTGTACATGTTTTGCACATCCAAATGATTCTAACTATAGCTGTATTACTGCACCTATTTTTTCTTATTAGCTACAGTACCTCAGTCTCCATTTACCGTGGAGAAGTAAGACTTGGCTGCTTAAATCATCCTGTTGCATAAATCTTCTTTCATGAACAACTAATTAAGGAAATAGAATGGCCTCAGAGCACAGAGAAATTAATACAATTTATATATATATATACACACACACACACACACACATACATATACATATATGCTACATATTACAGTCTGTTTGGATAGCCTATTCATAATTCCTAGGTAAGTAGGATTTAAAACCATACTAAACTGCATCATAACATTCTTAAGCTGAAAAAGGAATAATTAAAGCTCAACACATTTTTTTACAACATTGAACCTTTAGCATTGGACCTGAGCCTAAAGCTTTGAACTTTGCAGCATTCTTGAAAATTTATTAAATTAAATGAAACTGTCTTTTCTCTTTTGTTTCCCAAATGCTACAGAAAATCATTAAACTGGAATCCATTCAAGCCTTTTGTTACCACAAGCAATATTATTCAAGTGATGCTTGTGCCAACTTAGAACAATCATAGACACAAAAGTGCTGTGTGCTGCCAGCAAAGAATACTGGAATCAAAGAATGATAAAATAATCCATTTTTAATAGTTTCTGCAAAATCACATGTACCATAGGTATAAGTTATACACCAAATTAAACTTTGAGGACAGTTACAACGGACGTTAATGAAAACTGTATGGAAGTATAATGGTCAATACTGCAGAAATGTAGCAACCATTTCTTCCACATACTATTTTCTTTGTTTTGCAAATTTATCTTTAAAATACTATTAAGATTCACATGATAAAAATTACAAAAAACCAGTAGCCTTCTGGTAGTCATGAAAACTGAGTCATCGTCTCCAGTCTGGAAAAGGATTTTGAGATACAAATCTATTATTTACACATAGTGTAATTAATAAGCACAAAAAACTCCCAACCTTTTAAGAAAATTTACAAAAGCTTCATATTTTTAATTTCAAAAGTTAAAGAATTTTCTTCGTTTTCTAGTATACAGATATCCCTCACTACTACAACACATGTTCACTGTACTCACCTGATACTACAAGTCACAAAACCTTCAGCAATAACTGATCTTTGAGTTGAAGTTTGATCATTCTTTGAATGGTTAAAATCTGTTGGAGAATCGACTTGAACATTGAAATAATGCATCAGGATAGCATCAGATGGAAGGGTAAAAACCATTCACTTTCTATCATCTTTCAAGATCGAAGGAGCCATGGAGTTGCAACAGGATCCACCAGAGCCCTGCCCAGACAGGAGGCTCAGGCAAGGCATAGAACAGAGCTGGCTTGTTTAAACAACAAGTTTAGTCCTGATCCCTGAAACACACTGACCTTTTTGGAAACAGATCAGGTAGAGAGAACGAAAGCCAACAACCAGACCTCAGAACACTTTTCTGGGTTAGCCTTTGTGCAAAAGCCTCCAGACCAGATGAAAATGACAATTTACGTCTCAATAATTTAGGAACACAAACAACACTGCTCCTCTGTCCCTCCCAGAATGCTTCAGAGAACCAACAGCTACCAAAATCTCCACTTACACAAACAAGTAACAACATATACCACACTGCAAACAAAGTTAAATGTTACAACATTGTAGTCCTTAAAATCTCTAAATCCTGTTAGGAATTGGGCCCTTCTTCAGTCAACTTTTCCTATAGGCAAATGTCAAAGTGAACATGAATTAACTTACTACTAACACAGCAAGACTGTCTGCTGCCAGACAGGCTTCATCCAGCTATGAAAGAAAACAAGATTCCTTCAGCTCTCACAGTCTCAGACAACTGCAGTGGGAAGTTCGATCTGTAGAGATACAAAGCCAGATTCTAGTTCACCTGGCAAGGTAAGGAACTCTCACCTTCTCCTCAGTAATTACACGAGGGGCAAAACAAAGCTATGCACAAGTGTCATCCAGCACTCACAAAACATAAGTGGGGCAATGGTGGGGTGATAAAATATTTAGAAGTTTTGTACCAACTGATACAGGAGGGCAGAATTTTTAAGACATGTGAAGCAAATCCTGAAATTTGCATTATCTCAGCAAAGCCAGTGCCCCCATATTTATCAGTTCCTACTCGTTACAAGTAACCTCAGACCCAGACCAATTGTAATTAATTTTTGTTTTGGGCCAGTGGACAAACCAGGACAATCACAAACACAGATTCAAACTGAGGCAACAAAGAATTTAGAGGTACTGAAGGTCCAAGGCTTGTTATTCAGAAGAGTAATCACAAATTCAGAAAAACAAAGGATTGCAGAATCCTCTTCACCTGACACAACATTCTTCAGAGGAGCTGCTTCTCTTGGGCAAATCCAGCAATCAGTTTGCAAGAGGCAAAGATGATAGTGAAGTGCAGCGCTGAGAGCAAGGGGAAATCCAGTTACTGCAATGCCACATGAGGACACAGATTTGATTCAGGATATGAACCTGCCTTCCTATCAGCAAACAAACTGTTACCACAGCATGACTGGCTCTAAAGCTCTGTTCTATGACATAACATTTCTAAATACTAACCCAGAAGAGACACAATTTTATAAGGAGACCTTCTCTCCCCGTCAGGGTTTATAGCATTGAAGAAACCAATTTTTCTTGCAGTAGTTATTACTACAAGAAAGACAGAAAAAGAAAAAGGCTTCAAAATGTAAATTATTTTTATAAAAAGAAAAAAAACCCCCAGAATAGATATTAAAAGATTATTTTCCTCCAAAGATCTTGGCATATGTAAGTGCCATCAGTCCTCAGACCAGTGTTTGCAATGCAGACTAACATGCTCTGAAGCTGTGAATAGCTTTGACTGTTACTGTACAGCCCATAATTCCTCAGTAGTTACTAAATACAACATAACCAAGGTAGAAGATTCTCTTTTGTTATGAAACACAAAGGGATGAGCAATGAACAAAACAGAGGCCTGCATCAGCAAATGACCAAGTCTTCACACAGGAGTGAAAAAGCCAATGTGTGGCCAGTGGGATGGAGACCAGGGAGGGGGAGGCAAGGGATATTTTGCCTAAGCTTGTGTGTGCTTGTTTCAATACCAGAATTAATAATTAAAAGACTGTTAACTGACACCGAATTAAATTGATTAGAATTCCCCCCAAATCAGTAAATTCTTCATTTGGGTATGTGATGGGGGAAAGAGGGGATGATGACACAAAAGGAGATGAATGAGCACCTTCAGTAACCCAGAGTAAGAGGAGTTAATCATACAGACAGAGCACACCAACAAAACAGGACATGACCAAAAATAGGAAATCAGTGGCAAAAAGCCTGGTAGTTCAGACCATTTCTAGAATGAAATGCCTATTTTCAAATCTTTAATTGGTATTTATTTGCTGACCAACCCTACCAAGTAGATAGGAACACAGATAAGCTGCTATTGCAGCTTTGATAAGATTTGAGGCTTTCTCTTCTCACTCCATGGTGTTAACTTGTGCATGCACTTTCTCCACCTAGGGTGCTTGTAGTTTAAGGCAAAAAAACCCCCACAACAATGCCTATGAGCTATTTAGACAAGAACTGAGGTACCAACCACAGCTATTTACAATATATGCTCCTGTAGTTCCTACTTCAACCCCAGACTGCATTTCTGTTTTAAACAGTCACTTAGAAGAAGTGAAAATCTCTTCTGTTTTCTGAGCATCTCACATCAGTTTGTCTCAGATTCTAGAAAAACACACAGCATACAGAATTATCTTCCTCTAAAGGGAGTACCAAAATTCTCAACTGAATAAATTCAAACTATGTTTATGAATAAATTCAAACTTGTGCTTTCCCCTTAACAAGGTAATTCCTCTTCAACCCTAACAGGTTTCTAAATATGGTGCATTTAAAAAAAAGGAAGCAAGCCAATCAAAAGACAGTAAAGACTAGGAGACTCAAGGTGCAAGTCCTCTATTCACTTTTTCCCCCAGCTTGAATTAAAATAAATCAGCCTAAAGGTAAAAAAAAGTACCAAAGCAAATGCAAATGCAAATGAAGCAACAGGACTGCAGAGTAAGGAAGCTGGAATGAAGAAACAGGGCTTTCCCTTCCCCTTCAGCAGCCAGGAGCTGTTCAGTCCTCCTGAGGGGGAAAGGGGAGGAGATGCAAAGCAGTGACACTCACCCACACACTGCACAGATGGTAAGTCGCATCTAATGGTCCTAGATGTCAGCATCCTACATTTCCAGGGAACCCTGGTTCCTTTACTGGCTTTCCCCCCAATCAGATAAGCTTTTAAGAGATGGAGATGGTGGGTGCCCTATCAGTCTGCAGCACAAGACTGGTTCTTGTAGAACTACAACATCAGAGATGAAAAGCTTCTTTGCAAACACGTCACGCCACTTGTCCAGCCCTGTGCTGGAAACACAGGCTCCAGTCTGGTACAGCTTTTCAAAGAGAATTATGAGGACAGATCAGGATACAGCAACGATAACCTGTACAGACCTGAAAACAGTGATGTGTAACACATACATGTTGTAATAAACACTTTTTGTGGTGGCAACTTGGATTCAAATCCTAATTTGATTTGGCAAAGGAAAAAATCTCCTTTGCTCAGGCAAAGTAGTATTTCATAAGTCATTTTCACTACTTATAATGCTATAAACTAAGGCAATATTTTCAGTAAAACTTGCAACTGTAAAGTGTCACTATATCACAGGCAATGTTAAAAGTGACTGACATTAAGAAATCTACAGTAATTGGTTCTGTCAGAGCAGATAAAACTCTATTTTTAAAATCTATTTAGTTAGTCTTCTAAAGGAAATCAAGAAGCTTGGGGTTTATAAGGTTTACTCTGCTAGGAGCTTTTAATGGAACTTAGAATATATCTGTAAAGTAATTTTTTAGTTATGTAAAGTATTAAAATTAAGTTCTTATTTAACTGCCTTAACAAATGCTAAGACACTCTGAAACAACAAAACATTACTTTTTAGCACCAGTCCCTTTTGCAATTGGCTTTTCCTTCTACAGCAACTTAAAAAAACAGAAAAAAATTTGACCACTGAATATTTTAGGCAAAATAAACACATAGAACAAACCCCCTTCCCCAACCAAGAAACACACCATAAATCTTACTCATATACGAAGTGATCTTATAAAACAACCTCCCATGAAAATCTGTGTCATAGATTTTAAGTAAACCTACCATAGATCACAGTGATTTTACTTACACTGCCAATTTACTCACTGTCACTGTGTATATTTGTTGGTTGGATTCATATTAGGAAATCAAATACATACAATATATTCAGTGTGAGTAGACTGCCCCTGATAAGTGTCATCATTAAAATACATGACTTGTAGCTGGAAAATGCCGTGCCAGAAAAGTGCTCAGACTGCTGTAACACACAGAGCTGGTTAACACAAGTCTCTGTCCTAAAGTTGCTGCTTATATATGTAGTAGTTTTAAAACACAGAAGAAAATTCAATGCAGTATTAAAGATAAAATTTAATTCATATAAAATATATTCATTAGAGTTTTTATTAAGTGAATTTTTACCTAAAAGGTAACTTTATAGACAATAATTTATTGCTTGTACCTAATTTCTTCTGCTCAATTAAAACAAGTAATATACTGGAAGAAAATTGATGGTAGAGATGGTAGAACTTGAACAGCAGATAAAATGTAGAATGTCTTGAAGAAACAAGTTCAGAGGTCTCCTCAGGACTTTCAGGTCTTATTTAAATTTACTTATTTGAATTTACATGCTTCTCTTGACTGAGCAGATAAAAAGCTCCAGTATTCTACTGTGTATGTTAGCCAAGATATATTTTACAAGATAGTTTCCAAACACAAGTATTTCCATCTGCCTTCATATCAAGTAGACCTAATTGTTGCTCTTAATATTTGTCTTTTCTCCAAAGATTTTCTTTACTCAAAAAGATTACAAATCTATTTCTTTTCTTCTCCTTCTGAAGCAAGTCTTACCCTGGGAAACAGCCATTGCTTGGCACTGTGTACAACTGGACTGAACACTATCCCACATAATGACATACTATGGAGATCTCTCAACTTCTAAGTATTTTATGTATTACTCCTAAGAATTTGCTGATGCAGATATTAGAATGAAAATTTCCATGGAGATCAGCATGCAGTTTTTACAACTGCAGTACAGATTGTGGCTGTTTGTCACTGGTCTTCAGCTTCACCATTTTTTCAGCTGGAAGACCAGTTAGACAATAGGAGGATTATGCTATGTGTGTTCATTTTATTATGAATATACAGACATACATACACTGCAAATCAAAAATCTGCCCCCCATTTTCAACTCTATAATTCTCACTCCCAACCTATTATTCAGGGGATCCATTAAGGTTTGCTAACACATCTTATCTTCTGCAAACTTCCATTGCCTATAGCTCAAAACCATGTTCCTCTCCAATCCCATAAAAACAATAGTACGTGCAGAAAAGCTCCAAGAAGAATGTCTGTAGCTGACTGGTGGAAAAATTACCCAAGATTGTGATGTACCTACCAAACCTGGCACAAAACTCTGGACACTACAAAAGAATGGGAATCTGCAGATCAGAAATCATGAGTCTTGCTTTCAGAACAGAAATATTTTAGGCAAGATTGGCAAAGGATGCAAACTGTCCCAACCAAAACCCACACAACCCAAAGACAGGGGTTTTACCCATGTCCTACTGCTATGGCAGGATACAGGTTTGTCATTCTAACACGAAAGGCAGCCCAGAACAGTGCAATAGGACCAGGATCATTATTTATCATATCACAGTGACAGATATTTTTAGATTCACAAAACAACAAATCCCAGCATTTAAGAGTCAAAAAAGGTTCTCTTTGGATCAATGAATTAACAGAAACTGCAGCTCAGCTGCAATTAATTTTGAATTTTGTTGACTGCACAAACCAGAACATAATACATGCTAGCATCCAAACAGAAAATATTTGAAAATACAGCTGATGCTTATTATCTTCCCTGTGTTTGTAACCGGCCTGAATTCCAGCAAGCACAGCTAGAGCCTATTTCTGGACTACTGGCAAGAATCAGGATTCGTTAGACAAGTACAGAGCGTGTACAGAGACAGAAGTGTTTTGAAAAGCATTTTAATTTTTCAGAACAGGAGCTGGACATACCTCATGAATTCTGCAGAAATTAAAGACAACAATGTTTAAGAATGAAGACTTGAGAGCGTTTATAAAAGAAATGTTTTTAAAAGCATATTTCCATATTTTTAAAAATAAATTTAATTATGACTTTGCTTTGCAAAGCAGGTGAAGAAACAGACTTTTGTCATTTGGCTTATTGTACTGGTAAACGCTCCAAGCATTGCTTACTACTCCAGGACAGCTGGAGCAGGAATATGCTTCCCTACTTTTCCAACCTAAATTTCTTTTTCAAACAAATTTGCTTTACCCAAATTCTTTCTCACTTTGTTTTGCTAAGCAAGAACGATGCTGTAATTAAACCAGGGTTTTAGAAAAGTAAAGCATTAGGTTATGTGATAAAACCTCATCTGCACACCCACAAATGAGCACAGCGAAACAATGGCATGTGGGGCAGGAAGGAGCCCAAATACTACCCCGTTCAGCTGCTGCCTCACAGGAGAGCCATCAATCCATCAGGAAGTTATGAAGCTGCCTTGTCGAATCACAGAATGGCTGAAGGGACCTGTGGAGGTGATCTGGTCCATCCCCTCTGCTCAAGCACGGCCACCAAGTCCCCATTGCCCAGGACTGTGTCCAAGCAGCTTTTGAATATCTCCAACAACCCACAGCTTCCCTGGACAACCTGTGCCAGTGCTTGGTCACTCTCACACTTAAAAAAGTGTTTGCTGGTGCTCAGGTGGAGCCTCCTGTGTTTCAGTTTGTGCCACTGTGTCTGGTCCTGTCACGGGACACCACTGAGAAGAGCCTGGCTCTGTCCCCTTTGTACCCTCCCTTCATGAATTTGTACACATCAACAAATCCCTCCTAAACCTTTCCTTCTGCAGGCTGAACAGCCCTCCCAGCCTTTCCTCACAGAAGGGTCCCTTCATCTCAGCCCTTTGCTGGGCTCTCTCTGGTATCTCCGTGTCCCTCCTGTACTGGGGATCCCAGAACTGGACCCAGCAGTCCAGGTGTGGCCTCAGGAGTGCTGAGGAGAAGGGCAGGACCACCTCCCTCCACCTGCTGCCAACACTTTGTCTAAGGCAGCCCACGATGCCATTGGCTCTCCTTTACCACAAGGGCTCGTGGCTGGCTCGTGTTCACCTTGGTGCCCGTCAGGACCAGCACAGGAGTGTCATTTGCTCTCCCATGCTCAGGCATCTCTCCCAACCACCTTGTTCATTCAGAGATTATCCTGAATGTCCTCTCAGTGATATCTCTCAGCTCTGTCAGCACTTCTGGGTGCCCATCTGTGTAAATACACTTTAACAACTCATTATCCTCAGGTGCTTCAGGCCTGCTTCTGACCGATGCTACAGAGAGTTCTTAGACATCTCTTTTACTGAATACCATTTAACTACCAAATGCAAATACATAAGTCATACTCTTAAACTGTCCTAGGCATCCAACTAAATATTCAGTAAAGGGACAGACAAGGCTGAAACAGTAGGAAATTTGAAAGCATTTTTTGAATAATAGTGAAGTGTGCCAGTGATATTTTATTCCTGGGTAGAGAGAGAGGATTAGGCTCTTTAGAATCCTGCTCAACTACAATCTTTCTCACTATGGTTTGGGAGATAGAATTTGCAAAGCAGAATCAGATTCAGAGTGACTGACTGAGGATGCACCTGCAGCCGACTGGGATGAGCATTTCAGTGACAGGCTTACCACTGCCAAAACCCCCACAAAACAAACCCAGGACAGTTATGTCAAAGACTTTTGTAAGCTATTCAGTACACCCACAGGCATCATTCTGCTTGGAATGAACAGTATTAACTGCAGCATGCCTTTTCACTTCTGTGATTTATGCTGGACCAAAAGAACTACCTGAAAATATCTCTCCCAAATTAAAAAATTACTAAGACTTTAAAGTATTTTAACTTGCATTCTAAATGCTTGTGAACTCCTGGGAACAGATGGGATTCAAACAACAGATTTCAAGGACCAACCAGTTTTTGTCCAGATGAAGAAGTGATGTATAATACACGTCTTCGCTGAAGTTCTCCTGAATTAGCAAATATCCTGTAGCAGTTTAAAATGACCAAAATGTGCATAAACTATATTTATTTCCTTGAAAAATGATTCAATATTATACATTGCCCAAATAAATTCACTAGTTATTTCAGTGAAGATTTTAATCAAATGGTCCCTAAGCCCTGTATTATATGCACAAAGAAGAATTAACTTTTAAGTGACAAACCTTATTTCACTGAGTTAAATGATATGAAGTTTAAAGAAACTTTTCATAATAATGTTTGTTGGCATTGGTCTTATTTTCTTGTTCACAAATGTGAATGTATTTTCTTATTTCACATATATGGAAGTGTGATATAAAATTATAGGATAGTTTGGGTTGGAAAGGCCCTTAGAGACCATGTAGCTCCAAACCTCCTGCCATGGGAAGGGACACCTCCCACTAGACCAGGTTACTCAAAGCCCCATCCAACCTGGCCTCAAACACTTCCAGAGGTGAGGCATCCAAAATTTCCCTGGGTAACCTATTCTAGTGCCTCTCATATAAAGTGAGAAAAAAGATTACAGAGATGTTACTACAGGAGCACTTTCCAATCAATTATGATGACTTAAAAAAACCCGAACTAGGCCAACTACATACTCAGTTACATAACAAAAATAACAGTTAAATTATCTATTATCTGCTGCATAAATTCTGTTTAGTGCTAATTACATAATCATTTCCATTATTATATGTGTTCTAAGAATTCCAAGATATAGCAATTTTTTAATTAGCACTCTTAATATGTTATTCTTAGAATGAATAATTATTAAAATGGCAGTTAAATACACTTGATGTAATTGCATTTTGAAACCTGTAAAGTGAACCATTTTTATTTATAAAGCTGGGAAATATTGCCTGCACTTGCTGCTCAGCTGTACGACACCTTTCTCAAAAGCAGCTTCCTGATAATGTTAAGTAAAGATCTGGCAACAAATCCACAGTGGTTTCAGCCACTGGATACAACAGTTATTTTGCACAATGTTGGCACCACAGTGAAACCAAGAGCAGAAGAACAAAGCTGTCAGGGCCAGCATGTAGCCAAGTAGTAAAGATGAAAAGAGAGGGAGGAAGAGGTGCACTCCTGCAGAGCCATTGTGTGTTCAGTGCTGTACTAAACCCAGCAAAATCAGATACATGTTAAAGGCAAGGGACTGAAGTCATACAGCAAACAAAGCTGTCCTTGTTTTGGAGACTGATTAGAAGGAATAAAGAACTAATTGCTTGCAACACATAAAAACTTAATGATTTTTCTTCTACTTAAGCAACAGTGCATAAAAAAATTAGGTAAATATCCTTTTATGCTTTAAAGTGGGTGTAATAAATTCCCAAGCTATGCTTTCCCTGCTGAAGATGGAAAAGGAAAGTGTTTCATAAACACTGCTGTGAATATGCTTGCATCAATATTTCCAGAAATTTTATGTTCTTGAAGTAAATACAATATAGTTGATCTCTATAACTCTTTGCTTATGATCTGGATAATAGGCCATATTTCCCTTCAGAACATCACATTTGCTTCCCGGGATGAATCAAATTTGTACATGTGACTCCAAATGAGGTCAAAACAATGATAATTTGACCAGTGACACTTATTATCCCACTCCTGCAAGCCTGTATCTGGGCACATGGCAGGAAATCCTCAAAAAAAGTGAAATGTTGCCCCAGAAAAACATGTGCACCAATTCTGCAATGACCTGACTTCCAGTAGCAAGGAAAAAAATGAGTCCTTAGAAAGAAACCCTTGTTATGTTTTCATGCATTCCTGTGATCCATTGACTCTGTGATGTGGTTAACATGCTTCCACACTTACAGAAATAACTGCTGGGGGAAAAGCCTGGTTCCATCTCTTATGTTACATTTCTGCACAGAAGTGTTTAATTCTAATGACACTTTGTTTATGAAAGTTACAGCAGAGCTACAAAAGTTAGACATTTATGAAATTTGTACATAGAAAGGAGTAGAACTGAATTTATAACTGAACCAGCCAATGGCTTCTCCAAAAAAAAGAAAAGAAGAAACCTCAAATCCTTCATTAAGTAAAAACAAGCAAACCCCTCAGAAAGGTTTAGGTAACACTCCCTGTACCAAAACAGGACCAGTTCTACCCCTTTGTGAAAGAAGGGGAACTAAGATTGAAACAATGCATTCCCCAGAAAAGCAAACTCTTCAAATGACAAACATCAAAAGTGACTTCAAGTACCAATCTTCAAGTCCTGCTGAGAGGCACAAACTCTACTACAGGTCCCTTCCATCACGAGCCAGACATTCTTAAAAAAAAAAAATCCTAAAAAGCATTATTTTTATATTTGATTTTGCATTACCACAGGTACATGGTTAATTCAAATTCTTCCTACGTCTTTACCCCAACTTGCTTTGTTGTTCGTACAGCACACACAGAAACTATAGTGGTATTTAAAGTACCAGCAACATAAACTCCGTGACAGTCAGCTACCAGGATTTTAAAGAGTTTCTTTTCCAAAGTCCATATTTGTGCATTTTCTTATGAGCAGAGGTGTCACTAATGCCATGTGATTTTTGTGGTCTATAAAAAGATGCTTCAAACTTTTCACTAGTGAGACACACACACACTTGATGAATCTTCAAGAAAACTCCTGTGTGATAAGAGTTATACTTGCAACACTACTGTCATTAAGTACTTGGATTATGACTTCTCATAGGGTTAAAATGGTAATTCAAAAGCAAAGTCAAGCTGGTACAGAGCTTTTCACTCTCTCAAATATCCTGTTTTCATTAGACCACAGAAAAGCTGGTGGGAAATTACCTCTGGTGGACATTGGGTCCAACCCCTACTCCAAGTGAGGTTACTGCACACACAGGGTCAGGATGGCTGTGACTTCATCAAGCAAACTCTTGAAAACCATGTCCAACCTGAGCCTGAGCCTTCCAAGCAACAATTCCTGGCCATTTCCCTGTGTTCCAATAGCTTCCACTCAAGGACAGCTCAGCTCTGACATTTTTGTAGCTTTTCGGGTAGCTGTAGACCACATTATAACACCCTCAGGCCCCTCTTCACCAGACTAAACAAACCCAGCTTCTTCAACCTCTCTTTGCCCAACATGCGCTGCAGGGTCCTGATTATCTCGATTGTCCTTTGCAGGGACCTCTCCAGTCCTTAGGTACCCCTCAAACTGTGAAGCCCCAAACTGGGCACAATAGCTCAGGTGTGAGCCCAATAATGCCACACAGAAGGAAGTCACTGCCCTTGCTCTGTGAAATACGGTACAACACAGAACTGACAACTACCAGAAATTCCAGATAAGTTGGTATTTCCAAATGAAAGGCAATGAGTCACTCGCTCTTTCTTCAAATCCAGTCTATATATGGCACAGTATCATGAAATACGATGACATACAGATTTGTAGTATTTTTTACTCAAAAGAGATGAGCTCAACGTTGACAGTAAATTTTTTTCTGAAACCCTTGAAAACACACAGGGAGGGAAGTGCAGAATCTTACAGATACTTTTGTGAAAAATAACTTATGATTCACCACAGCCTTCCAGTATCAAAAGTTAAAGATACTGTCACGCGACTTCATTCTGAACTAAATAAAGCCTCTTCAAAAAACTGCCCTGACAAAATTATTTTTAAATATGAAAGTCTAAATTAAATAAATAAAAATAAGAAAACCATCACTGGTGAATTTTTTAATGAAATAAGCAGAACAAAAGTAAGGTCTTAACTTTAAGAAAATCACTCACAATCTGAAACTAACTCAGGGATAAGATCTGTGGGCCCCTTTGTGGGAAAAACCCCCTCAACACAACAAAAACCTGCCAGTTTTCATTTCCCCCCGAATGAAATAATTTTGGAATTCTTCTCCTAAAGTGGATGATCCACAGCAAGGCCAGTTTCAATTCAATTATCCTGCTCCTCTCCATGCTAGAAGTAGTCCAGGAACTGTATTTAAACACTGCTTTCTTGGCTACATTTTTGCTCTTTGTCACAGACAAATGCATTTTGCAGACTGTCTTCACAGCCTGATTCTAGAAGAACCAGTTTGGGTCCTGAAGGAAACCTCAGTCTTTCCTTATCAGCTTATTTATTCAGCTTCACAGTGGCCTGAATGCCTACAAACCTGTATATCAACCATGTCCATCAACCTAACAAATAAGATGTAGACTATTAGAAGGTTGGAGAACTGGTAATCACTTCCTTTGTGAGGGCATTTCTATAGAAATGAACTACAAGTAAGAGAATCTAATATATGTTGAATTAAATCTCAAAAAACAACTTCAATGCACTGTAAGCACAAAACACTGCCCTTTAAATTGCTTTAAGAAACACTCAGCATGTTCCAAGAAAGCAATCTGGATTTAAGAAAAGGCAGATAAGTAATGTGTATTGGCTTTTACTAAGCAGTAAGGGACTGATCACCATTCTCTTCCTGAGAAATGGTGCCTGCACCTAGGAGATATTTGGTGTTAGAGTGGTAACTAAAAACTAGACATGCAAGCTGTGCAGAGAAAAACAAAAATAAGAGAAAATGCACGGGATGCAAAGAGAGCAGCAGAGGAAATGGACAGTCAAACTAAGATGTGAGCTGTAACACATTCAGAAATAAGGAACATGGTTCTTACACTTTTCTGCACTGAAAGTTCTAAGTATAGCAGCTAAGAGCTGTACTTGAAAATAAGTTTATTTACATTGATTTATTTTTTTAGACCTCAATGAGTCTATTACTACTGGCTTCTGAAAGCATCAAGTACTCTTCCACATGGATTCTCTAAATTGAACTGTACAAAAGAAACTCTTTCATGTCTAAAAATATTCAACCTTCACATTTTCTTATTTTTGTTTTTTTTCTCTCTGTGATATGAGTGAACTGTAGTAGAATCTGTCAACATGTAAAATATCCAACATTAATCCAGCAGATCACGTGGCCACTTGAACAGTGACAAGGTGTCAATACACTTCATTAATATGGTTGAATTACAACACTACAGAGATTGATGATACACAATACGTGAGACCCTGAATACTAATACATAAATCCAATAGAATTTAGCCTAGATTAGATTTGCTAGCTGTCAGGCATCGTTACGTAGCATTAATTTTCCCTGCTATTATCAAACCACTGCAGAGATGCAGTGAGACACAAAAATCACTTGAGATGTCTGTGTGTATACATGCTATGAGTATTGAGCAGCCTTATGGAGAGAACACTATACCTGGTAAGAGGTGTCTTGTGAGCTAGTGGCTTCTCCATCATATGCCACGAATACCCACAGTAACACCAGTTGACAACACAATAGCCTAGAGAAGCTTTCCAGCATGTTTTTGTTACTCTGGTAAGGAGATACCATTATTGTAAGACACCACCATGTATTTTTCTAAATTAATTGCTCAGACTACCAAATAGTCCCTTTAGAACATATTTGGTGCCCAGCAGCCTCTCAGGTTAAAGAAATCAAAACATTGTATCAAAACTAGTTTTAAATTATCTCTTTTTAAGCACAGTACTGTTATGCCTAAATTTTCTCCCCATATAGTATTCCAAATATATTGCCCCACTGATTACATGTAGACTGCTGCTACAAACACCACAGAATCATCTAGGTTGGAAAGACCCTCTGGAGGTGACCTAGTCCAAACTCTTGCTCCAAGCAGGTCAAAATAGACCTGGCAGCTTGGGGCCTCGTGCAGTCCACTTCTGAGCATCTCTGAGGATGTTCTCCACAAACACTCTGTGCAATGAGGTGCAGATTTTTCTTTTCTTTGTCTCTAATTGGCATTTTTTCATGTTTCAATTTGTCCACATGGCTTTTTGTCTCTTCACTGCGTAGCCAAATGAAGAGCTTGGCTCCATCGGCTCTCTATCCTTCTACGAAGGAATTGAAGACAGCACCAAATCTCATCTCAGCTTCTCTTACTAAGGCTGGACCAACTCAGTCCATCTCTGCTGGACTCATGCCAGTGCACCATTGCTTTTCTTGTACTGGAGAAACCAAGACTGCACACGATGTTCCAGCTGTGGCCTCAAAAGGGATGAGCAGAGGGAACAATCACTTCCTTTGCCTTGGTGGCTACACCTCTGCAATGCTCTGCTCTGCAGTTGGCTGCCTTTGCCACAAGAGCACACTGCTGACAAACAAAAACTAAGTTCTTACCCATAAAAACACATCATCCCATGGGGGTATTTATGTAAAAGCACTAAAGAACAAAGACTTTTTAGATTTAATCTGACAGTGTGGGGGCATATTGGGCCCTTCAGCTCTAAGCACTCTGGATATATGTGGAATTAATGGAAGGAATTGTCATCAGCTCCCTCACATGCAGACTGTCCTGTTCTCCCATTCTTGTGCCTCAAAGACTGGAGGTGGAGAGTTGTGCAAAGATAACCTTCAAGAGCAAGCTGATCTTGCAGAGGGCAAAACTTCAAGGTAAAGAATATCTCCAAGAGTTAATCTCATCACTTCATTACAGCTCGCACTTTAACACAATTTACAAATACAGCTTCCTCACAGGTATATTTACTTTATACCAGTACCACCATCATAGCTGCCCACCAATGTGCTTAAGGAATACCACATAAGAAATAAACAAACAAGTAAGAAAAAAAATCTTTAACATCCCCTAGAACCTGGATAGAGTAGAGGTGCAAAAAAAAAAAACCAACAAAAAAACAACCCAACCAAAAACTAAACCAAATGAAAAGTAGAGGAAAAAACAAAGAGTATAGAAGCTAGAAAGAGTTTGTGAAAAATTCGCATTGTTATGCAGAGGTAAGAACTTCCTCCATGCTCACTTATACATTTATGGGTCTTTGTGTCTTAATATTACAAAAATCTAAGGCATAACAATTCAAACCTTAAAAAAAACCAATCCCAAAACAACAACAAAATCCCGACAACAATCCAAAACCAACACCACAAAACACAAGCACCACTAAACCCAGAAAACGTTTGTGATCGTACCTCAATGACCTGCTACCTTGAATTGTAATTACAACAATACAACAGAAGTGGAGTCGGAAAAAACCCAACATTTCTTAATACACTCCCAAGCCTATTCTTTAGACCCAGGTAGAAATTGCAAACCATCCACAGTTATCTTTTTTTCAGTGAATCTATTATTACTACTGGCTTTTCTTTTCCTCCTGATGAGTCCCTACTCTTTTGTCCACTACTCTTCCCTTTCAGAAATTCTTCATGGCCCCAAAAGGTTGAATTTTACTGTCATGGAGCCAAGAAAGCAATATTCCACCAGAGGCAGAAATGTGTCCTATAATCAATAGTTCAAACAAGGCTCAGAAAAAAACAGAATAGAGATAGAACTTATTTAAAAGATATCAAATCATTTTAATAAATATTCACTATCTCAAAATGCAATGGTTTTAGCATAACTTGCCAAAACTATAATGGAGCTAATTGGAAGCCGAATATTGTGGAAAATGTGGCTTATATTTTTTTTAAGGGCTAGAAAAAAGAAACTAGCAAGGCCATTATTAAATGAAAATATCTGGTAAAGTTTGAAGCAAGACCTGTGCTTTACCTTGTAAACCAAACTAGTCATTAAGGCTCAAGATACTGTTTGTTATAAATACCAGCAAAAGTAATTGACCCTTTTTCGCTGCTAAAGTTGGGTTCACAAGGACTTAGACGGCATTGGTAGAACCTCCCAAAAACATTACTGTACAAAAGAATATGATCTTGAGAAAAAAAAATACAGGACATGGAGTACAGAGCAATTGTCACTCAGCTGCCAATGCTCTTCTCCATGTAGAGTAAAAGAAGAACTTTATGCACACACAATTTGTATATTCAACTTGTAAAACAGACTGTTTTACCCTGAAATAGGAAATGTTAGTTACAGCCTTGTATTTACACTGCAGCAGTTCTGCAGCATTGCCTGTAATACTGACTATATGAAAAATATATTTTTATATAATTTTGCACTTTAATAGCAAGTCTTCACCCATTTATAGCAAATTACTTGCTAAATCTAGACTAGTGAAAACAGAACTCATGTTCTTACTTTACTTACTGTGTATGCTTTTTTGACTCAGAACCATTCTTTTTTTACAAAATTCAAATTCTTTAAAAAAAAAATCCCAACAGAAATAGAAATGGTTTAGACCTAATTATCTTTCTACTATTTATGATCACCACTGAATATATGTAGAAACTACTAAAGATTAGAAATGCAAGCACTAAGCTAATTTTGAGATATACAATCTTGCTTTAAAACTTCTAGAAAATATAAACCAGAAAGTATCATAAAGAGAGCAAACATAGGAAAGGCTGACAAATCAAAAAAACCTCTCTGCTGGGAGTTTGCTTAATTATTAATTCTTACCTTCTGTGCTTAATCCAGGACTTGAAGTGAATTTTGCTACATCGACGATCTTCACAGCGAACTGCTGCCCTGTCTCCCTGTTGATGCATCGCCGCACGACGCTGAACGGACCCCTGCAACACAGAGAAACAGCAATGGGCAACCATCCTCTTCTTCAGTGACCTACAATTCCCTCACTTCTCAACAAGGTTTCCATTCGTGCATTCAAATGTATTTACACAGAATATGCCTCTTGTCCTTGATGCCCAATTAAATGTAAAATTAATAGTGCTGACTATAGACTGGTGTAAAGAACATCAAGCGAGTTCTGTATTTTCCTGTATTAAAGACATTCTCTTACCCTGACCCTTTAGAAAGGCTATACCCTTAGAAACCTTATGTAATATGTAACTGACATAATTATTATTAAATTTTAAGTGGACCTTATTTAGACGCAAAATCCAAAAGGGGCAAAAAATAGAGGTGAGAAACACATTCCGTCTTTCAGTCCTGCGCTGAAAGGATAATGGACAACTACAAGAGTAACAGAATTGTGAGCTGTTTCAGTTTGTCTGTTTTACACAAACTAGGTTTATTTCAAGTTTGACATCAAGATACAAACAGCCTCCATTACAATACCTTGAAATTCCACAAAAGCTCATGGTTTTCTCTTATCTATGGCACTTAAGAGAATCCCCACAGAAGTTACAGATGAAAAGATTAAAATTATTTCAGACAGATGTTACTACTGCACTCAAATAAAAAAGAGTAGTTATTTTTCTAAACTGAAGTTACATTTGCCAAAACACCAGTTAGAACCTTTTAAAAGCCACTAGCACAAAAACGTATTTTTGAAGCATCTTTCAGTAGATGACTTAAGTTCTTGGTGCTTTAACTTACAATATGGAATCTTCCGTCCAATATTAAACAGCAACCAATACCATCAGATAAATAGAGTAGGTCAAGCTTTCAAACATGAAAAATTAGTATGTTATGAAAACAGAATAGGATAGTTTCAAGAATGCACTAGCTGTGGCAAATCAATCCTTTTTTACTGCTACTTATTTAATGACTGACATGTGAGTTCTAAAGAAATCCATTCTGAAGTCTTCTCAAAAGGATGTGGGGGAAAATTTGAGGATGGAAAGAGCCTTTGTTCAGAAGTCTGTCTATTGAGTGAACATTCACCTGCTGAGTGAAATAAATGCTTTAACATAGCTTGAAAGACAAATTCTTCCATTCAAACATTGAACTGGAAGTTAGTTGACATGTTTCTGAGCAATGAGATTGCAAAGCAACACAATTCTCAAAATAAGAGGTACCCTGAGGAGGCAGAAATATCCCTCTGAGGGCCCTTACAAACCTTTATAACTGGCTTTTGATATTCCTTTACACACCAGATGATTTGAGGTGTGTAATTCATCACACTAACAAAGCTGTACTCACACAGCTAAATAGTTGTACTCTTTCAACATACAACATACTTGCAAAGATTTCTTGAAATACAATTATTTCTGACAGAGAACATGAATACCAAAACTATTCAATGAATCCCAATCTAAATATTCACAAGTAAGGAAAATATTTATTAGCACAACTATGGACATGCGAATTTTGCTGAGGTACTCAGACAGAACTAACTACTCAAGAAAACGCATGTTTCTTTTCTTTCTTCTTTCCTTGCTCCAAACACACAATGAAATCCCCCATACTGATGGCTATTTCTCTTCTGAATCCACACCACACTGTTATTCAGTACTTCATCTTTTACCAACAATTACCACAGATATTTTAAGAAAAGATGATCAATTAAGCTTCTAATACACAGAAATCTGGTTTCATCATTAAATGAAAATGGTTCAGCTGACTTCATTTGGCATTAGAAGGATACAACTATTGACTTAGAATCCTCCTTCCACATTTCAAAAAGTGATCTTCCATGGAAAAGTCCCTCTTTATAGAGATCAGTGTCACCTTTTTATCCCAAATTTCTGCTTACTCCTCCAGCATCCATCAAAGTAAAATTGTTTTAAAATAGTATACATACATTTAGATTATGCTAATCTAAAACCATTTCAAAACCTAAACCACAGCTTTGGAATAACATTGGCAACACCTGTTTTCACTCCTAATTGTCATAAATCACTAGAAACTAAATATATTTAATTCAAATGAGCCTTTTTCATTGTTTTTTTCCCCACACAAAGCCTTTCTGGAGACATTAAATAATGCTTTTAACATATTTTGATATAGAATAGTAGATCACTGGAGTGCAGAGATACCTCACAAGACCATATTCTTAATTGTAGGTAGATCCCCAATTTCTGTTAATTCACATAAACTCCATGAATATCAATATTTCTCACTGTTGGCTGAGCTACTTTTAGATCTCCTGGTTTTGCCAAGTCTGGGCAGGAGAGCTTGCCCAGCCACCACAGTGCGTGTATGTGCTTTGAGCAGACAAAAAAAGAGTGTTGGAGGAATCATAAATCAAAAAGGAGCCTACAAACTGCAGCTCTGAGAGGATCAGATCTGTGTGTAACCCACCTTTATCTTGTACAATCGTGGCCTGATTTCTCCTTCCATTATCCATTAACTTTTTAAAATCCTGACTTGAGTCATTTCCTTCCTGCATATTAACTCTGGGACAAAAAAATTAGAGCACTTTATTCAGTTCTGTAACAGAAAAGGTACAGAGACACCCCTACAGTCTCAAAATTTATGGCCATAATTTATGCCATATTGAAACTTCACTATGATTTTAAAAAGAGACTTCTCTACTTGGACTGAGGAATGTCAAAGAGTCTCAAGTAAATGAAATGTGCTGTGAAGCACAGAATACAAGAATTTGGGTTGGAACCAAATGATCTTTAAGGTCCCTTCCAAACCAAGTTATTTTAGGATTCTATGAATTCAGTGATGCCTACAATTAACTCATTCTATTCAAACAATACAGAAATTTCATATAGAAATAAAAATACTTTTAAACACAACCTAAAGAAAGACTCAGCTATTTACAAACCTCAGATTTCCAACTTTTTTAAAACTCTCTCATACTCAAGCTACAGACTACCTCAAAATAGTGTTAAGATGAATACATCCCATGACAAGAGCATCATAACAAAAGCTTGAATAGTCTAATTTTAGGTAATTTTAAAACACTCACGAGAGGTGCCCTGATCAATTAAGCAGACACCATCGCTTCCACGTGCCAATTAACACAAAGGAACTCTTAAATAAATTATGGTTGCAGTTAGTCCTCTCCAGCTGCAATGGCAGTTTACAAATGAAGTTGTAACAGCCCACGGCGATGCCGTATAACCTGAGTCAGAAAACAAGAATCCGTGTTTCCCAACCCAAGAGCTCCAAACCTTATTTAGAAGCTGAGTAAGAAAACTCTTTCAGGCTCCCCTGAGTCTCAGCACTGAAGCCACCCAGTGAGGAAAGGAATACAGCAGCTCATCTCTCAGCTCAGATGAGGAGCTGTTCAACAGTTGTGCCTGCAGATGGGGAAATGTGTATCATATCCTCGCTAAATGACAATTTCGAAAGCTCATTTTGCCAACCCTGCAGCTCGAATTTTACAGATCTAAAGTACAGAGGTGACAGATTGGGGAAGGAACAACGGTAACCTTAGATACACATCATCAAAGCTGTCATAGGTGATAAAACTGCTTACTTATTTATTAAGAGTAACTGAGTTAAGTTGTATAAGACTTCATTTTCTAAGTCATACAAACTGTAACCATGTCATGTGCTTTATATTTAATTTCTCTCTGTGCTACCTTTAACAGACATAACCCAAGCTTGCAAAATCTTTCTCTGCAGTCAGCCTGCACTCAAATATGAAGATCATTACAACACACAAGCAGTAAGGACAGATGCTTTCTTCGCTGATATTTTTCTCAAGGTTGGCACCACCACACTCCAACACCTGGAACACCTGGAGTCCCACCTGCAAGGTATGCCAAAATCCAAAAGGTATGAACTTAAACTGAAGCTGGGATGCACGATGGGTTTTGCTGTCTTATGCAGATGGCAATCCAAGTGTTACATTACTGAGGAGCTTAGTGAGTACATACAGACCAGAAAACATGGATTAGAATGCTGAAGAGGTTGTCTCAGGTCTTTTCATGTTTCCAAAATTTCAAATTAGCAGAGCAGGCCTGATGTAACCTTTACCCTACTGAAACTATTTTCTGATGATAACTTTACTGCCTAGCACAGAGCAGTTCATTTTCTATCAGCCAGACACAAACTTGAGGAAAATCAATTATTAATTACTCTCTCCTTCAGGAGTACAACATTTGAATTAGAATAAAACCCTAAAACTTGGATAACATCAAAGCTTTTTTATCATCTCCTTCACTTTAAATTATTTTACTTCGTGTGTAATTGGGACTTCAAGGACAACAATCATAAACCAGTATATTGCAAACTATCTTTTTATACTACAATCTTGTCAGTTTATCTGTCTGTTCTGCTTCCTGTCTCTTTCCTTCAATCCCTGATGGTCTGCAAGAAGGAGAAGTGGCTGTGATTGCAGTATACTACAGCCTGTTTCCCTCCTGAGACCTCAATGAACTCAGCCCATCTGGGAGAATGGAATTCCTGTAAAGACACTTCCTGAACCCCTTTGCTTCAGAGCCTCAAAACTTGAGATTTTAGGTCATATCACACCATCATGAATTTGCTCAACATCTTTTCCAAGTGAGTCACAATTTTTTGAGGAACTTAATATAAAACAAGGTAGTTTGACTGTCAAACTCAGTTTCCATAACTTAAAAAAAAAAAAGTAAGAAACACAAGTTGAACATTTTGACAGAAAAAAAGCCCAAAATAATGAATAATATCTCCTCCACTGAAGAGTGTGCTCCTTTAAAAATGACCTTCCATTTAGAAGTAAAAGGCCCTGGATTCCTTTTCCTTATTTAACACGGTTTAATAGTTAAGAACTCAAAGCATGCAACACAGGTCTTAAAGTCACCTTAATTCAACATTTTAAATGGAAGATCAGTGTTTTCTAAAAACGGTTTTGTCAGTTTGTTGCAATTAGATACTATAGATGTATATGCATAAAGTCACACAAAAAAAGACATCTATATCCAGAATTTTTTTTTTTTTTAAATTTAAAGGCTGTACATTTGCTCACCTAAGCTGCAAACACTGCTTTGTACTTATGTGGTTAATATCTTCAAAACAATTGTATTCAAATTGATTACAATTAATGGAAAGAAAACAATTTGCTACTACCTTTAAAGAGACAGATCTTTTTCCCCTTTTCACTCATCCACACAATTTATAACATATACTTGTTCTTTAACTTTCCCTATTCCCTTTAATTGAAGTGAACCTCTTTCGAAAATTAAGTATTCCCAAAATTAATTAAACCTCCAATTAGTCACAGTATCAGCTCATTTACACATGGCACTGCAGCTTAAAATAGTGATTGAACTATTCTGTGAACTAGCACTTTGGATTAGAGGGCATCCACATTTAGAAACCCATCTCTGGCAATGCTGGGTTGACACTTTTTGTTTTATTCTCAAAGGAAAATTTAAAATAATGCATTATGATGACTGTGGCACAGAAGAACATTTGGGTTGAAGATCTGATACTTTGGAAATTTAGATATCCCAGTAAAAGCCACAAAACTTGAGTTCCCAGACAGAAGTATTTCTATCACATTCTATTTATTTCTGCTTTTCAATGGCTCACATCTTTGAAACCAAGTCTGTATTTAAACTCAGCTTTAGAGTGAAATTTACAAAGGAAGCACAAGACAGCAGTTCACTGGATCTCACCCCAATATGGATATGTACTTTCTAATATTAATCCAACAGAAAAAAAAAAAAGAATATTTAACACCAAATCTTAACCACTGCTTTCCACCCACAAGAAAACCAGAGGAGCAGCTACTCTAGTGTAGTTTCTCTAGTGTGAAAGGGAAATACTCCCCAAGAAAACCTTTGGGTATGCTTTGAATTCATGCAGCAAACTGAAAAAATACTTACCTTCAATTTTAGAGATTTTCTGGAGTAATTCAGAAGTTTGTTTACATGGTTCTGTCAGTATAAAAGCAAAATACAGGCAGAAAGAGATTTCTTCTGCTGTCCTGTCTTTCCTATCTCCAAGCTAAAAGGAGGATAAGCTATCCTTAACTGATCTGTCACCTCTACCAATAATAATTATAAGCTTGTGTCTGATTTTTCTTCTTCTCAAGCAAAAAAGTCAAGAATCATTTTATCAGTCATTCTGTATATCTACCAAATCTCTTAGGCACACATACACTGTGAACAGATGCTGGTATGTAAAAATATCTTTAATGTATCTATAGGTTGTAAACAACTCTTCTTTTACACTGACTGGCTGGGATATTGAGGGGATGGAACAGGAAGAACATTGAGATAAGATGCTCACTAAATTCGCTATTCTATTACCATGAAATAAATATTTCAGCACCAGTCACCTACAACATTTTTCACACACAAAGGATTCAGAAAGTATTTTTATGTTCACATATACTTCATTTTCTGAATTCCACAATTACCTGACCTTATCCTTGTCAATTCTCTCATTTTAGTCATAGACTCACAGAAGGGTTTAAGCCGGAAGGTATTTCTGAAGGGATGTGCTTAATAAATTTTATCAGAACATGTATTTGTTGCTATCAAAAATGATACTACCATGGTTTGTCCTTTGTTTAAAGAAAACAGGTACTATCTCACTCTTCAAAAACAAGCATCTGCAAATAATTACTCAGCACACAGACAAGCAAAATCTGTTTTCAATAAATATTATAGCAATAGGTTTCATGGTCTTAAAAGATTTGTTCTGAACACCACAGCTGTAGCAGGTACAGAAGCAGGAAATGCACTTTGTCAAGGTCTTTTGGAACAAGGTCCAACAGGAGCTGCTGGGTGGCTTCCCAAGGGCCACTCTTGCTCAGGAAGGAAGGGCCACATGGCACACTCAGGAGGTCACAGTGATACCACGATGATTTTTTTTGCTTTTTATATATACCCCCTTTATATACTCTTTTATATAGCTTTTATGTACTCTTAAGTGCTTTTTAGCCCACATACTTCTAATTCTTCAGGTCTGATAACCAGCACAGACCCAATATTCCGTTAAGCCAGGAGACCAAATATCTCAGAAGCCTCAGACACCGAGGGCTTCTCTGGAACACATTTTGTAAACTGAGATGGGCCTGGCCAGGGGGGGAAAGTTCCTCAGGGAGGGGAGTTCACTCAGCCTCTCATTGGGGAATCTTTGACAGATATGCTAATCGATAAGGCCTATAATGTTATACCCAAACTATTGTGGGTGTGCACTTTTTGGTGTGCATTCCAGCGTGTTCCACCTGGACTGGGCACCAAGGATCCTTAAAATAAATACCGAGGTAAAACCCCTTTTTTCCCCTTCTAGCTGTGTTTGGTTCTTGATTTTAAGACCAAGGATAGGCATCAACAGCACATCAGTTCAAGGGCATGTCTGGCTGACACTGAAGTGTGGTGATGGCTCCAAACAGAAGCAATAGCTGCTGACACAGAGCAGCCCTTCAAGAGCCTGTCCTCAGATCTCCCCTTACTTTGTATTTTTCAACTCATTACAGGTCATTTCCTAGCGAAGGGTCAAGACCTCAAATTGAAGTAACTACTAAGTAGACATTTTAAGGAGTGTAAGCTCTTGGCTCCACAGATTCCTTTTTTAGCTCATTTCTTCCTTGATAATATGTTTCCAATGATTCACTACTAATTTGCTTTTGCTGCAAGATTAGACATTGGACACTTTTTTCACTCTCCTAAAACAGCACATAGGTCTAAAACTACGATAAAAGAATTAATCTTCAAGAAAGTGACTGATTATTTCTCCCATTTCCAGATGGATGAAAGATGGAAAAAAAAAAAGATTTTTAGGCATGTATGTACTAAGCATACACAGGTAAATGATGAGACATTTCTCTAACTGAGGTATAAATAATTATGAGGATCTCAGAAAACGGAACTTTTTCAGTAAGGGTTTTTCGACCAGTGTTTTAACTGTTGGTGAGAAAGAAGAATCAAAATTGGTTCATTAAGCTGAAATGAAACATTCTACCCCCTCAGCAATAAAGAACTCAAAAAACTGATGACGAATATAACTTTCTCTCTGATTCACCTTGAGGTAGATGAGAATCTGTATCTCATGCAAGAAGTGATTTTGGGCCAGCAAGGACTGGTAATCAAAGCACAGATCCTAGTACTTGAACAGGAGAGGGGAGAAATAAGGAGAGCTTTGTCCACTGATAAGTTTCCACTGTGAATGCTGGGATAAATGTATAGAATCAAAATCCTCAAAATTTCATTTTTACACTCTACCATTCTGTAACACTTCACAGAAAAACACAACATGCCAGCACCTGAATCAAAAGCATCAGCTCAAGAGTGTTCAGAAAAACTGCTGCTGTTCTCCTAACAGACTCCTTCGATACGTGACCAAGTGTTTTGCCTGTTTCTCTTCCTTGCGAAGAAAAAGAGCAGAAGATCAGGAGGCAGTGAACAAAAACAGAAAAAAATTTGTAAAACTACATTAAGTATGAAATCATTCAACAGTGAGGAGAAAAGCAGCAAGAATGAACAAATGTGCCAAAAAAAGCGCTCCAATTACAGGAACAAAAGGGAGTATATTAAAATTAATAGCTTCGCCTTCAAAAGAAGAGATGTTGTAGAGCACCTTCAGGCTCAGCTCATCAGCTAGAGATGATGATCACTATTTTTCTCTTTTCCCATTCAGAGAACATTTTTATCCCATTCATGTGTAACACAGCCTTGTTCCATCTCAGGCTGTGGCTTCACCAGCATTTCTTCAGCAGAACGCTGGCCACAGGAGCAGCCCCTCTGGCTACTGCAACATCCCGGAACATCGTGGGCACGGTTACACTCAACCAAATCAAAGGAGAAACAAAAACTACTCAAAATACCCCAGACAAACCCATTCTCCCTTTTTTTACTGTGTTGCTTTTCATTCACGGCAGGTGCTCGGTTTAGCTTAAAGCACAGCTCTGCAAAGAGCTGTGTCCAGTCAGACGCAGGAAGGAACAGCTGGGACAGGAGGTGCTTCAGCAGCGCTGCTGCTGCTGAAGCTGAACCTTGTCTCAGACCACAGTGACCTTCCACAGGGTCGTACAGCCCCCTGTGGGACCTGCACCAGAACTTCACACCTGCACTCATGCAATGAAGCAAAGAAACTGATTGGTGAAAGTCTTGGGCAAATCCACATACAGCTGGCTCCACTGTGTATTTGTGCTGCAACTACAAGTGCTTTTGGTAGCACATGGAGCAAGATGAGTAAGAAAAAGAGGAATATGTCAGCCACCACTGTTGCCAAGAACTCCTTTATGAAATTACACCCTCAGGTGAATGTCGATGCATCGACCACTCCTTACATCATCTCTCCCCCTGCATTCTGGTTATGTGTTAAGATTTCCCCTTCATGACTTTTAATGTCCACTTTAAATCTATTAGTCCTGCTAACAAAACTGAGCTTACGTACTATTCCCTCTACTCTCTCTCACAGATTTATCCAAGCCTAACAAAATGCATTTTTTTTTAATGACAGGTTCTCTCATTTCAGATTCTCCTCTTAGCACCTGTTCCAGTTCTAACTTTTCTTAACAAAAGCAACCAGAACTGTGAGTAGAACTCCAGATGAGGTCTTAGCAAGAGTCTGCACAATGCTAATAATGTTTTCTTCTCTGTTGGAAATATTGTGCCTGGTACACAATCCTGTATTTGCCTTCTTGACATGCAGATCATAGAGCTACCTACTACAGCTGCGTTCTTCTTCACAGCTGTTTACAGCCAACCAGCCCCAGACCACCCCAAAGGTTTACTAGTTTTTCCATTCTCAAGTGGTGAATCCTCTTTTAGAAGTTCATAATTTCCACTACTGAAGTCCTTTCTGGATGGTGTCCAGGTCCTCCTCTGCATTATCCTCAAATGTTGCCTTGCAAGAATCACAGAATCACCAGGTTGGAAGAGATCTTCAAGACCATCGAGTCCAACCCATGCCCCAACACCTCAACTAAACTAAACCATGGCACCATGCGCCACATCCAATCTCTTTTTAAACACATCCAGGATATCCAAGAAGGATACTTCAACTGCAATAGTACAATTCAATTTAGCAATTTTAAAATAACCTGACAGACATCTAATCCAAAACTGGCCAATGACAAACCTTCATTTTTACACTGTTTCTTCTCTGAATGTCCTGTGTTAATTTCTTCTTTAATCCAATATGGACTAACATTTATCATATTGCTATCTGTTTGCTTTAAGAAAACCCAGCAACCCAAAATACAAGAGGGAAGTCAGAGGGAAGCACTGGAAGATCTGATTCATAGAAGAGTTCTCATTGCTTGGAATACACCAGCACTAATTCAGCTGCCCCAACACTACTGCCGTACAAAATCAGAGGTTTCCTACAGGTTCATTACAAAGGACAAAGGTACATCTAACTTGCACAGGCCACTACAGAAGTAGAGAAGAAACTTAAAATATTTTGATGGAAGAAACCTCATTTAAACATTGCTCTTATGTCTATGGTGACATATGACAGTTCTTCAAAACTGAAAATGTATCACCTTTACATTGTATTATATGCAAAATAATCAGCAATTCTTTAGGGGCCTCTCTGTTCCCCATATCTGACTAACAACAAAACTTCCATTTAATTTGCTACCACTACACAGTAAAGTCTCAAACTTGAAAGACAGCAATGGTCAAACAAAATAATATTTTTATAATGCACACATAGACCTAAACAGAATTTACTCTGATAGTCAGCTCAATCAAAATTGCTTCCAGTGTAGCTCAATACTAATTTTTGTTTAAAAAAAACCCAAACAAACCAAAACCAAACCAAAAACCAACTCAGTTCAGTCTGGCTGTCATTAACAATCACAGGCTTAGGGATATTTCTATGTGTATGCCAACTCACAAGACCCTCTGGAGCCAAGAAATAGAAGTTATTGAGGCCAGTAAGAGAAACCAAATTCCTAAGTGAGAAAGCTCTCCATTGCAGCACTGATCAGTAAAGCTAAATTATCTACCACATCTTGATCCAGGCAGACTTTCCTGTACTTCTTACAAGAATGTGGCCTCTGAACTGCCAAACACATTAATGTGCTGGGAAAAGGAAAAGTATCCTGAAAAGAAAGTCTGTCTTGTGTGTTTCAAAAGTATTAAATTTCCTAAGCTGTCATCAAAATCCTGTATGAAACTAAGGAAGGCATAAATTCTTAAGGTTTTCTTTTAAACATGTTGGAGAACTTCCAGTATTTCAGAAATTGAATTTATGACTCAAATCATCAGCCTTTAGGGTCATTCATAACATTTTAAATTATGGAAGGATTATGGGATTTATTAAGAACATTCAGCTGAATATTGGGAAAAAAAGTTTCTGGTTATCATATTTATAGGAGGTTGTTGAATTCTGTTTCCAGGGGAGAAATGAATTAATTTTGACCTCTTAAGGTCTGAAGCTTTCAACAATGTACTGAAATGAAAAATCTGTCACAGACGAGGAAAATTTAGTTTCTCTATCTGGATCTGTTGGGTTTCTGAACAGTAGTTTCTTGTATTTTTACATATTTAATGCATATAAACTAGTCTTTGAAGTCATGGTACATTTTCTGGTTTGGGGCATTTTTTTCTATTTTTTTTTTTATAGTATAGATTATATTTCAACAGTCTAGGAATCACTGTAAGAAAAACATCAGTCTATACACCATCTGTACTAGTTCAGCTTTTTCCTACTTTGAAATAAGTTAATTTTTATTAGTTTATTTGGAGTTGGACTTGATGATCCCTATGGGTCCCTTCCATATCAGAATATTCTGTGATTCCATGAAGTATCATCCTTGTTGCTAACTTCAAAAATTAAACTAAAACTATTATATGATTCTACAATTATTGGAAAAAGCTAATTCAGCTGCTAGAAAAAAACTTTGAAACTGAAAAGAACTAATCATCTAACTAAATATCTGGATGGTAAAAAAACGCCCTTCCTAAGTATTTAAATACGAGACACCAGCTTCTTGTAAAACAACTGTTCATGAATTTTAAATTCAGCTCTTCTCTTCATGTGCTAATGTAAAGTTTGAGGTCTCTCCTTAGCAAAATCTTGTCATTAGGAAGACTCAGCCATACACAATCTCTCATATTAACAGCAGGACAATTATTCCTGTGTGAACTGTAACAACCTACATGACAATTATTAGTACACGTGCAGCATAATGCATTACATGATCATTTACAACTTCTTTATTTAAAAAGCCACAATGTTTTCTAATGGCTAAACATTTAATAGAACTGTTAACTGAAACTAATTCAGCTTAAGTAAAGCCTTTACTTAAAAGCCACATAAAATATTTTTCCTTTTTTTTTTTTCCTCATTACAAAAAGGGAAAGCTGCCTGGATGAGTTTCCCAGTGAGCTCTGAGCACAGCTGCACTGAAGTTTGTGCCAGCACCACTGTGAGGAAAGCACAGGGTGCCAGCAACCTGCCAGGAGAGGACAAGGGTTTTACTACTGCTTTTCAAGAAAGACCAAACAACAAATTACTCCTGGAAATACAAAATTAGCAGGAATCAGAACACTGACTCCATCTGTACACGGCCACGTGAAGTGCACACACTGAAACATCCCACACTCTTGCAAGTGATTATTTGACCTTTGGGACATTGACAAAAATAGGAAGCTGAATCCATGGTCTGGGTCAGGAACAGCATCTGACATTTCACCAGTTTCCAGCTGCCCTTTATTTATGTTCAAGGACTGAACAGTGAAATGAGGCAGCCAAGCAACACCTTGGGTCCATGAGTAGATCTCAGTTCATTTCCTTACATATTCTCAAAGCAAAAAGTCAAAGTATTCTTTCAGTCACGTCACTTCAAATCAAACTAAAAGTGATTTCATCTGAAGTGATAAATGCTGTGGTTCCTCATTTGGACCACAGAATCAAATTCCTTCCCTACTGTCTCAAAGCACCAAAACACCTATGCTCCAATGTTCTTAAAATAAAAGAAAATTTAAAATATCCAGTGACACTGGTAGAAGTCCTAAAGAAGAATTAGGAGACTGTTCAATAAGAAATTTGCTGCTGCCTATTTGAGGCATTCCCAAACGTTGCTTATTTGGCTGCCACAAGCAGCTGGTGCTGCTGTCACTGGAAAGGAGCCCAGCAGCAGAAATGCAGCTTCCAGCTTTGTTCCAGGCTATACACACATGGAGAAATAATCTCCACACCAACTTCCCTGGCAATAAAAAGGCAAAAAATAGAGAATTTGACTACTCCTCTGGTTTAAATGATGGCACATTCTTGATGTTATGAAGAATCCCAAGTAATCAAAAAATAAGGTTACAAATGTGAACAAAACCAGGATTTTGAAGTGCCAATTGCTTTTGGATTAATGTATGTACCTACACTATGGAACCCCACCATAGCAGCCTGCTGCTTTATACTAGAAACTGCATTGCAAATTCAAGTCTAACCATATTTTTAGATGAACTGAAGGCTACACAGAATAGAACCACAAGTTAACTGCTAAGAAAGGCAACATTTAGGAAAAATTGAATGAGGAGAAAAGTGCTGGCAGTTGAAGATGGGGGAGAGGGAAATGGGAATAAGAAATCAAATTATCATACTGTATTTTCTTTATTATGCTTCTCTAGTCAAAACAATTTGAAGAGAGAGAAAAAGAGAAAGACAAGTGCTAGAGACTGCAGAGAATACAGAGCATTGCTCAACCACAGAACACAACTCCCTGTTGGCATGATTTTCAAATAGCTGTACAACACTGCTTGTAAAGAAGCAAAAATACAAATACCCAACACCCGAAATTTTGGGTGATGCATGTGCAAGTGAAAACCAAAACCCAACCACAAACAATCTCCAAAACTTTTAAGAAAGCTTATGATGGTAGTTATTCCCTTTCAACACCCATCCAGCACTTTCTGAGTCACAGTAACTGGGCAACTGCTTATGCAGTTGAAGTTGACAGCAAGGGTTTATTTGGCTTTTAGGAGCACAAGATCAACTCTGGCAGCCAAGGCCTGTTAGGAAGGGACAGGTTCCACGAAAGGAGGACAAAGCAGTTGTGCCAACAGGCTGATCACCCTGGAAAAAGAGTGCATTACACTTCTCTGCTGTTATGGGCGGGGGAGAGTTAATTTTCATCATAGTAGCTAATATGGGGCTGTGTTTTGGGACTGAGAGGGAAATAAGGACCAAAGCATAATGTCTCACCACCCTCATTGCAAAGAATTTCTCTCTTATGTCCAATCTTAACCTACTCTATTTCAGTTTAAAACTGCTGCCCACACTCCTGTCACTACAGGCCCTGGTAAAAAGTCTCTATCTTTCTTGTAACCCCTGTTAAAGTACTGAAAGGTCACAATAAGGTCTCCCTGGAGCCTTCTCTTCTCCAGGATGAACAACCTCAACTCTCTTTGCAGCAGAGGTGATCCAGCCCTCTGAGCATCTTCGTGTCCCTCCTCTGGACTCGTCCAACAGGGCCACGTCCTTCCCACGCTGGAGACCCCAGAGCTGGATGCAGCACTGCAGGTGAGGTCTCCCCAGATAAACTCCTCCAACAAGTTATGGCTTCACTGGAACCTCAGCAAACCCCTGAAGACTGAAACTTTATTGGCTGATAGTACTAAAGTAAGTATCTAATTAAAATGAGCACGTGGTAACATTTTTAAAGCAGCGGTTCCTGCATACCATGAGAAATTCCCATACTAAATTCCCTGGCAAAACTGCTGTAATATTCAAAACTCACTCAAAACAACAGCAATTTCAAGGAGATACACAAGCTAGATTTAGCCTTTCCAAGGGTTGAATGAGTACATTATTTACAATATATATTGGCTTAGATATATGTGACGCATATATTCACACCCCAAACCTCCTGTCATATATGCACACATAATTAAAACATGGTATGCCAAAGCAATTCAAATATATGTTCCAGTCAAATCTTTTTCAATCATTCTAAAATCTACTCTTCTTCTCTGAAAATTAAGTGCATCTGAGACTGCACTACTGAGCCATCATTAAGTAGCGAAGATCATTTTTCTATATTTAATTCTGCTGGAGTTTCTATTTTTCAAAGACCAAGTATGCAAGGTACCAGACTAAGTTATTGCCTTCTGGAAAAAAAACCAAACCAAAACAAAAAAGCCTGATAAGAGCATATTAAGTTTTCAGTTTCATTCACTCTTGTGTAAAATGCATGTCTGAGGTATCAATTTCCCCTACCATAATGTTACATATTTTTATTATTATAGCACACCAGCACAGAAACATCTCACACAATCAGTCAACAATGAGGTAAAACCCCAGTAATTTAACTGATATTAAACGTGATAGTGTTTGGAAGCCTTTATCAACAATGTAGTGCTGATCAGAAACAAATTAAGCCTTCCTGTAAAAGTTAGAGCTAAGCAAAATTCAGCAGCCACAGACCTTAGTTTACTAAAAGACAGAGAAGTGCTCATGTCTGTGAAACACACCAAGATTTAACTCCACAGAACAGCAAAAGCCCAATTCAGCAGGACTGATTTTGCTAAAACCTCTTTCATTAGTGTCCTGTGTTCTTTACTCTTTTCACCATTAGCTAAAATCTGCACATTAGTACAAGGAGAAAAACAAGGACTTTTTCTTTTCTTCAGGAAAGTTAAAAAAGTTAAATCCCAATGAAAGTGTAAACTCAGTGCATTGCTGAAATCTACCATTCTTCCTGACAATTACTGATGTGTAATTCTCAAAAATCACTGTCTTTAGCACATGGAAAACTCCACTACTGCAAACTGCAAGCTAAACAGCAACACAAGGAGCCCATACCAGTTTTGCGAAGTTTATATTCATGATTTATAATAAAGAGTTTCTTTAGTCCAGCACAGAGTTGGATTTTTGGTTAGAATGCACAGTTATGTCCCATCTCCTCTGCTTCCCTAGCAATCTTTCCCATCTATTGACAAAGGTTTAGCTTTAGATCACAATCTAGCAACAGACAGTCCTACACAAATATTTTAATCAATATTTTTATGCTGTGCATCTGATCTTTATCTGAGAACAACAGGCTCTGAATTTAAGTTAAAAGAAAATTCCTCTACAGACAGCAGAAGTGAAACAGAAAAACACATTTAGAATTCAAACTATTTCCAACAGCTGAGAGTTACTTATATCCATAGACATAATTTAACAAAAAGAAAAAAAAAAGAAAAAAAAAAGAAAAAAAGAAGATAAGAAAATTATCTGAGTACCACAGAAGTCTCATTTCCAAAGTTCTTACAGAAAAGATGTGCTAAAGGCTTTGAAAACTGGTTATGCTTCCACAATGATAAGCACAGATATTCACAAGAGCACGCTGCAGGTATGCAGTGATATCTGGTATTCACGGCCCCTCTCCCTGGCTACACCCCTGATATCAGCTACAGAAAGAAATCACGGGGGACATCACTCCTGCACCTCTCAGTTCTTCAGGAGCTGTGAGTGAAATGCAGAGCTACAGGACCTTACCATCTGCCAACATGACACAGGAGAGACCTCTCCTTTCTTTTTCAAAATTTCCCTTAAAAACCCCAAACATTTTAAAAGCCACATTACAGCCTGGCCTAAATTAAAGTTTCCAGTTGCTCTAATAAGAACAAATAAGGCCAGTTTGGGAGAAGATAAAAACAGTTTATGGAGTTTTTCATTTGGAATTCAAGCAGTCCTGTGGTATCAACAGAGAAAAAGGTAGCTCCTGTGCTTTCATGTACACTAGCAAAGAAATATAGATATCACAAATTTACCAACAGAGAAAATACAAATGGATGATGCTCCTTTTCTCAGAGCATTTTAGTCTTCTGCTGTTTGCAAAAAGTTATGCTGAAAGTTATGAAAACAAATAGAGCTGCCAATACAGCAACAGATGAGAACCTGCTTGGACCTCCTTCATATCAGAACTTTGTAGTAAGCGCTTAAAATTCTTCTTCTCTCCATGGTCATGAAGCTTAACATGACACTTCTTTGCTTGTCCCCCTTGCAGCACTCAGAACTACCATACTGTATGGAAATCTTTGGAAAAAACCTCCTTCAGTAACTGACTAATAATGCCTTATTAATGAAGGCACTTCCTATAAGCGAGAGCTACAGTTTCAGTATGTTTTTTCCCAATTTTTGTCCCCACATAGTTGTGAAACAATAAAAAACTCACCCTTAAAAGCTAAACACTAAAAAAAGTAAGTCAGTCGCAGGTTATCAACTGCAGTTCCTGGAAATGCATTGTTTTCCATTTTGAGCTGCCTCTGCCTTGCACAGAGCATCTTTCTTTGCACTGTAAGATCAACACAGGCCACACCAAAGTGCTTGAACATTACAGCTGTGACTGAATGACAAAGCTAAATGCACAAAACAAAGCTAAAGGCACAAAAACATTCAAACTGCATCTGAACACAAGTCTTTCAAGGTTGGCTGCTTAGCTAGCAACCTTCCTTCCCAGGAACACCCAGAGAGCAGGTTGGACTGCAGGAGCAGCTGCCCTCAATGCATTAAAATAACAAACAGAACAGAAATTTACTAAAAAAAGAGTAGAAACATTTTCATACATGCCTCAGAGTAATTTAAATGCAATTTAGGTACCGGTTTGGGTCAAAACCAAATACCACCAATAAAAAAATGCTGTTACTTAACGTGAATTTCCAGCACAATCAGTGAGCTTTCCACTCTAGACAAGTATGTACCTCCTTTACACGCAAGCAGATTATTTTGGCCAGACTTCAGTGACTCTTTTCTGTGCTCTGCTGCACCTCTGGACATTTTACAAGAGCAGAAAAGTTGGGGAGATGCCAAAAATGACTCCAGCTGCCACCTGGACTATGGCTTGATGAGTGCTTTAAGAAGAACTGTAATACAGGTAATCAGGAAATGAGGAAATCCTGTCCTTCCACTTCTGCCAGGTTGTTCCCATCATCCTGGGCAGAGGTGTGGCCACAAGGAAGAGACAGGTAAGAAATGGACCGAGTGAAAAACAACCCTTCACAAAGAACTGGGCTTTTATCAGTTGGTTTTCAGTTCTCTTCTGGCCCTAGAAGGATCACCCCTTTCAGAAAGAGATGTTACTTCAAGCAGCTAGAAACAAAGGAAGGAGAGCATAACTTAAGTGCTTGCCCAAGTTAAAGGACAAAAGAATGTTAGCAGAATCAGACAGGTCTCAAAAACATTTGAAGAACCTTATTTACAAAACTGGCTTGGTTTCTCTTTTATACTGATACTCTTCTATTTTACACAAATTCAAATTACACTAAGATTACTCCAGCCAGAAACTTGATTATAAAACAAAGCTAAGATCGCAGTCACATGAAAGCAAAATTCATATCCCGTGACTTTTCTATCAAAAGTTAATTCATTTTTGCCTAAAGTTTAGATTCGAAGAGTTAACCTATCATTCAAAACCATGTCTAAATTAGTTAAGAATCACGATACAAAATGCTGAAACAAAATCTTAGATGTTCCTACAGCTATTAAAAATCCTGAAATTTTAATGTTTTAGTATGCAATCAGAAGATCATTAAAAATCTCTCCAAAACACGTATTTCATTATCAGTTAGATAACCCACACTGCACTTCTGTAATTATGCAGGTTCAGAGGTTATTTTAGGCATAACACCTACCTGAAAAAATCTCCCAAGTCACAAGCCAAATAGAAAATAAGTGAGCAGTATTTGGCAGGCTTTCCAATATGTACTACCAGGTAAACAAGTTCCTAAACAATGTGCACAAACCCCTTCTTCTAGAACAGAACCAACTACTTAAAGCAACCTACTGTTACTTCCCACAGATTTCAGAGCAACTACATTTTCCACATTTGTTTCCATATTTGTTTTTTGTAAAGTGCATTTCTCAGGTGGTAAGTGACCTCTGGAGGTCACTTGGTCCAAATCCCTGCTCCAGCAGGGCCACCTAGAGCCAACTGCCCAGGACCATGTCCAGGTGACTTCTGAGTATCACCAACAATCAAGAATCTCCCTTGGCAATACGTGCCAGGGCTTGGGAGCCCTCACAGTTAAAATGCATTTCCTGGTGTTCAGGTTTGTGCCACTGCCTCTGGTCCTGTCACTGGGCAGCACTGGGAAGAGCCTGGCTCTGACCTCTTTGGACCCTCCCTCCAGGTATTTGTACACATCAGTGAGATCCTTCCTGAGCCTCCCCTTCTCCAGGCTCAACAGGCCCAGCTCTACAGTAATGTCACACTATTTACAAAATACAATGCACAGTACATTAAACCACATTAAACCACCTGTTAACAGGATACATTAAGTTGTCTTTTCACATCTGTGTTGACGTCACTCCCTCAGGTTTGAGTCTTGACACACATCACAGCCAACATCTGGGCTGTCACAAATCAAAAGCTGTTTGTCAAGAGCTGGCTCATCCTGGCTAAATTCAGTTACATGCACACAGAGAGCAGAATAATTTCCCTGAAAAAATTAGGGTAAGGTACCATCCCTACCAATTTTTCCAGATGATAAAACCCCTCAGTAAAAGTTACCATATTTATGTCTGTCAAGCTAAAACTTCAGGGTAAAAAGAACAGAATTCTGCACTGAGATAATGCTCTGAAGTCCAAAATCCCAGCAAAAGGAGAGTCAGTTTGAAAATTCTTCCCTGAAATTATAAAAGCATGTAAGAGCAGTTTCAGAGGTATTCTGATTTGATATATGACCAAAATGTGATAAGGTTTAAATCTATCCATGTTAATGAAACAAATCCATGTGCTCTTCCCCTAAGTGCCAAAACTACACGTCTTTGAAAATACCTCCAGGGATGGCGACTCCACCACTTCCCTGAGGAATCTATTCCAGTGCTTGACAGTCCTTTGGGTAAAGAACTGTTTCCTAATCAAATCCAAACCTCCTCAGCACAACTTGAGGCCATTTCCTCACGTCTTCACTTGTTGCCTGGAAGAAGACACCAACCCCCATCTGCTGCATCCTCCTGTCAGGGAGTTGGAGAAAGCCATGATGTCCCTCTGAGCCTCCTTTTGTCCAGGCTAAACACCCCCAGCTCCTTCAACTGCTCCTCACCAGATCTGTGCTCCAGACCCTTCCCTAGCTCTGTTCCCTTCTCTGGACATGCTCCAGGTACCTCAATGTCCTTCCTGAACTGAGAGGCCCAGAGCTGGCCACTGAATGTGAGGTGTGGCCTCACCAGTGACCAGTACAGGGGGACAATCACTGCCCTGGTCCTGCTGGCCACACTACTGCTGACACAGGCCAGGTGCCATTGGCATCCTTGCCACACTGACAGCTTTTTTTGCCCACCAGGCAGCTTTCCAGCGCCTCTGCCCCAAGCCTGGAGCACTGCCTGGAGTTGTGACCCCAGTGCAGGACCTGGCACTTGGCCTTGTTAAACCTCACACAATTTCCCTCGGCCCATGGATCCAGCCTGCGCAGATCCCTCTGCAGAGCCTTCCTGCCCTCCAGCAGACCAACACTCCCAGCCAGCTTGGTGTCATCTGTAAGCTTGCTGCAACTCCTCTCTAGTCAAAACATTACTTCAAATTCTGTACAAGAGCCCAAGTCTACATTAACAGGATGTGCAGTGCAATAGGAATAGACTGGCAGAACAAAAAAGTATTGAAAATCCAAACATTCACACTAAAAGTGTTTTCAAGGGTCTTGCTCTGAACTAGGGTTAGTCTGGTCCCACAGACTAAACACCCAGTAGTAGCTGGAGAGCATTATGTTCACCTTCAGAGTGCACTATTCAGCTTAGTTTAATAGAAAACTAATTCAGTTCTCACACTCTGAGGTCACTCTACCATATGAAATGCAGTAAAGCACATTAAGGTTGGATGATCAAGAGACCTAAAATTCAAAAGGGCACTCATGACCTGAAAGAAAAAGAAAAAACAGCAATGGAGACACACCCATACTGCAGGTCTGCTGATTTAAAAAAGATTTCTCTGTTACAAAGAAATCTAAATCTCACATTGGTAATAGAGAAAAATGCGTCACATACTTCAAAACAACCTAAACTGCAAACAGAAAAGGATTAACAGTGTTATATCTTTCTTGCACATTTGTTCTTGGAGAAATGTATGCTCATTTTCAAGTACTACATGGGTAAATTTTGAAGTCTTTAAAAATGCTTTGAGAAAGACCAGAAAAGTCATATGGTTTACACAGTTCTGATAAAGCCCCGTGTTAATACTCATCCTCTTCTCTCACACACCATTAAGAATTAACTGTGAAGTAAACTGATGTGACTTGGAAACATTAAGTCATACCACTGTTAGGCAGACATCTGGAAAAAACAGTAACTAAAAAGAAAAAATATCAGACAAATGAAAACATTTTACAAATATTAAAAATTTAATTGTTTCCCTTTGAAGAATACAAGAAGAGACAGAAGAGTTCAATTTTCTCTTTCTCAAATTTACATTGCGTAATTAATCTCTTGATTTTCCTTTTTTTTTCTGAATTCACAAACGGAATGCTAAATTAACTTCAACGTTTCAATGCTTTGGCAGCAATCTTCTAAAAACACTCTATTAGGAGACACACCATGTAACCCATGGGCAGAAATAGTTACACTCCTTTTCACATTTCCAGTGTTATTTGAACTTATTTCCTGGCTTTTTTTAAGATCACAGGCATATGCCCTAAAACATAATATATACAGCTGGAGCATCTGGAGGGCAAGATGTATGCAAGTTGTATGAAATCTATCCATGTTTACTGTATCAGTATTAAAATACAGATATATTAAGAAAATTACTTTCATTGGCTCACATTCTCAGTACCAGTTAATAATGGCACTATGTTGGTAACTGTTGTGGGTTAACCCAGCAAGGAGCAAACACCACACAGGCACTTGCTCACTCCCCAGCTCCCAGTGGGATGGGGGAGAGAAAAAAGAAAGTTGTGGGTTGAGATAAAGACAGTTTAATAGGACAGAAGCAAAAGGGGAAATTAGTATTAATAATAATATTATAATAATTATTTATTATTATTATTATTACATTCCAAACAAGTGATGCACAATGCAATTGCTCACCACCTGCTGATTGATATCCAGCCTGTCCCCGCGCAGTAGCCACCAGTCACCTTTTTCCCTCTAGTTATACACTGAGCACCATATGGTCTGGGATATCCCTTGGGTCAGCTGTGGTCAGCTGTCCTGGCTGTGTCCCCTCCCAGTTTCCTGTGCAGCCCCAGCCTCTCGCTGGTGGGATGGGCTGGGGGACAAGAAGGCCTTGACTCCTGTAAGTGCTGCTCAGCAACAACTGAACACCAGTGTGTGACCAACATCCTAAATCCAAAACACTGCCCTGTACCAGCCACTAGGAAGAAAATTAACTTTATCACAGCTGAAACCAGGACAGCAACCAATCCAGAAAAAAGATTTCCAAAAATTACACTCAAGAAAGTGGGATTTGTTTAGCTGTACACTACAGAAGTTTGCAGAAGTTTTGGTCCCAGTCACTGCTGCTCAAGTTACAAACTTGATGTGCTTTTTCTTCCCCTCAGTTCACATCAGGATATATGAATCTGCTAACAACAGAGATGTTTCAGCTAGGAAGCAACTTCAACATGTGCCACAAAACCAACAAAATCAGCACACAACTCATTCTGTTTTTCAGTTTGGAAAGTCAGACTCAAAAGCAAAGAGAAAGCTACTCTAACCAGTGCCCTGAACAAAAGGTCTTGCACTCAATGCTTGATCAGCTTTGAACTGCAGAGCTATGTACAGATATTACTAGAAACAGAATCATGTTACATGTTAGAAATTTAAAACACAGACCTGTTTTGCTAGTAAAATCAGTAAGCCAAGTTTGCTACATATAACATTTGTCAACTTCTTAGTACCAGCAGGGCACAGTTTTTATTTAAAACAATGCAACTCATTGAAAGAATTTTTTAGAATGAAAATGTCAACCCTAAGTTACAATCAAACAACCTTGAGATAGACAATATTTACTTCTATGTATTTAAAAGAGACAACACAGAATTCTATTTGAGCAAGATGCATCTCAGTTTACCCAAAGAATGCGAACTGCAGGTGTAAAGCAAGCCATAATCCAGAAATGGTGAAATCTCTTAAATGCCTGTATATCTGAATTACAGTCCTACTGCTTATCTGAATGACAGACTTAGCATTACCAATATTGAAGAAATTAAGCAAATACTTCTAGCAACAGTGTAATATGCCCAGGCCATAACAGCTTTGGAAGAAGAGTGTTTGTAGCAAGACATTATGCAAGTTTTACTCATACAGGTTAAAAAACCATATAGACAATAGTTCCTCTACTGAGTTCTGACAGTAGCGTTTAATGTAACTCTAATCCCATAACAACATGCATTTTACTGATTGTATTCCAATTTTGTTAGAATATTTTAGCATGAACAAGCAGTAATTCTGACAATATTCAATTCCCAAAACAGACACAAACTCTAAGGCCAAAATGCTTGTTCCAACTATTAAAAATGCTAGGAAACCAGTAGTTCTGTCTCAGAAACAAAATTAAGTAGCTCTCATTCACTCACAGAATTTCACAGACAGGAATGATTACATTAAACGACACAAAGAGGGGCACTCTCTCCTCTGGTCCAGTTCGAACCATCTGTCAGCAGCATGGACACGCTAGAAAAGCTACACACAAAAGAGGAGTTTAGAGAACAGGAATCTGCATATCTAACACAGAAAATAAGATGGTACTCTCAACAGTCACAACAAAATAAAGCTCCTTGCAGAGATATGTATTTTAACTTGAGACACACTGAAAACTAAATACATAGAACTAAGTTCTGCACATATTCCTTATGGTCACCTAATTCACTTAATGTTATTTCATTACTTGAATCACTGCAGAGCTTCTGTAAACACATAATGTGGCTCTTCAACACAAAATGCAGACTAGTTTAGGAGGGCTGTATGTTGTGTGTGTTTGTGAGGTTTTGTTTTGTTGTGGTTCTTTTTTTTTTGGTTTGGTTTTGTGGTGCTTTTGTTTTGTTGGGTTTTAAAATTGTTTTTGTTTGGTCACAGTTTGTGCACAGGACAAACTTATTTTTTTTTTAGAAAAACATTTTAATACTACTTTGAGATGCATTTCAGTCATTTAAGATGATGTATGGAGATCAGTTTATTTTAATAAACAGTAGCAGTACAGCAATTTTTACAGCATGCAATAAAGTTACCTGGAAATTGTACAGGAATTCCACAGGCACTTTAATGATCGTTAGCTGTTTGGTACATATTCACATCTAGTTTTATGCAGTATCACAAATTATTCTTCAGTTTTGAAGAGAAAGATTAAGAGGTCCATAAGGAATATAAGTAAAGCAGTTACAGGAAAAGTTATAAAGAAAAATTCAGAGTTAAGAAAGTTGTCAAGAAAGTTGTCATTGTGTCTAACTTACACCATTGTGCTTGCAATCAAAAACAGTAGCACTGTTGGTTTATATTAAAGAATCACTGCTCACTGGTAGCTGAATTGGAAACTATTTCATTTCTGCTTTCACTTAATTGAAACCGGTCTCGCCATTCATAAGCAGCATCTGCTCAGGCCGCAACCTTGGGTTTAGAGAACCTTAAACACAAGAAACAAAACCACTAGAATTACTGTCCAAGGACTGTGCTGTAAAGCATTACCACACGCAGGACAAACCCACTTAAACAGTGCCCATATTAATAAGTTACACCATTTCCAAAACAACAGAACCTGATTAATTATAACACTCATTTGCCTCTGCTAGTGATGATCCCTATGAAGAATGTCTTAGACACAGAGGTACACAGAGCTCCCAAGACCATGCAAGAACTCAATGACAAATGTTAATTTTTCTCCATAATGTTTTAAGATGAACCTTCTGACAAATTTATATATGATATTTTTCAAAGAGACAGATTAGATACCCTATAAATTATGTTTACACATACACAGTACACAACAAACACAGCTCTAGAATACTGTGCTTGGAAATGTCAATGTGGACCTGAGAAAATCGTATCTCTTATTTCTCACTTATTCTAGAAGAAAATTAACGTTCTAAATAAAATGCCGATATAATACATTCTCCAATTATTAATGAAATTATTTTCTTTATTTCCTTCTGTACTTGCCAAAGCAGGACTTGTCAGAATTGGCAGGGGGAATGAGCTCCTGAAATTAATTGTCTTTATGTACTGATATTAAAAGTATTTGCCACAATTATGTTACAAAACAGTTTTGTTACACAATAGTAGTATTTTCTATATCATAGCTGGCATTAAGGCTATAGGCATGTCCTTAAACTCCAAACAAATTACCTTCAGAGGAAATGCAAGCACACGTTAATAACACTCACTGCACAAAGAAGCACAGATTAAAAAACCCCAACTTCTCCCAAACTGTAATTTGCTGCCATACTATTTTTCAGCTCATGAACATAATGAGATATTATTAGTTTCCTAGCTGTAAGCCTCAGTAGTTTTGTTTTAAAATTAAATTCTGTGTGACTGGGTTGCAAATCAGAAACATGCCTTAATCTCCTAAGTGGTCAAGACTTCCAAGCAAGTGACTACTACAACTAATTCCACTGTTAAGCAAAACCAGCTTACAGACAGCACATAACTGACACATTTCAATACTACTGGCAGCTGAACACAAATCTTGGCCCTGTTAATGAAGAAACTGCTTTGTCCCTTATGAAATTCCTCCCTCTGTGTGTCTCTGTACCATACAGAAATCAAGACATGCTGCTTTGCATGGAACAACTACAGTGCACAGCCTATCATCAAAAACTTTTTTTTATGGATAAGGCATAGTAGACAACAATTCTGATGCACTTCAGCCACTTTTGTGTATAAACATTTTAAGAAGATTCAGAAATTAATCTAAACAATCTTTCTTTAAAGACCCAATTACTCATCAAATGCCTGCAAGGTCATTTAAATGAGAGAAACAGCATTACGCTCTCCTGAAAAAGATTTTTATATTCTGTCTCTTGGCAAGAAAATTATTTCTATTTGACACCCTGCTATGACCTTAACATCTCTCTAAAAATTTAAATTATGTAAATAAACTGTTCAGGTGATCTCTAGTCTCCCATTCTTGTGTAGCAAATTTTGAGGACATTTTTTCCAATTACCACACAAGTTCAAGTATAATTTAACTATGGAAAAGGTATTTTACGTTGACTCTTCCGGAGCTGCAAGCTTGGAGCAGGTGATCCTTTATGCTCTTTTACACATCAATTTTTACTTATGTCTTTTTTAATCACTGAGGAAATTATAAATTATATCAGCTGTGATGGGTGAAGCATGGTATACTCAGAGAAGAGCAGAACACTCCCTGGATATTTGTCAATGAATTTATTCAACTAATTACTGAGGCATGCTGCTAACTCTTGAAGAGTTTAAGAGCTAAAACCATGAGATGGATCCATCCCCCTCCCTCTTTTCCCATGACTAAAAATTTTACTTCTTATTTACTTTCACCACTGAAAAAAGGTCCATGTAAAAAGTGAGCTTACTCACCAGGTGGGTCTCCCAGACACACACACAGCTCAGGCTGCAAAGCACTCACAAGCCTGTTAAGGGGCCTGCTGCCAAGGACTGGCTTTAGATCTATTTATAGCATAAACATGGCGAAGGCCAGATAAGTCTTATTAGCCTATTTAACAGTTATTTGAAGATTTGTTTATTTAAGATGCAATAACTTAAAAATAACTGCATAAGCTTCAGTTTCTTCAAAACATTTTAAAGCTTAAGCAACACCCTGTTAAGTCTGTTACCAACACTAGCCTTGAAAGCTTTTCACACCTTTAATAACTGCAGGGTATTGCTGCGTTAAAGGACCTCAGGAACTCCAACGAACTGAACAATCACAGCAAACAAGCCTTTCATTACATCACCTTCAAGTAAAAGCCTATATGTGCACACGAAATCAGCAAGACAAATTCGAGACCTAATACCTTTTTGTAACTGGATTTAAATAAGCTAATTTTGGTCTTTGGCACTAGGTCTCAGTAACAGGGGAGAGGCTTAAAATCTCAGACCCACGTGGCTAAAACAGAGAGGAGTAAACATTACTGCTGCACAGATGTCACTGGAGGTAGGAAGATGCAACTCAGAAAAAGAAGAATGTGATGAAAAAATTTTTAAAAAGAAAGAAAAATAATCTGAACTCATTTTATGCAATGCAGTGAAAAATAATGTACTTGAAGTGCACGTCAGAAAGGCAAACAAAGCTCTAAGAATCATTCATGCCTGCATTAGTGTAAATCAGTCTTAAGAAACAACTTCCTCTCAGGAAATACAAATTCCTGATTCACAATCAAGGCTGGGGAAAAAAAAAGAAAAATAAAAAAAAGAAGAAAATAACAAGCAGAACAAACTATGAACTGCAAGCAGCTGGGCATATTTTGTTACAGGAAATAAAACAATTAACAACAACCCTTTTATTACACTTGACTTTCAATGTAAGGTGTATCTCAGTATAACATCCCCCTAGTTTAACATTTCAGTTTAAATTTCACTATCATTTGAAGGGGAGGAAAGGGGAAATCAACTCCATAATTAGTCAAAATTAAATAATGGTTTTAGGTTAAGCTCATCTTTTTCCACTCCTGTGCAGAAGACTATTTACTTCTGGTTTAGCAATGGTGGTCCAACGACCTAGTCAAATGTCTACATTAATTTAGCAGGATTTAAGTGGAAAAGCTACCTTGTACCCAGGTGTTTTCCCTACTCTTGTTATCTCCATTCTCGAGAGATGTCCACATGCAAAAAACAAGATGAACATGCATATTCATTCATGTTTCTGTGATGGATGCAGTGAAAGACAAGCTTTGAAAAACATTCAATTTTTTGCTTCTCTTTACAATGCAAAATTAGAGCAGGCTGAGAAGTCGCTAAAACTTTGGTTTACTAGCACATAACTCCATGCAAACCTTGTCCATGCTCACAGCTTCTACAAGAAATGTTAACTGGAATGTGGTGTTCAAAAGGAGGAAAACATTAGGATCCTTGTTAGCTGTAGCTTTATTGTCTTGTACCCTTTTAAAGAATGATTTATTTCAGTTGTTACCAGCTTTACAGAGTTAAACACAATAGCACCACACTGTGGGAGAAAGCACTGACATATACACACAGTGAATGAGGCAGCAATTAGGAATTGAGACATCATAAGGAATGTTCCCAAATGCTTTGGAAGTTGTGTACGGCCCTCAGGTTTAGAAGGATATGAGGTCTGAAATGCTGTCTAATAACTTTTAGTACTAAATGAAAGATCCAACTTAAGATTACAAACTTAAAGGTGTATTACAGCCAGATTTTGAACATATTTCTATCTCAGCAAATCTGAGCATGTAGAACCGTGCATCCTATTCCCACTGATTTTATAAACTGCAAGATATTGAATATAGCATCAGAGGCCATTCCACCTCAGAAACATCAAAAGCAGCTGCCACACGCAAACCTTGGTTGCATCCAATTAAAAACTCAATGCTTCAGCTTCCTGCTGAGAAAACTTGTCCCAGAGCTTAGAAAAACCATGAGAGTGTTTCTCTGAATCATATACACAGAGTAAGAGAATGGCTGAGGTTGGAGGGAATCTCTGGAGGTCATCTGGTCCACCCCTCCTGATCAAGCAGGGCCACATACAGTGAGCTGCCAAGAACCATCTGCTTTGAACCATCTCCAGGGATGGAGACTAAGCAACTCCTCTGAGCAATCTGTGACAGTGCTCAGTCATCCTCACAGTAAAAACCCCAATGTTTCCTCATGTTCAGCCAGTCTCGTGTTTCAGTTTGTGCCCACTGCTCCTCTGAACCTCCTGCTGACGCCCCTCCTAAGGCAGCCCAGGACACCTCGGTTCCTTTTTTATCACAAGGGCTCGTGGCTGGCTCGTGTTCACCCTGGTGCCCTCAGCACAGGCCTGTCCAGCAGACACCCCCTCCAGCCTTTCTGCTTCATGGAGTTGTTCCTCCCCACATGCAGCACTTTCCACACTTATCCTTGTGGAATTGCATGAGGCTCCTGTCAGCCCATTGCTCCAGCCTGTCAGGGACTCCCAGGGTTACACCACGACCCTCTGGTGCATCAGCCACTCCTCCCAGTTAGGTATCATCAGCAAACTGGCTGAGGGTCCTGAGGGTCCCATAATCCAGATGATTAGTGAGCATGTTGAAGAGGACTGGACCCAGTATTGACCTCTGGGGTACAGTGATGGTTTCTGGCCTCCAACTGGACTTCGTGCCACTGATAAGCACCCTCTTCAATCCTCCTCACTGTGTGCTCAACCAGCCCCTACTCCTGTATTTTCTCTGAGAATCTTATGGGACACATTTTTCAAAGGCCCTTCTGAAGTCAGAAGAGACAATATCCTTGGCTTTCTCTTCATTTACCATGATTTCTTTTTTTCCATAGGAAAAAGAAAAAAAAGATGTGCCAGCTGTGAGTAGGGACTAAAGATCCTTGGAAACAACTGACAAATCAAGCATCTGATTAAATTTCAAACATTTGTTCCATGAGGGCAAGCTGAGGAAAATGAGCTTGTGTAGCCTGGAGAAGAGGAAATGTAAAGGACTAGCTGGTACTAGTCTTTCAGCAACTAAGAGGTTATCAGGAAGATACAGCCAAGCTCTTTGCTTTGGTCCAACAGCACACACATAGTGATCATGCATGGCATAACTCATTCAGTTCCAAAACTTCATTCACTTATCTGAGTCCTCAAGCTTTTTTGTTTGTTTTGCCCAAGGAACAATGCCACACAAATCTTATTTATCCACTCTACTGCCTCTGGAATGATGGGTCACTACACAGGAGAGAAAACTGCAACACCAACAAAGGCTTAAAGGGATAGTCTTCTTTTTCCCACCCATAAATCTTCAGACACTGAAAGAGGCCAGCAGCAAGAGAGTTTGTACTGCATTCATACTATATAATACATTAAGCATCTCCAGTCTTATTAGTCTGAGGCAGAGGTGACAATGACCTGCTTCTTTCCAGCCGCATAAAAGACAGATAAAATCCACGGGGAGGAGGGACAGAGCACCATTTTCTATTGTTGACTGAATATAAATAACTGTCTGATTGACACAAAACCCCATCTTCTGACTACATCCATACACTTGAATCTTCTTTTTCAGTGACAGATAAGAGCATCACACAATCCTATAGAGACATGGAAAGCTGAATGGCATCACAGTATCTTGCATATTGCTAAGAAGAAAATGTAATTTTACAATGCCCGATTTCTGCTAAGCCACTATACAAAAATACCGTACGAGCAAGGGCTATTTTTTATTATGTCTATACAGAAGGTTCTTTTACAGGAAAGCAGTGCTACATTAGGTTCTTTTACAGAAAAGCAGCGCTTCAGAAGGTAATCTTCAGGTTTATGTTTGTAAAATAAGTATTTCTACATGGCAACATCCTTCCAAGAATATTTAATCAAGCACTCTTTCTTTGTAACACACCAAAAGCAGCTGAAGGTGAACTCTATCTGTTGGTGACCTTGTACAATCCCACCCTTACTCAGGAACGCTGTGAGGTCAGGATACAGGAACTCACTGCCAGTTTAACAGCCCTATGCTGACTCCTGTGCAACTCATTCAAGTCTAGACAGTAGATTTAAAAAGCCAGTCTGGTTACAGTATTCACACTGCACATCACAGGAAATGGAGAAAGTGTCGCACTTGCTAATTTTAAAAGTCACACTTACTGAGTAGTCCTGGATAATTTTTAAGTTTGCAATGCTAGCGGGATTATTTACTTTTTTTTTTAACCAATGACTTACATGTATCATGTGGAGATGTTAACAAAGAACAAAATAATAAGAATTTCAGAAAGTGGAGAAACTCATTCTTTCAGAAGAAAGACAAAAGAAGTACCAGTAGGCAGATAAATGAAATCCACAGGACTCAGAATTCTGATGTTAATACAGAATACACTGATCATTCAACTTTAGGAGACTAAAAAAAAACCCCAAACCATCACACAAAACCCCACCCCAAAACACCAAACAAACCCCCAAAAACCCAAACCAAACAAAAAAACTCCAACCAAACAACCCAAAACCCACCGAACAAACAAAAAAACCCAAAAAACCAAACCAAACCAACAAAAAAACCAAAACAAAAAAAAAACCCCAAAACAACGGAAAGGTCTGCTCTGACAGCAAGATTTTAAGAAAAGTCCGTCAAGAGGCACCAAATTCTGTATTTTCTGCACTGTCTAAAAATAAGTCTGCCAACTGAGCGTGAGCTGACAAATTTTGTCCAGTGGATGTCTTCAAGGTCGGTTGTGCCAATAATGTTTTCATATAATGTTAGCAAGTTTGTATTAAAAGAAGGCGGCCCAAATTACTTTTGCTAAATTGAGAAATTCTATGTATTCACAAGACAGCTGCAGTACAATGCATGTAAACAGGATCAGGTAATCCAAGCTGGCAGAGAGCTGTCAAACAGAGCTATAACCAAGTGCTGTTTCCTCTATCGGAGATGAATACGCTTCCATCCCTCACCTTGGGATTCCTGCAATTGTTCCCTAACCTGCTTTAGTCTGAGCGAGCTAGGCTAACAGCACAGAATAGTTGAAACATTCAAATTAACCCAGTTCATTTAAAATGAAGGGAGCTATGCCACAAGCACTGGAGACAAGGGAAGAGCAAGAATGAAGATTTAGAAAGAGTAATTTGATAAGTTAAAATACAAGTATTAAGAAACAGGGAAAATATAACTTGAGATGCCTGACAACAAGCAACTATTACCACACAATTACCCCTGTGATTCAGCTCAGTACAGTTTTCTGAAGTCAACATTTTTGTTCATACTTTATTTTAACATATTAAGAACCTGTAGTCTCTGTTTGCTCTTCTAGCTAAATGACACACAAATAAAGAAATAAATCACTGCAATTAAAAACCATTCAACTTAAAAGATACAGAATACTGAAGACTTGATGGCAGTAACCTTGTCAAACATTCCATCCCTACTCATGAATCAGTCTTTGCACCCTTCTGCATACTCTGCTTTGCTAAAATGGTCTCTCTCGTGTTTGATTATCACCTCACTAATCCTAATCCTAATCCTGCCTTTGCTGATTCTCATCTTGCTTCCATTCCTCTTCCCCCTTCTCTGGCACCAGGTGCATCTTTTCCACAACCTTTAGCTCGTCTGGGATGTTTTTCCTCTCACCTATGCAAATATCCTGTCATTAACTAGTAAATTAATTTCTACCTGCTGCTGCTTTTTCCTCCCTCAACCCATTTTGTCTATCCTTGCAGGCTGGCAATCACAAGATCTCCTCTGGTTGTTTGTTCAATTTCACTTTTCAAACTCTGTTCCTTATTCCTTCCTATGAATCTACTTTACGTATCTTTTTTCCTCTCTCTTCCTCCCACATTCACCCTCAGTAGGAACCTTTCCCTCAGCAGCTTCCTATTCCAACTTCTGTTCCCCTTCTTTCTCATCCTGCAGCATCAGCAGAACCAGGCTGGACCATACTCCAACTAAAAGAAAAGCTTCCAAAATCCATTAGGCCAGGATTTCAATGACTCCTGCTCTCTCCCCTTCAAGAATAACAAAAAAAAAGAGAAAAGGCATAACACTGAGAAGTTATACATTTATTTTAAACTAGGATTTAGTTTTTAAACAAAATATATACATATATCTTCACAGATTGTTACAGAAGCCCTAAAACTTGAAGATCATTTGAAGTTCACTTCACTTACCAAAAAACCATAAATAACAAATCAGTCACATATTTAAAAGCTGCTGCAGGAACTCTTAGAATTATTATTTTTCCATTGTATTGTCTGTACCAATGAGTACTGTTTCATACCTTTCCCATAAAGCATTATAATACTGTAATTCTTAATGAGAAAACAAGGGGTTTTTTACACTTTAAATTATATGCTCTAGAACATTTTTGCTTCTTCTTTTCTAAAGTCTTCATTTCACGGTATGTATCCTCCTTACAGAAGTTTTTTATGTTGGATCTAGAATGCAACTACAATCAGTTTCACAGAATTCTAAGGACTGTAGAAGTCTGTTTTCTTTAAATATCGGCATCTATTCTCCATCTTCTTTTTCCCACCATTTTTTCTGGATTTGTTAAAGCTCTCTTTATGACCCTCAATGATATTCTTCAATTTTTACCTCTATTACTTTTGTTATGATATACCTTATGTTTTTTTATACGAGCTAAAACAGTGTTTTCTATTATTGCACAAAAGACAGTTCACCTGGAAAAATTAACAAACCAAACTGACTCTTCAAAGCAAAAAAAATCCCAAACCACAGAACACCAAACCAAAAATCAGCATTCATGAGATGAACTGTACACAAACAGCCAGAAGGAGCACATCATACTTTTATGGGCTGAAGTGCTCTTCCTTACAGCAGCATGGAACAAGACAAATAAACAGCATTAAAAGCTCCAACCTGTACACTGCAGTTTCCTTCAAAACCAAGAATACAACCTGAATTCCCCACTACCTGTAGAATTGTGTATTCCTGGGTACAGAATCATCCAGCTAGAACAGCAGGATTGCAGAGCTCCACATCTGACTTACTGCTCCAGAACGTAACTATCAACTATTTTCAACAAAATGTGAAATTAAGGTACATAGGAAGCTTTAAGTAAGTACATAATAACGCCAGAACACTCAAAGTGAACCACAGCCTACAACCAAGGCTCTGCCAGGCTTCTTAAAGCAGAATTTGGGAAAAACCTTCTGTCTAAACATAACCCTGAATCAATTCCATTTAATACACAGATGTAGATTTTTCTTTGACAAAAGCAGTGACTGGATCTCACTGATGAGTTTAGCAAGCACATTATATGACTAAAGCTAATTCTGCAGGGGAAAAAGAATTAAATCACATTTTAGAAATATTAAGCTTTTTTTTTTTTTAAATGCAGAACTTCATCCCTAGAAAGTGCCTCTTTACTCCTATCAGGAAAAAAGCCCAATGACTAACTCAGTGCCATTAAACCCCAGATAAGTATCCCTTTAGCTTGTCACAATATAAAAGCTCAAACTTTTAATTTGCTTTTATGTGTAATAACCCATAAGAGATGTGAATCTGTTTCAAAAACATCTGCACTGGGGATATTTGGAAAAACATAATCATTTTATTCATCTTAAAGCAGCAATGGCAAAATACTAATTAAGATAAAACTTGGCAGCTCAGTGTGAGTGATAGGTCCAAAAAAAGCAAAAATGACATCTTTTGCCTGGACAAAACAGCACAAAAGTATTTCAGCAGGTAGTTTTCTCTGAATATAGATTACTTTTTCTAATGTAAGGTAACTGACAGTGTTCAGTCATTGTTGAGACCTTCAGACAAGTTGAGGTGGGGAAAGCCCCTAAAACAGACTTAAATTCTCACAAAACGGAACATCCAGTTACCTCTTTAATAATAATAATTAAAGAAAAAAAAAAAGGGCTTACAGTAAATGTAGGCAACCTGCCTCAAGTTTGGGTGCAGACAAAGCTCAGTTTTGGCAATGAGAAACTGGCAAAAGACAACTGAAATATGCACNAGGGGGGGAAAGCCCCTAAAACAGACTTTAAATTCTCAAAAAACGAACATCCAATTACCTCTTTAAAAAAAAAAATTAAAGAAAAAAAAAAAAGGCTTACAGTAAATGTAGGCAACCTGCCTCAAGTTTGGGTGCAGACAAAGCTCAGTTTTGGCAATGAGAAACTGGCAAAAGACAACTGAAATATGCACCATGACTGGTGGTAAAAGCCTTCTGCAGACATGGCAGGAGACGATAAATCTGATATAACCTTCAGCAGAGATGCAGCTTCAGTACAGCTACAACAAGTAGAAAAAAGTTACAAGGCTGTACCACATGAACCTTCACAGCTGGAGTAAGGTTGAATGCTGAAAGGATTTACTGCCAAGCAGTTTGTATAAAACTCAGGTTTTTTTCCCCCAATATACTGAAAATTATGCTATGCATATGCTTTAAAAATAAGCAAATGAACAAACCCATTTTTGCCCCCACAGACAGTTATCAGCATATTATAAAACTCTCTTGGGTAAGCTTAGGCCATATTTCAGAATTTAATGTACTAATTAAAATAAGGACTTCCAGCAGCTAAGCAAGGTTTTCTTTAATCAGTTTGTTCAAGTATTCATTTCAATTCTACCCTAACCTTGCAAAAAACCAAGTCGGATTTACTTCTGCCTGAAGACCCAGTGATATGTTAGAAGGAACCAGGAAGAATGATGGTCACAATTATCTGCTTTTTCTCTCCACATTCAAATGAGAAGCAGCTGAACAGATCTAGAACTGCCACCTTAACTACCTCTACTAATGGAGATCCCATTCCTGATTCTCAATGCAAACACATCCTACAGACTGAATAATCAAAGCCCCCTTCCTCATTTTTAGGTTGAGGCGCAACTGAAAAAACTAAAGCAATACTGCACACCTCTTGAGATTCAGACCTTGCTTCTTCCTTTCCCTCTGGGTGCAGACTTGGAATGCAGAATAAACTCAATCTCCTGTATACCTCGGATCTGTTCTCTCCGAATAAAAAGGGGGTAATTCCCACTCTCCTAATATATTATGGAAATCTTACTCAACGCCAACTGCTATAGCCAAAACCACATCATCATACAACCAAAACTAGAACCAGAATGAAAACAATCCATGAAAAGAGTGCTATAAGGTATCTAAAAATCACTTTAGATAGTTCACAGATGTCACAGTTCAATTGTAAGTCCAGGGTAGCAGCATTTGGGTTGAGCCACATTTACAAGATGGATTATTTCCAACTGTTTGCTCATTTTATCTCTCAAGGAGAAAGGACTTCCTTTATATGGCTAGAAAATTCCATCTCTACAGTCTTGTCCTTTCTGCAGGTATCTGCCCCAAGCTTTAAATCCATTGCTTTATAATCAAGGGTCTAGTCCAAATGTGACTTCAAACACAAGCTGGAGGAATACTACGCCAAACTAAAAGAACTTTAAAAAAAAAAAAAAAGTATATTCAAAACTGCTAATGACCTCCTGGTCCTCTAAATGCTTTCTTTTCTGGATCATTCAAGAAAGGTGCTGGTCTGGTTCTCAACAAATGAATTTCTGCATGTGACACTCAAGGGACAGATCATTGTGTTTACTATGTGATACCCCTCTGTGATAAACTAGATTCCAAATACCGCTAAGGCAGCATCACTGAAAGGCCCCTTTTCCCACTAATGTTTTCCAGCACGTCACCAACCACAGGTAATCCACTGGGAAGCAGATAATATTTGTCTGGGATATAAAAAAAATTGTATAATCTGTGCTTTCCTTCCCAAGATAAAGACGTGTAATCTTCTTTCTGATAAACTGGCTTCTTGGTTTAACTGTTTTCATGGCTTACGTTCCTCCCCAGTTCCTATCCAGGTAAAGATGAAAGTTTCGGGAGTAATTGCAGTGTAGTTGGAAAACTGGGCAGAATCCCTGAAGAGAATGACCGAGTGGGAAATTTATGAAAGGGGTTAGGGGAGAAAGAGACACTTTTTTATCCTGATTTTTTTCTCAGTCTAGTTTAGTCCCCAAAACAGCAAGAACATGAACAAAAATGACAAAGAGGAGGAACACATCTCAAGGAATACTGCTTGATAAGATTTTTTTGTTTTTTTAGAATTTAATTATATACATTTTACTACATAAAAAGCTTTGAAAATGAACACTTGCACAGAAACTCCTTTCTCTACAAGACGAAGATAAACTTGATCTGCAGTATTAATATCGTGAATATTTTCTACTATTTGCTGTCAACTTCCTCACAAGGAGGTAATTCCCATTTTACAGAATTGCCTATAGAAAGCTGTAAGATTTTCATACAGTCCATAAACACTATAAACTGTTTATGTAAATAAATATGGACTATAATTTAAATAAACTGTTTTTATGAGAGAAGGTATCTGACTATAGCTAGAATCTTCTACTACTAGACACATTTTCTCAAGAACTTAAGAAACCGTTTTAACCAGTAAAAGAGCATATGCTAATCAATTTTAATTAGCAACTCACCTTCAACATAATACTGAGAAGCTTAACATAACTCTTTTTTCAGTCCACTCTGAATAGTATCGAACATTCATAAATACACTGAGAATTCTGGACACTGGATCATCCCAATCCATACCAGCATATTTACCTTGCTGATTACTAGCTCCCTAATACTGAGCAATGTCCCTTCCCAACCTACCTGCTAAAAAAGAGGAGTAACATTAAAATTGCTCTACTGAGAAATAGGACTAGGGAGGATTGTGAAACCACGTGAAACTACCTGGGGTACAAAACAACAACCAAAAAAAATAGAGGATACTTTCACATCAGATCCACACTATCCACCTTCTCACTCCTACTGCATGCAGTAACTGTGCCAGGAGCAACAATTTGCTCCTGATACTGACTATAACAACTCAGCTCCCATCCATTAAAGAAGACAAAAATATTAAGGGTTTTGTACATTTTGCAGGGTCTTAATTCTAAACAAGTGTAACACCTAACTGGCACTTAGTCAAATGTGATTTTGGACTTAGCACACCTCTGTGCATTTGAGACACTCCAAGGAATGCTGATGAAAAGATTTTTGCACATCATTAAAGAGCAGCATATTTTGTGAAGCTTTATAAACAACACATTTCCAAATAGCATTTAAGCTGATAGGATGGAAGATCATATTTATGCCTATTTATGCTAGTTTCCTAGAAGTGAAGGAGAATGGGCAAAAAAAATGAAGCATTTTACCAGCCCATTTACATGTGGGTAAATTTTAAAATAATTTAAAAAACCCAACCTAACACACAGTGTTGATATCATGTCTGACATACTAACAGGGCAGGATCACACACCCCTTCAAATGAGCTTACTGGTGTAACATTTTCCACAAAACATGAACTCCTGCACAAGACGTGCTTCACACTTTGGAGATACAACTTTCTCCTTTCTCTTGGAGGTTTGTATTTCTGGAAGTCCTTTAACTTGAGCAGTAGGTATGCAAGTTTTCCTGAGATTTCAAGAGTCATCCTGTAAGACAGCATCAGCCTCAAGAATGTAGCAAGGAAAAAAAAAAAGCAGCATTTTTTAATCATTCTGTGAGGACCACCCCCTACTTCCCACAAAATCACAGAGATTAGAAAAGTAGAAAAATGTGAAAAATATAAAAGGTATTTTCTGCTAGTTTATGTAGGAAAGAGTGGAGCAGGTTCATACTTATTACGTGTAAAACACTGGTTTTGTAAGTGTTGTTGCTGAAAAACCCTTCTTTTCCCAGAAACTGATTGGGTAGGGAAGCATGGTTGCTAAAACAAGTAGGCCAAGACCTTATTTCCCCCGGTGAGAAAAGATTAGATAAACTTCCTTCTTCCACACATGCTCACAGGAACACAACTCAACTACAGAGAGCCACCTCTCTTCCTCGAATTCTAGGCAGAAGCAGGGAAGCCACACAACTTTACTTTTTCCATGCTGCAGAGGCAAAGTCAACCTGCGACAAGAAAAGCACTTTCCTCTACGGCTTTTACAGCTAATATGGGGAAAAAAACCCAACCCAACCCAACCAACCNGCCTCAAGAATGTAGCAAGGAAAAAAAAAAAAGCAGCATTTTTTAATCATTCTGTGAGGACCACCCCCTACTTCCCACAAAACCACAAAGATCAGAAAAGTAGAAAAATGTGAAAAATATAAAAGGTATTTTCTGCTAGTTAGAGTATTAGGAAAGAGTGGAGCAGGTTACTACTTATTACGTGTAAAACACTGGTTTTGTAAGTGTTGTTGCTGAAAAACCCTTCTTTTCCCAGAAACTGATTGGGTAGGGAAGCATGGTTGCTAAAACAAGTAGGCCAAGACCTTATTTCCCCCGGTGAGAAAAGATTAGATAAACTTCCTTCTTCCACACATGCTCACAGGAACACAACTCAACTACAGAGAGCCACCTCTCTTCCTCGAATTCTAGGCAGAAGCAGGGAAGCCACACAACTTTACTTTTTCCATGCTGCAGAGGCAAAGTCAACCTGCGACAAGAAAAGCACTTTCCTCTACGGCTTTTACAGCTAATATGGGGAAAAAAACCCAACCCAACCAAACAAACAACAGAAAGTCACTTATTAAATACCTGAACTGTTATCGGGACTTTGAGGAGACAGTAAGAGAACAGGTTACCCTGTACCACTCCCTCTACAGAAAACAAACACAGGTCTCAACACTACAGTCTCAGCTGGCTGCAGATTCAAAGATAAAATTATAATGATGACACTTTTTCAAAGGTTCTCCTAACTCTGAGGAGAAACCTTTTGTTAGTTCAGGTTTCAGACACTGAAAACCGTAGTTTGATTTTGCAGCAAGCCGGTTTCCATGGGAGCAAAATTCTGACTGACAGCCATCCCACAGTCTGCTGGGAGCCCAGTGAGTCTGAAGAAAACTAAACGAGATCTCAGTCCAAGCCAGAATACTCCGTGTGAAACAACGTATACAAGTACTCATAGGAACAGAAATGTTAGGCAAAGGCGGGGAAAAAGTCCAGAATGAAGTTTTGGCAGAGCTACCGAGGAGCATCACATTACAAAAGAAATGCTAGAAGAATGAAAACTAGCACAGAAACATTTAAAAACCATTCAGGTGTATTGCCACTCAAACTGGAAGTAAAACGCAAAATCCCAAACTCTTCTATATTCAGTAACCAACCAATAGAATATACGGTCTTTATCATAGTAAATACAGAAAGAGATGTGTTACTTAAAAATTTTTAATAGCCAATATGAGAGCAAAAAAAGGCAGGAAGTTTGCTTATTGACTACAGCTGCATCTGAAGATGAAACAAGGAAGAACACACGATATTTCTCCCTAGAAAAACTCCCTAATGTACTCTAAGGGAAATAAACACAGGAGACAGCTATTTTCTTCACTGATACAAGCTTTACAAAACAAATTCTGCTAACAGCAGTCAGAAAATCCAGCCAAAATTTGTCTTTTTAAGAATACAGATGAAAACGTAGGACCAAATAGCAACTCAAGATAAATTTCATCAAGAAACTAGAGATGGCAGCAAAGTCTCAAGCTAGCATCTGGATGTAAGAGGAAAAGTTAAATGAAAAGGAAAGTTCTGAATAATTCTTACAGCTTTGTCCAAATGGTAAACATTTCAAGTTGGGTTTTTTTTTTCCTTTTTCAAACAGTGACAAAAAACCTCAAACCTACCAGTAAGAACAACTACAAACCACTGTAAGGCTCTATTTTTGAATGCAAAAACTTCACAGATCAATTTTTAGCACATATGAGAAAAAGAACTTTAAAGCAGTTTTCAGCACAACATACATGTTTAAAATTTAACACGCATCAATATTCTCACAAGTTACTGCTGATTTCTGAATCATCCAGCCATATATCTCAAACCATATTTCAGGAAGGTATTATTCTTATACTTTTCTTTGTCTTTGCAACTGTAAGAAATACTGAGAAGCTGGACATAGGCTGGGTTTTGGGAAGAGAATTTCCACTGTTAGTTTTCTGGAACACTTTAAATTTTTGAAAAATACATTAGAAATATGAGAAACTAAGTCCCATTCTGAAATACAACAAATATTCAAGGAAAGAATCACAGAAGTTTCATGAAGTGACTCCCCCTTTCTGCTTAACTGCATCCCTGAGAATAATCTAAAATCCTACACTTCCAAGTTTGCTGTTTAACACAACACCTAAAGGATCCTGGATACTGAAAAGCATTGTCTCAGGAGACATTGTAACTCACCAGCATGGAGAATACCCCAACTAGCAGTTTTGCTGTGGATTTTGCCTCACTGCTACCTGGGACATGTTCTCAGAACCTGTCAATCCATGCCAGTGCAGTGGCAGCTGCTACTCATCAGTGCTTGGACAATCCTCCCAAAATCAGGACTCTCGCATTAAAATTCTTCCCTAACACACAGTGCTTGCAAAAGCACTCACCAGGCCAGCAGATATGGGAAACAAAGGTATTCTTAACACTCCCAGCTGATATTTTATGGAATCATTTAATAGTCACCAGCTCCACTAAGAAGGGAAACGAAGCATCCATGATGATCATATTCACGAAGAAAAAAAAAAAAAAATAAATCCGATTCCCAGTCCCTGTTCTGAGCAAATTTTAAGTATTTCATACACACAACACAAAACAGCTCTACAGTCAACGATCTATTTGAAAACATCCCTAACCAACACAGCAAGAAGACAACTTGAACTTTTGAAAACTTCCAACAACCAAGAAACTAAGAATCCAAGTAAGAAGATTCATCTGCAAGAGTTGAGAAAGTATCCTCAAAGTGCATCTCAATGGCAGCTATGAAGTTTTGAATACTTTACAAGTGCCTGCAGCTGATAAAAAAAATTGACACACTTGAGATCTAAGATTAGGGAAAGAACTTCTGATATTTTAAGCACCCTGTTTACTTTATGCTTTTAAAGATAATTGAACCTTAAGGGCTGAACATCCGAGAAACTCAGCCAACAGATAACCACTTTTTCCAGAAAGGAAAAAGTAAGAAAAATAATCTTAATCTAATACCTCTAACTGAGCAAAATAGCTCTGTCTGACCTTCAGTTTTGAAAGCCCCTTTTGTTCCTTTCATGTCTATAGTGCTGAACGACTGAAATTGAGATACTTGCAGAAACACACTAATAAAGAGGTTACTTCTAGTTTGGGAGCTGTAGACAGGAAAACAGTGTTTTCTGTAAATGGAAGTTGGTACTTTTCAATCTAAACTTGATCTAGATGCACTAACACAGAATTTTTCTTAAAAGCACCCAAAACAAAAACCCAAACCAAAAACTCCAACAAAAGAAATAGAAGAAAAGGCAGATATTTTAACTGAAACAAGTTCTTGATCAATACTAATATATTTTAAATTCAAGTTTAGAGCAAAACAAAATCTGAAAATAGGCGGCTCGGGAAAATTTTGCTTTTGAATTTCCTGAACATTCCTATATATGCTATCATAGCTTTTGCACACAATCACACCAGAACCAGAAGTAACAGATTTGGTGTCTACGAAGATCAGAATTACTCACAAACATCAAGCATGCTTGCTGTTCAGAATACATCCAACTGTGAACATTTTAAGTCCTGAAGGACCCAAAGAGGCACAGGCACATTTGAGGAACATCTAACCACGTCAGAAGCTAATATGCTTCAAAGAATTAATTATAATATTAAAAAAGTAAAAATCCCAGACTTAGTTGCCTTCCTAATTTTAATTGGCTGTCTCATCAATTAAAATCCTGAATGAGGTGAGGTCTTGATGTAAAGTTAGTGCTTGGTTTTAATTACAGGGAATGTCTATGTGTATAGGAAGAAGGAAGAAACAAATTAAGACCATAAAAACAACTGGGTTTTTTGTGTGCATGTGTTAATAATTGCATGTTAATTTGGAACTTTTTTTTTCCCCTCAAAAAAAGTAATCTGTTTCCCTTTCTTATTGCCCTTTCCTTACCACTGTCTGGATTATTGCAGAAAAGGGTTTGGAAGCTAACTTCCTGATTATACCAAAAAAAAGCCAAACATGCTTTAGAAAAACACCTAACAAAGCATTTTATGATACGCTCTTAGTAATTCACTGTTGTCAAAGGTGAGAAGAGGGGAGGGGTCCCTGCACACTTTATCTCTCTCCGTCCCTGAATCTTCTACCTCGAGCAAGCCCTGACTGCACTGTAGGACCGGTCAAGCCAGTGAAAACAGCACCACCACCATCCAACAAGTGAGTATTTTTTGTAGTGCACCTGGCTCACACAGAAGGAGAGCAAGATCTCCTCCTCCCAGCAGCAGGAAACTTAATTCAGCTCCCGTCGCCAAGCTGCCCTCACGCACTCCTCGCACAGGGCACAAAGAGGAGAGAGGCTACTACTGCCATGTTTACACAACCTCCAGCACAGCTACAACTTGACACAGCTCTCCTTCAAGAATCACGATATACTTAGAGAGGCTGCAGGATCACAAAGGTGCAGGATTTCACCTCAATTCCCACCCTGGTTCCTGCTCTGCATGCAGCCAGACCAGTGCTGCGCAGACAGGTCTTTTCTCTAAACTCATCCAAACTCAACCTATCTGCTCCTGCTGCATTCAAGTTCGACCCTGGCAAACATAAAGAGCTCCACAAAGATCTGCTCTTTTCTAGGAAAGGTTACTAGTTTGGTTCACTGCTGATGTAGAAAAGATCCTATCACTGTAATATATAATTGCCTAAATTTTTTATAATCTTCACAGGCTACCCTCACCTCCACCTTCTCTATCATCTTCTACTAACCAGAAGGAGGGGGGTGGAGGAGTGGTGTGAAGAAGGGAGATAAGATTACCTCACTTGCTTCTTCACTATCCCTTCCATTTACAAGTTTATTGATCCCTCTAATTGAGTATAAATTAGTGCTTTCCCATGGTTCAGAACTGTTCGCCTCTGTTCAGTATCAGGAACAACATCTGGAGCCAAAAAAAAAAAGGAGAAAAGTGGGCAGCTGACAACTCCATTTGGATTATCAGGACCTTCCTGGAGCAGGGTGGAAGTAAAGCCGTAATATACTCTTTTGGCTGGAACATCGAGGACATAGCCAAAGGTTTCACTCATAGACCCTCTCCCCAGAATGAAACTAGTAGAAAAAAGAAGATATAGGAACATCCCTAAGTTCTGGTCACATGGTCAGGACAAGTTGAAGTTTCTTTTAGGAGAAATCCTAAGTTCTTCAGTTCCTTTTTTTTTTGGCTTGTGGTGGTGTTATCTCTACTTTACAGACCCACATCACAAGACACCTAGAAAAAGATTTTATGCTGTTCTTAAAGACCACTGTACCTGAGAAGCCTCACCCTCTCTACAGTTAAGACCTCCTTCCTTATGCCTAGAGATCTTTGGATCAAAAATTTCCAAAAGTCAACTACCTTCCCAACTCTGGTAATTGAATTTAAACGAAGCCATGAGTTACCCAAGAATAATGTGTTCCCTAGGAAAGGCACACTTTGAAATTCTAAGGGTTTCACAATCTCAGCTGCAGCAGAACTGACACTTTGGTAAGATAAAACTAGTTTTGTAACTTACATTAAAGCGCTTCCAAACAACTGAACAGAACACATTTTGAACTGCTGTAAATGCCTATACAGGACTTACACCCCAGCTTTTACTTCTAAAAAAATTTGTTCAGAGGCAAGTTTTTCACAGCTTTCTTAGTTCACATATCCCAGGAAATCTACTCAATATTAAATGCTGGGAGTAACTACTTATGTCTACACTATCCAGAAAAGAAAATGGAGATGTTAGCTAAAAATGAAATCAGAGTAGCTGCAAGCAGTTATCTGCCATTGGGTAGCCAAAGAAACAGGTGAAGGAGCCAAGTGAAAAATCTATTCAATCAAATGTTACTTAGAATCCCTGGTGGAAGGCAAATATTCAAGATTTCTTAGACAATGAACTTCGTAAGTTTGTAAGAACTATGCATCAACTATAAATGTCTTCAGGTGCTGAAGACATGTTCTAACTACTGACTTCTGAAAAAGTTAAGTCAATACAGAAATTGGCAAAATATTGACAACACAAGAATTCTGCCAAATCCTAAGACTGGAAGGAAAGCACAGCCCCACTGCACCTTGAACATTGCAACAAAAGACAGAAGGTATGGGCTAACTTTCTGGCTACCCCTTCTTATCCTATTCTAGAAAAGGGATGAAAGTAAAAGAGCAAAGCACTTGTTAACCATTCAGTTCTGTCCTGTGAGAATACATTAGGCAATAGTCCTCAGTCCTTTTAGTCTTAAATTTATCCTATAACAGTTTTTTAGTAATATCTCTGAAAAGACACCTTTGCTTCTCATACAAACTGAAACGAAAAAATAAACCCTTATCACAATGTTAAGGTCTTTTATGGTCAAACTCCAAAAATGATCTGAACCTTATTTCACCTCCAGAAAAAAGACACTGGTAAGAGGGGGCTTAAATACGCAGTACCACAAACGTAACTGAAATGCCACAATTTTGCTGTGCAATGCTGTTTTCCAGCAGGGGCAGCACTCCTTGCACCAACAGATGCCTCACAAGGAACATTGTAACTCACTCTGAATACACCAAAGTTTATGAAGAGAGGGTACTAACCTGGCACACTAAAACACAGTTCAGTTTACAGCTATGCTAAAGTCAAGGTGCTCTCTTCCCATGCTTTGGATGCCTTACCCAGGTATCCTCTTACCTGCTTATCTGATGTAAGCAAAGGAAAAGAAAAGTTTCTTGGGGTTCTTTTGGTAGTAACAGCTGATAAGTACACTTTTGGTAGTAACAGCTGATAAGTACACTATCTTAAGACGTAAGTCTAATTTTTTTAACAGGTAGGAATGATAGTTCTGGCCATGCTGATAGTCATGCTGCATATTAAAAAAAAATACTCCATTCATGAGAGTTATTTTTATCAACTCCACAATTCGGCACAAAATACCTACTTATAACAACCACTCATTTCTGGAGTCATCATTCTTTAGATGACACATTTAATATGACTACAAGTTTCTGAGAAGTGATCTTTGGAAACATCATATTGAGGTTAATAATGCTTGATTACTGTTCACAGTAGTGACATCTGTATAAAAGATTATAAAAAAGTGCAGTGTATCAGACAGAGGGCTAAGTAGGTGAGTGGCTGTTGGCATAAAATGTGTCTCTCTTCTTTCCCTAATATTTCTTTATCCTAAAGCATTTTATCTTAAGCATTATGTTTGAATAGAAATTATTATCAGGAATCACTTGGGTCCTGAAGCCCAGCCCCCGTTTTTTTGAAGGCAACGGAGCTTCATACTATATTAATAAAAAGATCAAACTCCTAACTTAGCAAATCTTCAAGACAAGGTCACTTTTTTTTTATCTCACAGCTTCTCACAGACATCTGATCCAGAATCTCAGTAGTAAATTGGTCTAAAATCTTCAGACTTTCAGCCTGAAATTACACAGGACTAGTCTGCTCAGATTTGCTCATCTTCGAGCCTTCGTTCTCTTGGGTGTTTATAAACATATTTGCAAAGCCCTTGCACAATCTTTCTCAGCTTGTATTTTCCTAGATCAAGTTCCTCCAAACTCCCCTCTTAAGCAAGCCTCAACTTCCCAATCATTACAGCTGTCTTGTTCACATCATAAGAATCACAGAATCATTTAGGGGGGGAAAAAACCCCCGAGACCATTGACTCCAACCTCTGACCGATCACCGCCATGTCAACTCAACCATGGATGGCACGGAGTGCCACATCCAGTCATTTCATGAACAGCTCCAGGGATGGTGACTCCGCCACCCCTCTGGGCAGTTCGTTCCAATGCTTAGCAACCCTTTTCCATGCAGGAATTCTTCCTGAAGAAGGATGTACATAAGAGTGCTGCTGCTGCTTATCAAAACAATACTAGAAAAAGCCGTACAAAGAGAGTAGTGATTGTTGTACTCTGCAACCAGGTTTATTCATTCTACTGTGTTCAGCTGCTTCTCTTAAGTAGGCAGAGCCTCTTAAGTAGAAATAGGTCACTACTACAGCTGAAATCCATAGCAGAATAACTTAGCTAAGGATATACTCTAGCAATTATACACTACAAATAATCAACCACTATTCTCCTGAAGCAATGCACATTATGACCTCATGCTTAAATCAAATATTTATTATAATCTGTTACTCTTACACACTGACAGAGACAACAGCCAAAAATATTTTATTAGCAGGGAGTTTCAAACAGCACTAAAGAAGTCAAAAGCTAAACAAGACAAATCAGTTGCCATATCCCAAAGAAGCTCCCTCCCCTTCCCCCTCCCCCCTCTACAAACTGCAAGTACATACTACAGTTGTTTCACATTTTCATTTGGTTTGTCATTAATTATACCCATCAGCTATTTGCATCGGTTTTACAGGAAATGCAAAATCTCAACAGTGTACTAGAGAAAAGTAAATGTTTGAAAGTCATTGAACAGCATTCTAATTCCTGTGAGTGAAAATGGAAGCAATAATAAAAAACAATACCACTGAAACCATCAAAATACCTCTATAGTGTTTTGTTACCACAATAATTACAATTATTAAAAGTTTTAAGTATTTCTTGGACAAGGAATCAAGGAGCTCTGTCCTCCCTTTCCTGAACACTCCCGGACTGAGGCATAAATCTAAAGCACCTCCAACTCCAGGTAACAGCTTAGGATGGAATTGCAGCCACCACATCTTGTTTGACTTCAGTGGGCTAGAAGCCTTCATATTTTAATGAACAAAAATTTTTAAAAATCCTCTGTCCCACAGCTTTGCAACCTCAGCTCACATCTGTGGTGCTCCAGCAGTGCTGACAGTCTGGAAGGACAAAGGTGAAGGGAGCAATGCCTGCTGGCTCTTGCACTTTAACTACTCTTTACTAAATGGAAGGGCCCAAGCACAGAGATTCATCCCATCACAGAGGAAAGAGGGATGAAAACAAACTAAAATCCTCACACATGCAGTGCAGAAGAGGATTAGCCTTAACCAAGCCATATTGCAGAGAATGTCCTGAACGCTCTGACAGCATTAGCACTAAACATCATGTTATACTTTGGTACTGGAAATGCCAACAACTGCACTACCACACACACAATGATGGTACATATGGCCCACAAATGGAAGAAAAAATTACAAAAATGTACTATTTTAGTGGCTATTAGTATCATAGAATGGCTCAGGATGGAAGGGACCACAGTGGGTCATCTGGTCCCACCTCCCTGCTCAAGCAGGGCCATCCCAGAGCATGCAGCACAGGATTGTGTCCATATGGCTCTGGAATATCTCCACTGAGGGAGACTCCACACCTTCTCTGGACAAGCAGTTCCAGTGCTTGGTCACTGCACAGTGAAGAAATTCTTCCTTGTGTCCAGGTGGAACTTCCTGGGCATCAGTTTCTGCCCGTTCCTCCTGTCCCATTGCTGGGCACCAGGGAGCAGAGCCTGGTCCATCCTCTGCCCCTTCCCTGCAGACACTGACAGAGAGGGATGAGGTGCCCTCTCTGCTGCCTCTTCTCGAGGCTGAACAGGCCCAGCTCCCTTAACCTTTCCTCAGAGAGATGCTCCAGTCCCTTCATTATCTTTGTCAGTCTCTGCTGGACCAACTCCAGGAGCTCCATGTCCCTCCTGTCCTGAGGAGCCCCAAAGTGGACACAGCACTCCAGGTGAGCCTCACCAGGGCTGAGCAGAGGGGCAGGATCACCTCCCTCCACCTGCCAGCAACACTCTTCCTAACGCACCCCAGGACTAATGACTTCAGTTGCGACCAAAGCCCTTTTAAACACAAATATATGTCTATCATCTTTATCTCACTGTATTTACAACTTAAACATTTGGAGAATTTTTTAAGCAACCTCCAATCCTACTGTTAGAAAGGTCAGACAATCTTTATGGTTCTCCTCTAATGCTAACATAAACTGATACGGATCTTAAGATGTACAGAAATATAAAACCAGGTAATTTAAAATAAAGTCCTTGAAGAACAAGACTCTATTATAAAAACCTTGCCTCACTCTTCTAGATTCAACACCTACTAAAGACAGGCATTCTCTCTTTGGCATAAAGAAAACTCCTGCTATGTGTATGTGGAGCTCCTATGATAAACTCATTCGGCACAGATGAGTAGCCAAGATGTTTTAATTTTACACCTACTATGTTTTATAAACTAGTCAAAGCATTTTGAATGAAAATTCTAATAAAAAATAAACAAGTACACTTAGCACTACTATCTGTGAGCTGTCAATCAAACACATGGTCTGATCCACATAGCAACAGGCTTAAAGATTTTAGATTGTGTACTTCTCAACCAATACACAGGGAGACTCTCTTCAAAGTTACCTGGAAGAAAGTTTGAAAAAAAATGGCACACCCGTATTTTTCATCACTGTCACTTATCCTCAGATATGTTAACACATCTTTGAAGGCTAATAAAGAAATCCCCAATTTACTTCTTGCTGAAGTATGTTTGTGTCAGCCAAGTTGAAGACAAGACAGTAACCTCAAACATAACACGTCTGGCAAAGTAAAAATACAAAACTAATGTTAGTGTCATAAATGCCCCTTTAAAAAGTTCAATGAGAAATTTGGATTGTTATTCCAATTTGTATTTTCATATAGCTTTCAGCAATGGAAAGGTATACTGAAAATACATGCAAAATAAGATTTTCCCTAACATTTTTCGAATGAAAACATGAACTAGAATCTCTCCCGATCCCTCCTGGCCTTTCTTTCCACCCACATCCCTTAAAAATGAAAAATGCATGCTTGCAGGACTTAAACACACTAAATGTCACATAATAAACAGTTTATCATTGTCGTTCCCATCAATTCATTCATATACTATTGCCCTGTAATTGTTCATCACCAAAAGCTATTATTGCTGCATTTACTCAAAGTCAGTCTTATCAGTTTATTGTATTTAGAAGTGTTTAAAGCTTATCCTAAAGATCAGAATATGCCTCAACAAATTGGACTGCCTACTGTCAGCCAAGAAAGTATCTCCTGATTTCTCTAGTAAATTGTATGGGAACTTTGACTAAACACTCAGACATTTTACAGGCAAAGATCTCTTTCCCATACCTTTTGTGAAAATACCTTTTACTACCTCAAGTGACAGTGGTAACCACCTATTTAGAAAAGATAAATTATGCATTTTAGTATTTAATGTGTCCGAAATGCAAATCAGAACCAGATGTGCTGTTTGCAAGAACTAAATCACTGTATCAATCAATAACAAATCCCAGGAACACGCAGACAATTAGTGCATGTTTCACTGAAAGATGTTTGGTCAGATGCATACGTAGCAATTTGAAGCAGATTTACAGCAGCTTTCCTCAAGTTTCTTATGGACAGGCAAGGTGGTACCCAAGATCTGTAAGCTAAATAAAGATGCTGCACCTCTGGTCCTCTGGAATTTACCTGCGTAGCACTGCAAAGAAACAGGAATACATAAATTGTACACAAAAGCTGTGCGTTTATTTTAAATGTTTGGGTTTTTTTAGAGGACTGACTTGACATCTGTGCGGAAAAGCCTGAGTAATCACAACGAGCTATCAGCCCTTCACAGCACCACTGCTGCTATTTTCAGTGATACACCCTGTTTTTGCTACAGTGCTCGTGGCATCATCATGCTACTGTGATTCAGTATTTATCTGTTAGATCTAGTTACATCACAACACTCTCTATACTACCTAAATCTCATGTGGAACTTCTGCAGCTAACACCTAACCCACCGGTTTTGTGCTCTCCCTTCAAAATTCTCCAGCCACAAAACAAAAAGTCACTGGAGATGTGCAAACATCTGGCCCCCTGTGAATCATCCATCCTCCGAAAGGGTGTGCAGTCATGCATAAGCACTGAACCTTCCTTCTAATGGCAATCGGGCAGGAATAAAACCCAGTGTGAACTGCAGTGGTTAGCATAAAACCACTTGTGAAAGGAGTGTGCCAAAAATTGTCTTCCAAACACCTTTAATAACAAGAGTTTTGCTCCTACAGAAGCTCCTCACCACCATCAAATTAAAGTAATCATATACCATTCACGATGGCAAACAAGGCCCTTGGAGCTTAATATTTTTAAAAGTTGTGTTAAGAGCAAGGTGGTAGCGTCTTGTGAAACGACAGAACTGAGTGCTGAAACTTCTGCTGACAACAAAGCCACCTGCTATGTCCAAGACCAGCATTTCAGTATAATCCTGAGAAAAGATTAATTCTAGAATATTTTTAGCCCTAGCTTTGAAAGCAGACAGCACTCCATATAAACTGAAAAGCATTACGGGTGGAGAGCGGGCAAGAGAATACATGCAGGAAAAACGCCTTGTTTATAATCAAAACACAGTCAATTATTCTCATAAAATCCATTGTCATGAAGAAAAAACTCCGAGCACACTGAACAGTGTAACTACTAAGGCTTGCAGATCAATCTCAGCTTTGGAATCGGACACATACAGAAAATTAGGCAGTCCCAGTATCACCGTATCTTTCGTGTCCTTTTTGCAACATAGACACAACTACAGAAAATACATGAAAGACGATGAAGAAATAAAGAAAGGATTTCAAAACCGATCAGTCACAGAAACATGGGGGCAGGGAAGAATGGAGTTCAGGTTTATTTCTTTATCACCATCTGATTTGGGGGAGTCTCTGCATTTTCTTGGTGACTCGAACTGTCATTTTCATCCAACAGCGGTAACCCGAAACAGCAGCTGGGGAACGCCAGCCGCTGCCTCAACTCCCAGGTTTCATACAAGCCTCGACCATCGGTTTAACAGCAGTTGCATAATAAGACTCAAAAGGCCAAGCACTCCTCCTGCCTTGTACATCTCCATTTCCACACGAACGAGAGTGATGGATCTGGACGAAAACCGAGCACTACCCGAGCGCCACTACCAAGCTGGTTATTATGCAGCAAAGAAGAGGAAAACCCAACACCTGGCGCACAAATATGCAGACACACAGTGAATACGTGGATCTACGGAGAGCTATCTTCCCTTTCCCTTCCCCAATAGGCAATCCTTGATGGGTGTGCCAGGAATGGGATATCGGGGGGAGGAGAAGAAAAGGGGTGGGAAGTGGTTGCCGCTTGCTGCAGCCAGGCTGAGCGATGGCGAGGTGGTTAATCATGGTGGCTGAGGAAACACGGGGTCACTTCTCCCCCTTCCGCCTCCCGTGTGATCAGGACGGTGGGCACCGGCCACGGGGGGGACCCGGACCCCGCACGGCCCCGCCGGCGGCGGCGACTCAGGTGGGTCCCGGGCGGAGCATCCCCGTGCCCGGTGCGGGCGGGGGGCGCGGGGCAGCGCTCCCCCCGCCCAGCCCTGCCCTGCCCTGCCCGCTCCCCGCCGCACTCACTTGCCGATCACCTCGCAGAGCTCGTACACGTCCTCGAACAGCACGTCGTCGTCGGCCATGGTCCGGGCGGGGGGGCTCAGCCCGAGAGGCGGCGGCCCCGGGGACGCCCGGCTCCCCCGCCGCTCAGCGCCCACCGCCACCACGGTAAATCCCGGCCGCTCCCA